>CM077645.1:34380849-34935849 GCA_039707465.1 Rhabdophis nuchalis
TTGGTCCCTTAAGAAAGAAAGACCTTCATCATTGAAGATTCCCCCTGTTTCTCAGCACCTGAAGGCATCGGTGTTAGTTTCTACTCTTGTGCTGGTTCAGTAGTCTGAGAAAGTGATGCCTCTTGCCACATTTGTCACAGCTGTAGGACCTGGGGGGCTATGGGTCTCCTCATGTGCTCTGCAGACCATAGGATCAGGAAAAGCCTCACTGCATTTCTGGCAGGAGAATAGCAATAGCAATAGCACTTGGACTTATATACTGCTTCACAGTGATTTACAGCCCACTCTAAGTGGTTTACAGAGTGAACATATTGTCCCCAACAATCTGGCTCCTCATTTTACCAACATCAGAAGGATGGAAGGCTGTGTCAACTTTGAGCTTGGTAGGATTTGAACTGCCAAATTGCAGGCAACCGGCAGTCAGCAAAAGTAGCCTGCAGTACTGCACTCTAACCACTGCGCCACCAAAGAGCTTCTCTCCAGTGTTTTAGCTTTTGCACACACACACCCCAATCTTGTTTCAGTTGTCTCACTACTCTCCATCTTTGCATGGCACCCGCTACAGATAGACAAATCTTCTTGGTAGGTTAGCTCTCCGGGTGGAATGATAATATAGTTCTGCATTACTGCCCCACTTAGTTCCTTAAGAAAGAAAGACCCTTAACTCTATTTGTAATGAAAGGTATGCTATACTGTAAACTACTTGGCTTTATAGTAAAGTATTATATATCATTCTGGAATTCTGGGAGTTGAGGTCCATATATATTTGAGTTGTCATGATTGAGAAACACTGATTTATACAATTTGTAGATGTTCCATTTTCTCCTTTTTTTTTAAAGCAAGAAACCACAAGATCTTTGTCTAATTTTAAGTGTTCTGTCTGTCTATATTCCTATTTTTAAATGTTTCTTAAGATGAGCGCCTTCTGAAACCTTCCTAATAATATTTAAAACCACAAGGTCATATCATGCCCACACTGGTGTCACTGGGAGATATGCTATGGACAAAAGCAAAAATATGATTGAGCTGAGGAAATTCAAGAACTGAAGAGACCTTCCCCGCTATACACTGTTTTTCTACATTCTTTAATGACTTTCGCTTTCTTTAATGACTTTTGATCTTTTTCCAGACAGAAAAGACATTTTCCTCTTCAGATATGTGTGCTTTAAGATTAAAAAGAAGCAGAATGTGAGCATTGGTATCAAAGACAAGAATTCTATTTAGATTGTGGCTCATTTTCATTTTATATGCAACACTGGAATATTGAATTGGACACTTAGCAGAATAAAACATGTCAAAGAAGCAAAGTAAACAATTCTCCTGGGATTGTCTCAGACCTTAGTGTCTTAAGAGTCAACTTTTGTTTTAGCTTCTAGGCAGAGATGCAAGCATCTCACATAAATGTGGCTCACACCCACTAAATCTGTAGATGATTATAAACAGGATATTTAAATGCTTTACTCTTCTCGAAAGAAACAGCCTTGTCAATGTGAATATCCTGCTTGCCTCTAAGGACAGAGAGAGAGAAACAAATGTGCATTTAATCATTTGGAAGTGCCGTTAAGTATAAGCCTCACACCAAAACATCTAAAGGTATCAGCTAAATTTATCTGAAACCCCAAAGATAAATTTAAAATAAAAACAGAATGTATGATAAGGCCAACAACCAAGTTCACTGCTCTTTGTTAAATGAATGTGCAGAGTTTTCTACACAACAGACCTTTGACTCTACAGTTACAAAGCAGTGATTTTTAGGGATGCTTTTTTGCCAATAGAACCCAGGTGAAAGAGGGTTATATTTTAGGTTAGGTTGAGTCTATACAGAGTAGCTGTTAATTACATTTTCTTTTCTCTCTTATCTCATGGCTGGTGCTTTTTAATTTCTTTGGCTTACTTATTCTTGATTCCATATCTGTGCTTTGCATAACTTTGCTAACTTGAAAGGGAATAATGTGATAGATATGCATGCATGCATGTATGTATGTATGTATACTTCCCATTAATTTCAGTTTTATTACATAGTTTATGGATACTATTGCCATGTAATTACAAACAGAGTGATAAAGTCTTAGTGCACACAATTTTTTAATGTCTAAAGGGTAGTATTTTCTTTGAAATGTTCTTTCAAGATTTGTCCTTACAGTAATTTATAATTTTCTGTTTCCACATTAATAAAGGATGTAGTGATATTCAGTAGTCTGAACCAGATAAAGCATATAAAGTGTGCATGGTGGATAAAATGTAGTTTTCTTCTTTTCCAAATCTATGTGACCCATCATTTCAGAGGAGGTGATAGAAATTCATGTTTTAGGAAAACAGATTTACATGGATAAAATTATTTTCTACATTCGAACAAAAGCAACATTTCTCTTTAAAAATAAATACATAAAATACTTTGTAATGTATTCATGAGTACCCATTCAAAACTACATCATTCTCTGGATTAAAGACATAGCATGTTACTTTTCTGTAGAGTCAATAACTCTTTTTCCAGGCAATGAAAATATTTATGAGAAGGTAATAGCTCTTAAAAGCTGGTATTACTATAATCATGCCTGGACACATGTATACATAATGTATTGGGACAAATTGTTTCTATAATAATTAGGTTGTGATTATCAAGCCATTATTTTTCCATGGTAGATTTGATAAATGATGGCATAGGCAGTATGATGTCACTTATAAATTGTATTAACTTTCAATTGCAAATATGGCCAGAGGCCAACCAATTGGTGTACTTTAAATGCTGTAATAATTTTTTTAAAAAAAACCCTGAATTATAGGTTTCAGAAAAACAATATTTATTAGTACAATTCTTAAAAAGCACATGATATAGCAAAATCAGGTCATTATTTAAGCACCAATTATTCCACTGGGAAAGACTTCCACACTAAACATGGACTTGCTGTAGTCAGCAGCAGTGAGATTCACTTGGGAGAATTTTTTTGCAACATAATTTTAAGCTTATTTGCTGTAAAGTGACAAACATCTAGCATAACCCAACGCAATTTTGAAAGAAATATATGGCTTGGGCCACAGTCAGGACTATGTTACATAATGCCCTATAAAAATACCAATGAGCTGCCCATATTGCATGACAAACAGTTCAGAGCTGAACAACAATAACATTTCATTTGTATACTTGACCTTAGAACACCAGAAAGTGTTCAAAGAAATGCTGAACAGATGATGTAATCCATTTCAAAAGAATTAACTGAAAATAACTTGCAACATGTCAGCATTGTTGAAATTCCTACAATTAATTTATTTGGATGATGATGATGATGATGATGATGATGATGATGATGATGATGATGATGATGATGATGATACCTCCAGGTGAAAAGATTACACTTTCTATCACTGCCAGGAAAACATGACCATTACATTTTCATCTTTTAGTGACAATACAATACAATACAATACAATAGCAGAGTTGGAAGGGACCTTTTAGGTCTTCTAGTCCAACCCCCTGCGTGGGCAGGAACCTTATACCATTTCAGACAAATGGCTATCTAACATCTTTTTAAAGACTTCCAGGGTTGGGGCATTTACAACTTCTGGAGGCAAGCTGTTCCAGAGGTTAATTGTTCTAACTGTCAGGAAATTTCTCCTTAGTTCTAAGTTGCTTCTCTCCTTGATTAGTTTCCACCCATTGCTTCTTGTCCTGGCCCCAGGTGCCTTGGAGAATAGTTTGACTCCCTCTTCTTTGTGGCCCCCTCTGAGATATCGGAACACTGCTATCATGTCTCCCCTGGTCCTTCTCTTCATCAAACTAGACATACCCAGCTCCTGCAGCCGTTCTTCATATGTTTTAGTCTCCAGTTCCCTAATCATCTTGGTTGCTCTTCTCTGCACTCTTTCCAGAGTCTCCACGTCTTTTCTACATCGTGGCGACCAAAACTGTATGCAGTATTCCAAGTGTGGCCTTACCAAGGCACTATACAGTGGCATTAACAGTTCACGTGATCTAGATTCTATCCCTCTGTTTATGCAGCCTAGAACTGTGTTGGCTTTTTTGGCAGCTGCTGCACACTGCTGGCTCATATTTAAATGGTTGTCCACTAGGATTCCTAGATCCCTCTCACAGTTGCTACTATTGAGCAAGGTACCACCTATACTGTACTTGTGCATTTGGTTTTTCTTGCTTATATGTAGGACATTACTTTTTTCACAATTGAATTTCATTTTTTTAGATAGTGCCCAATGTTTAAGTTTGTCTAGATCCTTCTGTATCTTAAGCCTATCTTCTGGAGTGTTGGCTATTCCTGCCAGCTTGGTGTCGTCTGCAAATTTGATGAGTTCCCCATTTATCCCCTCCTCCAAATAGTTGATGAAGATGTTAAAGAGTACTGGGCCTAAAACAGAGCCTTGGGGGACTCCACTGCATACTTCCTTCCATGTAGATGCAGTTCCATTGAGGACTACACGTTGAGTGCGGTTGGTCATCCAGTTGCGAATCCATTTGGTGGTGCTGCTGTCTAACCCACAATTTTCTACTTTATCTAATAGTAGGTTATGGTCTACTTTATCAAATGCCTTACTGAAGTCCAGGTAAATTACATCAACAGCATTCCTCTGGTCCACTGATTTTGTCACTTTGTCAAAGAATGCAATTAGATTCGTCTGGCATGATCTGTTTTTGACAAACCCATGTTGGCTTTTGGCTATTACTTTGTTTGCTTCTAGGTGTTCACTTATTTGTTGTTTAATTATCTTTTCCAGAATCTTTCCTGGTATTGCGGTCAGGCTGATGGGTCTATAGTTTCCTGGATCTGGTTTTTTTCCTTATTTGAAGATGGGAACCACATCAGCTCTTTTCCAGTCTTCTGGCAGTTCCCTGGTGCTCCAGGATCTCTGAAAGATATAGTTCAGTGGTTCTGAGATCTCGTCTGCCAGTTCCTTCAGAACCCTGGGGTGTAATCCATCCGGTCCTGGTGATTTGAACTCGCCCAGGGCAGACAGGTGCTCACTCACAATGTACACAATCGTATTAGACTATGTTTATTTAATTATTAGTCACAATGGTTAGTTTAATATATCACTTCTAGCCACTGATCATTAACTATAGAAGCTCTATAGAAGATGTATTCGGAGAATACATTGAGTTAAACCCAAACAAATACAATATGTATAAACTCAAGCCAAGAGATTTAAAAACACATAATGCTAAAACAACCACTATACCTTTAAAAATCTTTGCTCAGTGAGAAAATAGGTTTACTTTTACTTTTACTTAGTTCCCATTATTTAAATCTACTATTTAAAGCAAGCAGTTATGAGATGAAAGTATGCATCCATCTATTATTGTTTTTCTAATTCAAATGTACTAGTTCTTTGAATAAGTTTTATTAAGGTATTTTTGTTTATATAGAAATTGGGCTCTTGGTTATAATGTCTCCATTTGAAATATTTAGTAATATCATCTCTTTCTCCTTTCCCAAACCAATTCAGAACAACAATGACAAAAATACAATTTCTTTAAAATGTTCCAGAAAGATATTGGATTTTCTCTTCACAAACAACTTTAGCTAACATCAAAGAGTTCAGCTCACAGCATGCAAAGTCTAAATTATACACCTCCTAGGTAAAAGTTAAGTTAGTAAACTACCTCAGGAGCATGGATTTTGAAATTCTTAATGAAATAAAGTCTCGCATGCAATTCTTTTTTTAAAAAAAGTGAATCTATATTTTTCATATTTTATTTGCTTTATTTGCTTTCATGCAAAATAGAATCATTAGAAATCTCATTAGAAATGTTTATTGATGCAGAAACAAATAGATTGATATTTAGTTCATCAATTACCTTTCATTTTCACATTGATTCCTTCACACATCTTGATCCAGATATCCCTGTTCATTTCTCAAAGGGTTACTGCCAAAATCTCTTTTTAAGAAATTCATTGTTAACTCAAAGTAGCATGAATGTGCCTAGATTTTTTCAGATGCTCAATCTCTTTACTATGCAAAATATTTTTTTAAATGTACCAGAAAAAGGAAATCAATTTAATGTATGTATATGTATGTATGTATGTATATATGTATGTATGTAGGCATACATAAATACATACATGTATGTATACATACATACGTGTGGCAGTGGCTGTATGTGTGTGTATACACACAAACACACATACATACATACATACATACATATATACATACATACGTACGTACATACAAATGGCAGGAACCATACAGAATTTCAAATTAAAGTATGTGCGTGCATGTCATCATCATTATTTTAGCCATTGTCTATCCACTGCAGGATGAAGGCCTCTTCCGCATGTTCCCAACCAATACAGTTCTGAGCTTTTTTTTGTCAGTTGGGCCCTGATGTGTGTGTCTGTGTGTGTGTGTGTATGTGAAATCACAACTACCAGTTGTTTAACTGGTATTGGCTTTCATATACATTGAGTTCTTCATCTGATCTGCCAAGAAAACCATAATTAATCAGTCTCTGAAAAGATTCCTAAAACAAGAAAAAAAGAGAAATGTTCAGTAGGTTGTGAAAGCCAATCTTGTCTGGGGAAAGGCAGTAGCAAATTGTTCCAAAGGAAAGGAGTCTTCACATGGGATCATTACTTGTGTGCTCCTCGTGTCACCCCACAGGTGGGGACCTTAAGCAGGCTTATTTTTCTGCAGACTAGTCAAGCAGAATCTCATTGATTCCCCAGCCCTGTATCATATAGCGTTTAGTAAGTGCTAACCAACTTCTTGAAGTGTACTCAGAAACATATTAGTGGCCAATGGAGCTCCTGTAGAAATGATTTATATAACAGTAATAAAACTGTACCATAAGCAAAGAGGCTGTTGCATGTGGCACCGGATCAGATCTCCTTATGGCTTTCAAGAACAGCCCTATATAAAACAAATTACACTAATCTAAACAAGAGATGTCAAGGGCATGAATAGCTACTTTCAACATTTATTGTTCTAAGTAAGGCTACCACTGGCACAATAGCAAAACCTGAACCTTCTTGGCCATGGCCCCCATTTACATTTCCAGCAGGATGTGAAAGTACAAGAGGACCTCATCTTGGGAGCCTGCCTTTCACGAAGGAGCACAACCTATTTTAGAGTCAAAGGTGGTATGTCTTGAGAATCAGCAGGTTTATGAATTAATATCCACTCTGTCTTGCTTGGATGAGTCTGAACATGTTTCCTCTCATTTAGAGCCTGGCAGGTTCCTGACCTTGTTTAACCACATCTGGGGTTCAGCACAGGGTAGAGATGTATACATAAGTATCAGCTGCAGATTGATTATGGTGGCCCAACAAACGACTTCCTATAGATGTTACTTCATATAAATGTTACACATGATAATTGCCCATCAGTCAAAGACCACAATTGTCCAGAAGCTTCAGATTAGTTCAAAACTTAGCTAGCACACTGGTGTGTGAAGGATAAGAAAACAGATTATATTCTGTTATTATGTCAAGTGCATTGGTATCTAATTGGTTTCTTAATTTAATTAAAAATTTACATTAATCGTTAGCTTCCCATCTGATCATGCTGAAGGACATTATAATACTTTATCTCTGAAGGAAAAAAATGATGGGAGAGGACAGATGTTCTTGCTTCTTGCTTATAGATTTCTGATGGACATTAACCTGAACACTGCAGGGTTTCAATTGAATGCACAGACTTGTTATTATCTTTTTGTGTTTAACTTTATGTCAGCCCGTGAAGTTCTCATTGTCTATAAGATTTGATTGATTGGCATAAGTACAAGGGCATCTTCCAAGTCATAGCTTTTTATCTCATAAAATGTAGGCAGTCTCCCTATTTTAAGTATGCTCATTAAGCTCTACTACTTGGAACATTCATTTATCTTTGATTTGATGGTAGAAATAATGGAAGATAGATATAAAGGGGAGGATACATACATACATACATACATACATACATACATACATACCATGTTTTCCCGAAAATAAGACAGGGTCTTATTTTTTTTTGACCCCCGAAAGAAGCAATTGGGCTTATTTTTGGGGAGGTCTTATTGTTTTTGAGGAGCAGGAGGTGGTGAGCGTGGTAACGTCATGGCTGCTGCTGTGTTGCAATATTTTCGGAGAGGGCTTATTTTCAGGGGAGGACTCATTTTAGCGCATGTGCTCAAATCCCCGATTGGGCTTATTATCTGGGGAGGTCTTATTTTCAGGGAAACAGGGTACATACATACATATATTAAAATTATACTCTTAAAAAAGCAGTTTCTTTTTCAGATCATAATTTCACCATTAACAGAATTTGGCCACACCAGAAAGTTCCTTCTTGGAAAGTCTGAAAATTGCTTGATCTTCAGCTTCTTGTCTTTAAGTCATGGAGAAGTGTGCTAAATTGCCCAGAAATGCATTGCCTGTCATTTCTTATTTCTTAATGAAGGGCAAACCTAGTTGGCCTATAAAGAACTGGCTTTAAGTCATTACTAATTGATCGTCCCCCATAAGTAAAATGATTGCATTCCTTAACAGCCATGCTGTCACAGGGGATTTACTCACATTTGTATTCCTTCACTAGGTAACAAAAACACAAGCAAGGACAACTAATAGAATATAGCCATCTAAAAACTCCCAAGAGAAATTCAATTTGCTTGGAGAACTGAAGCAGTTGATACTATATTGAGAAAAACCAACAGTGCAAAAAGAGAGGAGGAAACTGCTTGGTTAGTTACTATGGTATACCTGATAGATTATGGGATTAAGTATAAAGATGGAATGACACTACACTCTCTTCTTTTTCCTGATATTCGAACTAGATCTCTCTCTCTCTCTCTCTCTCTCTCTCTCCCTCCCTCCCTCCCTCCCTCCCTCCCTCCCTCCCTCCCTCCCTCCCTCCCTCTCTCTCTCTCTCTCTCTCTCTCACACACACACACACACACACACACACATTATAATATATAATCTTATATGCTATTGAGATGTTTTATTCAATAACATATAGGATTCTATCATCCAATTTTCTTAAAAGGGTTTTTTTTTCCTTAAAAGAGGCTCCTGCTTTAATAGGCTCCTATCTTATTCTCAGGTCACTTTAAAATTATTTTGGAAATTTACTTTTATGGCTGCAAGAAGGGGGAAATATTGCTAATGTTTTCTACTATACATTTAGCCTTGAGTCTATAATTAATTTGAATTATTATTTTTATTTATTTAATTAACTTGTCACTCATGTACAAGATAACAGGAATAAGAATAAACATGAATAAGAACACAGGAAATAGGTACAAATAAATGGGGATAGTGGGACAGGGACATTAGGCTTATGCATGCCCCTACTGACCTCTTAGGAATGGGGTGAGGTCAACAATAGACAATTTAAAGTTAACATTATGGGGTTTTGAGGATGTAACAACAGAGTCAGGTAGTGCATTCCAAGCATTGACCACTCTGTTGCTGAAATCGTATTTTCTGCAATCGAGTTTGGAGCCGTTTACCTTGTGTGCTCGTGTATTATTGTGGTTGAAGCTGAATTTCCTTGAGAGGGGCTTGAATAAGGAGAACAGCTCTATCAAGGGTTCAAACTTACCAGTTATTAACAGATTAACAGAGTTAGAAGGGACCTTATAGGTCATCTAGTCAATGACAATCTCTTCTTGAAAGTCTCAAGTGATTAAGCTCCTACAACTTCCGAAGGCAATTTCTGTTCCACTGGTTGATTGTTCTCACTTTCCGAAAATTCCTCCTTACTTCCAGGTTGAATCTCTCCTTGGTCAGTTTCCATCCATTATTCCTTGTCTGGCCTTTGGAAAATAGTTTGATCCCCTCCTCTCTGTGACAACCCCTCAAATATTGGAAGACTGCTATCAAGTCTCCCCTGGTCCTTCTCTTCACTAACTTTCCATGCCCAGTTCCTGTATCCGTTCTTCATATGTTTTAGCCTCCAGACCCCTCATCAGTTAGTTGGGGAAGCATGCCTCTAAATGCCAGTTGCAGGAGAATGACCAAAAGAGAGATGGTTATTTCCTGTTTCTGAGTATCACCAAAGTTGGTTGCTGGAGGTAATAAAATGAACTAAGATGTTGAACCTTTGCTTGATCCAGCAGGTTTATTGTAATGCCACAATTTCAGGCTCTAGCGCAGAGGTCTTCAAATGTGGCAACTTTAAGACTTGTGGACTTCAGCTCCCAGAATTCTCCAGCCAGCATAGGTGGAGTTGAAGTCAGAATACTGGAAGTTGAAGTCCACAAGTCTTAAAGGTGCCACGTTTGGGATCCCCTGCTCTAAGGGCCTGAAAAATTTATTCAGAAACATGAAAATGTTTACTCGCATATTTATGAATAAAGTTTCTACCCTTCTGCATAAGAGATCTTTTTATTCTCCTCAGTACAGCATTTCTTACATATGTAATCCAGCACATTTAAAGATAATGTAGCAAAAATATACTTTTGGATAAAATATCTGGAGTTTGTTCAGATCTGTTAAGGTAATGGAAAGGAAAGCACAAAAGGATGGGCGGGGGAGGAGAAACCCTTAATCTTTTTTCAGCTAGTGATAAAGCAGCATCATGTAAGTGAAAATTAGCCTGACCTTCACCCACATGATGTTGCTGCTTTCTTTTCTTTTCTTATCCCGATTAAGTGGAAATTTCTTTCATTGTAAGGAAAAAAATCGAAGAACAAAAAGAAAAAAGACAGAAAAAAGTCTTAAATATAAAAGGCTCTTTTTAGAAAAAATCAGGCTTTGCTTATACATTACAGCATCTAATCTTTTTCCACTTGAGTGAAGAAAATGTTTCTTTAGAATTTGTTTGGTTCAGAAGCTTTGACCTTTCTGAACCTCAGGATACAGATCTTAACTCATTTTCCTTTGGATGCTCCCTCACACCTTCCTGCATCTTCAGTGTTATGTTTTGACTTAATCAAGGGTTTATTCTCCAAAGCCCTGCCCCCCCCCCCCTTAGGGAATGTCAAAATGGGAGGGAGGGAGACAGGCAAGTTCCCCTCAGCCTACTTAAATGACAAGCAGAGTTTATCTATTGGCAGGGTATTGACAACCTCTGCAGTATCTTTTACTGCCCTTACATATATCAGAGCTTTCCACAGGCTGTCATCCACCAACTGATACAGAGCATTAAGTATCATGTTATCAGGTTATCCTCGTTTATATTGACAAGGGAATTTTACTGCTCTGCTGCATTTAAATAGCACTCTGTGTGACTAATATTTTTAACAGCATGATACTTAAAATTTGACAGGGATATAATCATTCATTCTTCAGATAGTTCAGCATTACATGCCAACAAATATGATCTTCCAAGCAGTTCTTTGGTATCTTTCAGTGTATAGTTTCTGTTAATCTATTGTGATGATATGCAACTTTACCAAAAAATGGAAAATAGATGTTATGTAGGAAAAGTGTAGTTCTATGGAGAAATGTTGACTAGAGCCAACCTTTTTGTCTAAAATTCCATGACTGATTGCTTAAGGTAATTTAATTAGGTAATTTCAAATTGTGTATATTGTATGTAGGTAAGTATACAGTATAAGTATCCAGTGGTAAGTATACTTGAAACTGTAAGGGGATAAGAAAGATTATATTGAAATACTGTACATTAGAGATATCAACAATATATTTCCTACCTACCAGAAATGTTAGACTAGAATATTACATCAGATCATCTTTCTACTTCTTATCAACAGAACTGGTGAAATGCCCATGTAAATATGTCATAGCCAAAAAAAGAATCAGTAAAAGTTCAGACTATGCTATGCTAGAAAATCTGAAAATAAATGTAGAATGCACACTGGCTAGGTGAGAAAGCCAAAGTATACCAAAAGTAAATCAATATATGCTTCATTGATCATATAAAGGCCTTGATTGTGTTTATTAGGTCAATCTAGTAAAAATTAAAATCTCAGAACATCTCATGGTCCTCATGCAAAACCTATAGACCAATAAGGGAACCACAGTACACACAGAACATGGTGAAACAGACTGGCTCCAGACTGGCAAAGAAGTAGCACAAGTGGTATACATGCATGTATAAATACATATATTTATCAACCTATATTCTGAGAATACACACTCTCTCTTACACACACATAGAAACATACATAGATTGAAAGATAAGCATTTGAAATTAAAGAAAGAAACATCAATAATCTATCATATGTTAATGACATTATTCTGAAAGCCAATGCAAATGATCTGCAAGCTGTAATAAAAGTCCACGGGTGTAGTGATAAATTGGGATTAATATTAAATATAAAAGAAACTAATGACTTGAACAATAGCTAGCATTAGAATTAATAATTAAGATCATTTATTTATTTTATTTTTTTATTTTTTTAAATTTATACCCCGCCCTTCTCCTTATTAGGACCCAGGGCGGCGCACAGGCATTATTTAAAAACACAAAATACAATAAATATCAATTAAAATGTATTAAATTAATAAACCCGTGCTAAAACCCAATATTAAAACCCTTACCAAATTACAAATTTTTCTTTAAAAAGTCAGAAACGGGGGGCTATCCTAGGCCGGCTTGTTGAAATAAATACGTCTTAAGACGTTGGCGGAAGAGGCGGAGGTCCGAGATAGTATGAAGGTCGGGGTAGGTCGTTCCAGAGGGCCGGGCCCGCCACAGAGAAGGCCCTTCCCCTGGGTGTCACCAACCGGCATTGCCCCGCCGACGGCACCCGAAGAAGACCCTCTCTGTGGGAGCGGATCGGACGAAGGGATGTATGGGGCAGGAGGCGGTCTCGTATCATTGCAATGGTAGATGTATTGTGCTGTTAGGATCCACCATAAATAGTAAATGGAAAGCAATCAATAAATATACCACAGACTAGCACTTGGAAGACCAGTTATTAAAGTGATTGCTAGACATTCTGACAGCATGACATGTCCAACCTACAAAGATCAGAACAATATAAACAACAGTACTTCCTATGACCCAGTATGGAAATGAGAATTATATTTTGAAGAAACAGAATAGAAATTTCATTGAAGCTTCTGAAATTTGACATTGGAAAAGACTCCTAAAAATACCATGGACAAATATACAACTGAATCATTGAACAAATCAACCGAGAGTCCTCACTCAAGACACCAAAGACCAGTCTCAAATTAATTTACCTTGGAAACATTGTGTGAAAACCTTGGAAAAGATTTTAATGCAGAGAAAGGTGAAAGGAAAGAAAACAAGAGAATGATGAGCAGCACGATAGATGATCTCAATTACAGTGGCAATGGGTGCAACATTGGAAGACCTGAGGATCAACTTAGGGACATATCATCTTGTAAAAATATATCTATGTGATGGCTAAGAGTAGGCATCAATTTGATGGCACATGTTCAATCATACTGTGCATAAAATTATAATGCTATGAAACAATATAAAAAATACATTTAATGGCTGCCCCTAAAGGTATTGTTCAAAGTTAGAATAAGAAATAATAATACTCCCAAAGCTATTATTAGAACAAACAGTTCAATCATGCACAGAAGTTAGCATATTTTATTCAAATAATCAGAAAAATGGATTTCCCCAAATATATCCCCGGGGAGAGAGAGCGGGATATAAATTAAATTATTATTATTATTATTATTATTATCCATATATCTTACTATATAAAATTGTAAAATAAATTGTAATGGATGAAAATGCAAACATAACTTCTGAAATACATGCCCTGAAACCCAATGAACATCGGCGATGGATAAGTGAGTGGGAATCAGCTAAACTTCCTACCACCTATTTTACATTTCTTGATCTTATACTCAAAAAGAATAAAAAGCTAACTATAACTGATTGGTAGGCATATAAATAGCTAGATGGATGTAACTGTCTGGAATTTATGACATGTCCACATGTAATACCTCTTTTTGGTGAGATCTATGTTTTATTTAAACCCAGTGTGAAATTCATTTTACGCACATTTGAAAAGAATTAGAAATGTTGAATTTTTATAGCATTATTTATTTTTCCTCTAAAATATGTGAAAGAGAGGCCTCTTTCACATTTCTGGGTGTACGTCATTCAAAAGAGTTATCTGCTCAGAAATTGATATCTGGAAATACAGTCTGATCTATAGCTCATGGTATGAACTATGATTTTTGAGAACCTATTGGGACAGCCATTGCCTGATTTATTTCTGCTTAGGGAATAGTCTTTCTGTAAAAATGTGTTAATTCTCTGTTAGTTAATTCCTTACTCTCAAACCTACTTGAGACATTCCCATCTTCAGGTATGGACACTTAGCTTCACATCTGCTGGTTGGCACTTGCTTCCATTTCTAATTTGGAATGTTTCTGGCCATTATAGAGTAATAAGGGCTGTGTCTTTGTTTATTTAAAGAACATTTGAACCTACTATCACGTTATACTTCATATAAATTTTTTCTTTATGCTCAATGTTTCACATGGCTTTTGGGGACATGGCAGCTGCATTAACACTTGCTTGAAAAGTTCCACTATTGTCTGTCAAGGAAAAAAAAAACCCAGCCCCCATTTTTTTCTCAAGCGTCAAAATACATACTTGTTACAGTAAATTGGTAAGACAATATCCATGCTATAATGTGCACTTTTGGTATGACTGAAAATGAATAATTTATAAGCCAGGTTTGAAATGGATGCATAAATACCTACTGTATTCAGTAGATCCCTTTTGGTACAACACTGGTACAAACAAAAGAGAGATTTTGAGTTCACATGGAAATGCTGAGGCTTTAATTTATATTAAAATGTGTACTTAATCATTACAATAATGGTTTGTATAAATATAGGAGACATCTTGTTTCCTAATTAAATAAATAGCTCCACTCGTTCTCTAGATTTGTTTATAAAATACCAGCAGAAGATATATTTTTGACATGAGAGTCACAAATTGTCTTCTTCAGTTACATTATCTGTCTAATATCTGTTAACGAGGCATTTAGAAAGTAAAGAATGGGAATTATAGGGTGAGTACATCTGGCCTAACCCCGGTCATAATTATTTCCTAACTTTCCAATTATAGAACAACATACAGATATCCTTTTCATTTCTACTAAGACAATTACGGAACTTATAGACAGAAATTACTCTTGATTCATTACATTTCATACTTTTAAATTAATCAGAATTATTCCCCAAATAGTATAAGTCTACGTGGGCACAGAAAAAGGATTGATGCAAAGTATTAATACTTTTGTCATTGTTCTGGCATGTTATTACATTAAAAAAAAACCTCTTTCCAATGTCATAGATACTAAATGTGCTATCAAGGATTTGCCAGAAACATACAAAGTTCAGTTTTATTTTATTTTTTATTGCTAATTGTTTTTCCAACAATTGTGTGAACAGTTTTAAGGTATTACTTAGTTACTACTAACATGTTTGAAAATGCATACAGTTAAAAGCAAAGTTATGTTCTATCAAATGTAGGTAATAAGCAAATTTAGATTTCTGTGTTTTATGAAAAGGAATATTAACTTCAGTTATCCTTATCATTACTTCACAGTGGAACGTGATATCAACAAGTTTTTACCTGGTTTGCCAAAACATGTCCTTGATTATTATACCAAAGTATCACAACAAACAAATGGTGTAGATTTGAATATGGATGTATTTTATAAGTACCAACAAAAGACTTTCAAATCTGATTCAATATACTGTATATATGTAAAGTAAAAAAAAAACCATGAATAAGTTATATATGTGTGTATACAATATCTCCATGTATACAGCATATAACCAAAAATTTAGAAAAGATTGAAAATGCAAATGACGTAAAGTAGGAAAATGAAATGAAAATGTAAAATATTGAAATGCAAAAAAGATCTCAATAATATTGTTAATCAGAGACAGAATTATTAACCCAAAGTATTTCAATCGTATCCATCTTCCTCAGTAGGATAATCAATAGGCATCAACAACTTATAACCTCCAAATGTTGCTGCAACACAATTGCTAACAACCCTCAATTCTTCTCCTAGGAATGCTGGGAACTGGAATTTGCCAACATCTGGTACATCATAGCTCACCTACCTCTTGATTCTGTACTTGCATAGCTACTTTATTCTAGGCATATATCAAATACTATTCCTTTCAAACATTTCTCTCAGTATAACATTTGCTTCTTTTAAGCTGCTATTTCATTTCAAATTAACATCCTTCTTCCAGGTTTTCCTATGGAAACTCCCTTGCCTTCTGCTTTTAATAGAAACCTCCTAGTTTCCCTTAAAATGCTATGCCTAGAACTTGTGGAAGAAGTATTGCCAGAAGATTAAAGCATTTTGATCATCCCAAATGGGACAGTCTGCCACACAGTTCACCATCTTTTATAAGCAAAACAATTTGAAAGTCTATAAAATAGCAAGAGTGAGAGTTTGGCAAACATACAACATCCTGTTACGGCCCCATTGGAGCCTGGTTTGGAGGAGAAGGAGGAGTTGGAACCAACCATTGGAGGTGCCATCCAATAGGGATGGCACATCTACCTTGGCATGTTTGTAGAGACCAGGAGCTGAGATCGATGCTGTCCCAGGTCCCTCAGGTATTGGAGGAGGTAGTTGACCAGACGGACAGCTGCCTATCTTCAGACACAGGAGAGGAGGTGGTGCTGAAAGGCAGCAGATCTTTTCTGATGAAATACAGTCTGATCTATAGCTCATGGTATGAACTATGATTTTTGAGAATCTATTGAGACAGCCATTGCCTGATTTATTTTTGCTTAGGGAATAGTCTTTCTGTAAAAATGTGTTAATTCTCTGTTAGTTAATTCCTTACTCTCAAACCTACTTGAGACATTCCCATCTTCAGGTATGTACACTTAGCTTCACATCTGCTGGTTGGCACTTGCTTCCATTTCTAATTTGGAATGTTTTTGGGCATTATCGAATAATATAGGCTGTTTATTTAAAGAACCTTTGAACCTATCACATTATACTTCATGTACATTTTTTTCTTTATGCTCAATAGTCCACATGGCTTTTCAACATGGCTGCCTCTTCCACTCCATCCAAGGGCATAGAGAGCAGAGTGTAGGCAAGCTGGAAGAAGAGCTACAAGGGTACTTGGGAGAAGGTCACCCCATCTCTTCTCACAAGGAACACCTCTAGTGAAGTAACATAAGGAGAAGCCATTGGGAGTTAGTCTTCAACAGGAACAATTATTTGTTCTGGAGTACACCCCCCCCCCAGCTTTGACTTGTGCCTTTTGACTCATGTCTTGCTTCAAGGACTGCTTTTCACCTTTGCTTTAAGGACTGTTGTTTGTCTTGCTCTAGCCTTGTTTATTATTTTGCCCTTTTCTTTGCTTTACCTTCAGAACTGCATTTGTGTTGACTTGTACCTTGTCTTTGGCCTGAGGACTGTCATTTGCTTATGCCTGGATTTTGTCTTGTGGACTTTCCTGGTATGGTGGACTGGTGGACTTTCATATATGGGCTATTGTTTGGGGAACTGAAGGTGGCTGCCTTCAGGGTAGCATAGGGTGGAGCATTACTGATTGTTGGGGGGCTGATGGTTGGATATTTCTTGAGGGCAACAAAGGTCTCTCTAAAGGCTTGCCACCTTGACCACCTAGGTCATAACACATCCAACAGTAGCATGTTAAAACAGTATAGAAACATAGAGGCTGCTTTGTGACTATTTGGAGAAGAAAGAGAAGAGAAGATTTGCTGTTTTGCTATCTTAATAGTTTCATATGTGCACAGCATCCTTTTTTATTCCTTTGACATCTGCATGACACTGATGTTTCTGAGCAACAAAGCAAGAAAGGTTTGCCACTCTGAAAATTGCTTCGTGATTTCATGAATGAGGTTTCTCCCCAGAAGTACTGTTGTCTGCATTTATGTTATTAAACATCAATATTTTATAGCGACATAAAATTAACCCCCTAAGAGGTTATTAAAATGCATGTCAATATTAATATCAATACAGGTTGATGTTTGTGTTGATCATATCTACTTGTATATGAACCTAATTTGCATTGCTTTAATTGCAATCTCGAGAAACAAGATTAAATTACTTCAATTTGATATCTGCTGATTTTTTTATGTTTGGTTTCCATTAAAATAGACTTTTCTTAATTTACTTTATCAATAATATGAAAAATTAATGGAGCTCTTGTTAAGGTTAAAAGCACCTCAGAGACAGCCACATGTATTTGTTGTTATTTTGTTATTATTCTCAAAATAGCTGAGAAACTTGTGGGGTTATCATGATCAGAATAATAAAAAACTCCATTTTCCTGGCAGGAGGTTATACAATGCTCATTTTTCCTACTTAGAAAAGGAGGTTTATAATAATTGACTAGTTCCACCCTTATGGTTAAACTGTCAACATGACATTCTGCACCCAAAGAAAATTGAAGTATTTGGATTTAAGGCTATTTAAGTCCAAATATAACAGAGCTAATATATCAACCAATGTGCAGTCAGTACATATAACTGAAATATAGTAAGCATATTATTTGCTAGAATAATGTTGTTGGTAGCTAGGGATTACAAAGACACTGGAAGTGTTTCAATTAATTGATCCATTAGTTAAGTTTTCAGCAAGAGAGAGAGAGAGAAAAAACAATGAACTGAAATTTGATTTTAAAATGGATCCTCATTTATGGCTATTTTCTGGAATAAATAGATTCAATCAAAATAAAAAATCCTAAATTTTCTACTACCCTGCTCCTAACTTTCAATAGGACGAAGCAATAGTTGCACTGGAAGATTAAGGAACCTGAGCATTGAAAGACAGGATTGAACCTAGGGTAAAACTGAATCATAGTAAACTTGTGGTCTACTGGTCATTTGTAGAAAAACATGCCAATTAATATTAATGCAACATATTATATAGATATAACACTGAATCAAAATTTAATGGACTCTTAGATTATACAATATTACCTGAAAACTTCAATTGACTCAAATCTTAATAAGCAGCAGAGGTCTATATCCATCAGATGATGACTATGTAAGATTGTATCTTGGAACATAAGAGGGATAAATAGTAAACAACATGAATTAACAAGTAAAATGAAATAAAAAAGATGAGAACCTTACTATGGGAAGAGAGCTGTATTGATTTATGGCAGACTATGGTAAAAAGGTAGATGCTTTTGTGAACTACAGCTCACTTTATATCAAATGCATAGAGTGATACAGTATGAAAAGATGCTACTGTACTCCTAACATTGTGCAACTGGAAGTGGATAGATGTATCAGAACTGGTTAGCAGTTGTCTGATTTTGTGGAGATGAACTGATGGACACCTGCAAGAATGTGAAAGTATAGATTTAATTATAAATTAAAATAAATTAAATTATTTAACCAATTATAAATTAAATTTAAATAAATAAATAAAATATATGTCAGAAAGAATACCAATGTCATCTGATGTGTTGTGGCTACATGTAAAATTACAGATTGATTTACTGGATGTTTATCTCCAATGAAAAGTGATAAAGTGAACAGCCATAAGATAAGTTTTCAGGAGAAAAAAAATTACACCATCTTGAATGGGACTTAAAAGTGAAACAAACTATCCTATTATATAGGTAGGAATGAAATGAAAGAGTAAGTTAATTACAACTGCTACACATGTGACTCTGAGTAGTGTTCACACAAATTCAAATTGCAACAACAACAATTAATAGACAGTCATGAAGCTTTGATCTACTTTACACTTGTAAGGTGAAAGCTTCTATCATTCTGTCCCCAATGCATGGGGAAGAACCACGTTTTTAGTGATTTTCTAAAAACTATTAGGAACAGCACCAACTATATGCCTAAGGGATAACTTTCCAATTACTACAAACAGAAAAGGCATCTTTCCTGGGTTCCATCAGGGAACATTAGTTGAAGGAAAGGACCTGAAGTGTTGTGTTGCAATTGCATTAGGATATGGAATGGGCAGAAACAATTGTTGGCAAGTAGTCAGTTCAGTCCTATAATCACCAGCAACTTGAACTACAATATGGAAGCCTTTTAGAGCCAGCACAGCTCATGAAGAAATAGTATCAGATGTTTACTATTATGAAGAAGTGGTATTATAGCATATGAATATGAACCCACAATTACTCCTACTGATGTATTCTGGAACAATTTCAGCATCCTTTTGGATTTAGCCCCAAGAAAAGCATCTTTTGGTAATCCAAACAGAAGATAGCTAAGGCATCATTGACTCTAAACAATTCTCCCAATTTAGCAACAAGTACAATTGTTACACAACACAAATTTGTACAAAGGCCCTTTCCACATAGTTTCTACTACTGCTCTTCAGAAGGAGTTATGACTCTACAGCAGTGGTGGGATTTAAAAAATGTTACTACCAGTTCTGTGGACGTAGCTTGGAGGGTGTGGCAGGGGATGGATACTGCAAAATCTCCATTTCCTCCAGATCAGCTGGGATTCAGGGGGCAGAGAATAGATGGGGGCTGGGGCCAGTCAGAGGTGATCGAATCGAATCGAATCGAATTTTATTTATAACCCGCTCTCTCTCCCCGAAGGGACTCGAGGCGGGGCACAGGGAATTAAAAACAGTTTAAAAAGAAATACAAAATTTAAAACAATGATAAACAATGTTTATCAGTTCTCTGAACTACTCAAAAATTCCACTACCAGTTCTCCAGAACTGGTCAGAACCTGCTGAATGCCACCTCTGATCTACAGAACCCCTAAATTGGGCAGTGGATCTACCTGGAACCCTTCCTAGAAGCACGCCATCCAACATTATGAAATACTGTCCAGAGAATGATTCAACAAAGTTGTGTTTCTGTGGATACATTGAAGATTTCTGTCACTGCCAGTGTTACTATTGATGTGTAAGCAGGAAGCAGATTTATAGCTTGGGAGTCCTTTTGGACTTATGGTTCCTGCTGGATCAGAAGAAACCATACCTGGCTTTTATTATTGCCCCACTTGCCATCAAATCTTTAACAGGAGGACTTGGAACAATAGCACATATTCATATTGCCATTAGCCTAAAGTACTACACTGCCCTCTAAATAGGACTTATGTCTTATGGATTGGTACCCAGATACTTGCAGGACTGTCTACTTTAGTCGATATATAATTTATTTACTTTTATTGTACATTTTTTCTTTACATGTTTCTATCACATAATTAACAAATCTGTGACATTATCCATACAACTAAAATCAATATTCAATACATTATATACATTCTATTTCCAGATGTTCTAATCCTATATACATTTCCATTTCTTATTTCTATTGTCTATCCATTCATACCATTTCTCCCATGCCGCATAGTATTTTGAACCATCCTTTCCCTATAACTCTAATGTGAGTTTGTCCATTTCTGCGCAATCATATAGTTTTTAGATTACTAATCCCTCTGGCAGAATACTATCATTCTTCCAATATTGCACAAAAGCAATCCTTGCCACCATTTTTATGTGTAACATCAGGTACAATACTCTAGTCAATGTTGCTCCAACCAGTTATGCCTACCAAGGAGAAATTAATACAAGAACTACTCCCTAGGTTCTAGCAGATAATATATGCTAATAGATAGAGCCCAGAGCATATTCCTTCCACTGGACTTAGTAGTACAGGGAGAAGAGCAGTCCTGCAAGTCTCAAAGGCGCTTTTCAAAAGGCAATTCACTTCTCATCTAAGAAGTTTCATTGGTTATGGCAGGATGGTGGGGTCTATGGAGGGATGAGTTCTTCTGCAAGTAACATGGCCACTTGCCATGAAGGGATTTATATGCCATAAACAGCAGTTTGAACTCCAGCCAGAAGTACACTTTTATTTATTTTTATTAAAGTTACATTTTTTTGCAATGATTAAGTCCTTTCCCCAGTTTTCACTCAACATTTCTTTCAGAGTAGCATTTCCTTAATTGTGGGAAGAACGTTTTCTATAGTTTCAATTAATTACATTATTGTTACAATGAATGTAAGAGTTTAATTTTATTATTTTCATTGTTCATTTGTATTTATGTTAGTGTTGCTTTTTTTTAGGATAGTGTTACTTTAAGATAATACCAAAGGGAGGTGTGATGGAATCCTTGCTTTAAAGATTTAAAATGTCTATAGAGATAAACTGAGTTAATGTGGGAATTCAATGGTAGAAGGGCATGAAAAAAATCATGTTGCCTACCTGCATTTTATATATATAAAGAAAATCTTAAAATTTGTCTTACTTAATTCAACTTCTGGCTTACATTTAAAAAATTAAAATAGAAATACCTATTTTTGGAAAATGCTACTTTCATTGAGTTCTTCAAATGGAGTGTGTGTGTGTGTATGGGTAGATGATAGTATTTTGCAATGCTGATAGATAATGCAATCTGATAATTTCTCCTAATTTCTCCTAATTTCTCCTAATTTTCTAGAGGTATTTCACAATTTAACAGATTTCAAGGTTTTATAGACAATTAATCCATTAACCCTCTCAAGAAAATCATCTAAAACAATAAAATGAACTTTTCTTTATATGATGGTTACATTTTAAGAAATACTTAGTTAAAACAGACCTCAGGTATCAATGTAGTTATACAACCAAATGCCCTATAATGAATAAAGTAGAGAAAATGATCTTATATTGTTGCCACATCAACAAAAATGCTGACAGGAGCAGTGTTTAAAACAGTTGAACAGGTAGTCCTTGCTTACTGTCAATAATTGGGTCCAGAAACTCTGTTGCTAAAAGACATGGTTGTAAAGCAGGATGTTACATATCCACAGTGATAGACGATGGCAGTCTTGGCAATCCCAGCTGATGTCATTTGGCAAATCATATGTGATTGCAATGTACCATGGTCAATGTGATCACCACTTGCAACCTCTTGTCTGCTTTCCCATTGCTTTGTAGAAGACACAGTGAAGGTCCCAAAAGGCAATCCTGTGACTGAGAGATGCTAGTTTAGCAGAATTGCAAGCCAGTTACCAAGAACCTGAACCAAGTTTTGAAAGTTGACACACATGAGTGTGGGGATGCAGCAGCTGGAACTACAAAGACTGGTCATAAGTCCCCCCTTGTTTAGCACCATCATAACTTTGAAAAGTCGCTGAAAAAGTGTCATTTTTAAGAATGATCTGTAGACGTGTGTGTGTGTGTGTAAACTGTCAAATGTATGTATGTATGTATGTATGTATGTATGTATGTATGTATGTATGTTAGGTTTTGATCTGATAAATAAATAAACAAGGGAGACTAGGATAGATCTATTTCGAGCTATTTAGCTCTCATCAGCTAGCCAAACCCTTAGTGGGATTTGAACCAAGGCTGTATTATATGTTAGGCAGATGTTTTAGCCACTAAGCCACCAGGTTCTCCTCCTGATCAGGTGAGACTAGGGAATAAGTATATGCTTGTGTCACAACACCTTCCTCCCTTAATTGGGGCTTACCAGGATGTTGTGACACACACACACACGCACACGCACACACACATATATGACATGGTGGCTCAGTGGCTAAGATGCTGAATTTGTCAATCAGAAAGGTCAGCAGTTTAGCAGTTCGAATCCTTAGCACCACGTAATGGAATGAACTCCCTTTACGTGACTCGGCTTCTGCCAACCTAGTAGTTCGAAAGCATGTAAAAATGCAAGTAGAAAAATAGGAACCACCTTTAGTGGGAAGGTAACAGTGTTCAGTGCATCTTTGGTGTTTAGTCATGCCGGCCACATGACCACGGCGACGTCTTCAGACGTCTTCGGCTTAGAAACGGAGATGAGCACTGCCCCCTAAATTTGGGAATGATTAGCACATATGTGTGAGGGAAACCTTTGCCTGTACACATACACACACTCTCACACAAACACAGTCAAAAGTGTCTTCGATTTGCTTGAATCAGAGACTTGACTGCATAGCACACTTTACTGAGGCAAAGAGAGAGGGATCATTTCCTTGAAAAGATGCTTCATAGCACCTTTCAATTTCTTCTGTCCTTTCAGTGGGGGAATCCTCAAAATGATGCAAAGGTTGCACGCAGCTTCACAGAGCGACTTCACTCGGGGCTTTGTTTGAGTTTTCATCAAAATGAAGAACCCCCATAAAGATATATATACAACCAGACAAGGGGTTCAAACTCTAAAACATGAGATGAAATGTTGAAAGAATTAGGATTTGGGTAGGATTGAGAAAAGCTTTCTACATACAAATACACTCCTGAAAAGATACCTGGATCAGGCCCTTTTATACTTAAATGACCAGAAAAAACAACAACCTCAAAGTTATATAACAGAAAATGGGAAAAAAATAACAGTATTTAGAAAAGAGCCTTTACCAGCCATAAACTTAAAACATTGCTGCATTTAGAATGTTTGCTAAGCAATACTTTCATTCAAGTTGTGCAGTTTCTGTAGAGTTGAGTATCTGTTTAGAAACTGGAAAGTCTGCATCACAGCTGTATCAACAGCATTTTTTTTTAAGCAGCTGACGTGAGTTGTCAAGCATGACTGAGCTGATCATGAAAGTAAAATGTAAGCTTCATTGACCAATAACATAGTTTGAATAAATGCCACTGGAAAGTGCTGAATACTATTGCTACCTACCTTCCTCCTTGGATTCCAGAGAAAGATCCTGAGATTTAAAAGAACATCAGGGCAACAACTGATTTCTGCCTGATACTTCTCAATATATATGAATAATATAGTGGTGTTTCAACCATTTCAGTGATGTTTCAGTAATAAGGTTAAATGAACATTTGGAATCTGAGGTCTATTGGATTTTTGCCACTGATAAGGAATTAAGAAATGCTACCCTGATTTGTGTACATGTGTAACTTCTTTATGAAATATAGAAGGAAGATTAATATCTGTTATAAAGCTAAGAGAGACACAGCTACTCAGATGCTAACGCATAACCACTTCTCACCAATGTGCAATACAGTAGAATAAGATTATTTTCTCTTTTTATATTCTGATTGTAAATGTTATTTAAGCCTTCTAATATTATTTGAATGCTTGGTGGCATCCAATTTTGCAGCAATTTATAGCTCCAGTGGTAGGCAGTAACAGTTATTGTTTGATACTGCTGTACAAGTAGTAATTAGTCTTTATCTCACAATTAAGAGTATTTGAAAACTAAAAGTATTTTAAATTACTTGGCATGTATCATGCACAAGATTAACAATTTACATTTTAAGTTTTAGATATATTAGTTTTACTTGTTATGGAGTATATAGAAATAGACAATATATAAGTTTTCATTTTAAAACTGATTCTGAAATGTTGATGGTTCTTCTAAGTTGAGAACTATGATATATAGTTACTCAGCTCTCTGTGTAGGAATAAAAATAATATTAATCCAATATTTTCTTGTCCAATGAAAGGGACAGTTGTTTTATATATAGCAGATAACTACTGACTTACATAACTCGATTATTAAAGTAAGTTGTCCTTTATCATCAGTAGAGATGTGTTTCCCCAACATTTATTTAGGCACAAATGAAACCCTTTTAATTTTGTGAATAAGTTTCTTCTTGTCATATTTCCTAATCAGAGATTTTGGAATCTTTGGTGTTGCTTATAGAAGTCTGAGAAATACCCTTTAAGTCATACCTCTTTGCTGTGTAAAGAGTAATTTACTGTGAAGCATCATGAGAGACAACAGTCTCGGTTGTCCTGATTATGGAATCCACTCCTGTTTATGTACAAAGGCCATCAAGTTATATTAGTTTATAGCACCAACTGGAGATTATTCATTTAGTTTGGTTGAATGTAAAATTCTATGATGTTTAAATTCTTTATTATTATTTTTTACCCTGCAATTCTCAATTTTTAATTTTGTAGCTTTGTAGGGTTTTATTGATCTATATTATTCTACCCTATTTTAGTACTATTTTAATGATCTGGGTCTGACTTTGGGATATGTTCTAATTTTTAACTTCTTTTAATTCTGCATTTCTTAGCATCCTTACCCAAAATACAAATGCTCTTATGGACAATAATACTGTGCTAGTTTAAACAATTGTGTTCTTCTACTGTTATCATTTAAAAAGCAAAGTATACAGAGGCATATTAAGCCAGCAAAGAGAAAAAGTTGATATTGCCTTCTGGGGAAATAGAACAAATTCTAATAACATGAAAAGTTTGGTTGAAAATGTCCATCCTATATATCTCTTTGCACATATGTGCTCTTTTACTAATTTATTCATGAATTCCTTCCTCACATATCAGACTTTCTAAAGAACCATCATCCCAAAATCTCAAACTAGATTTTATTTGCACATTTATTGTCCAAATTCAGTTTGGCACACATTTTCCTAAATACTCTGTGCATTCAATTATCATATACTTCTTTATTAAATTTCTATAATAAAACTATATACTGACATAATGCCATCTCTTAATCTTAGATGTCACTTAACTGATTTCCATTTCTTTCTATACTGTGGTTGAGCATTTTAATTTTCAAATTTCTATTACTAGAATAATAGAGCTGTCTGCACCTTGTCTCTTGTCTTTCTGCTCTACTCTTGAGTATTTAAAAATGATACACTTTATGTTTTTATGCTTCTCAATGCTAAATAGATACATTGCAATTCCATTTTGTCCTTTAGAAAGTTACTTTCATGAAAATTAATTGAGAAATTTACAAGTTCAATATTAATATTAATAACATAATTTTAAAAGATTAACTATTTATTCAGCATATATTCGAGGATGCACAGTATTAATTAAAATATGAAACAGGGATGAATTTACCTAAATATTGCTTTGATTTGCATATAAAATAATTTTATGAATGAATAGCTAACCAAAAGAAAGAATGCTAAATACATGGAAATAGTGAACATGAAACAAAAGTATACATCAGATATATTGCACAACCTGTGCAAGTTTACAAGAGACAATTGGCATCAGCTCAAGGAAGATTAGGGACATTTCTTCCTTAGAATATTATAATATTGCTGTCTTTCATATTGCTTAGATAGAATCCTACGATACCTACATTATTTGGTATTACATACTGACATTAATCAAAGAAAAAGTATCTTTGAAGAAATAAATGGAATTAACAAGGACATTGGAAGAGAGTGACTACTTAATGCTAGTATCTGTTTTATTTTAAGGAGAACTAAGTGCTGTCAAAAATTTATCCTGGACGTCAAAAAATTAATTACAATGAGTGGATTAAAAAAAACACTGATGTATTCCATCATAGTTATGGAAGACTGTATGACACACTTGAGATAAATAACAATATGGTCAAGAATTGCATCTTTATTTGAATGTGTTTCAAACTCTGAGGTAAATTTATGTATTGAAGGATCTAGTTGATCATCTCAATCTTTATGGAAAATCTTAGGGAAATAGTGAGTAATGAAGTATTATAATGGGAAGAAAATAAATGTTGTCTTAATTTTAAAATAAGGAAAATGAAGATGTAGAAAACTATGGATAATTTAGCCTGATTTCAATAGTCGCAATGATTCTAGAGAGATTGAAGGAACTGAGGAAAAAGAAGACTATATAATCGTTCAAATATAAGGACACTCAGTTAAAAGAACGGGTCCCTGTGGGGAGAGGGAGCGGTTAATAAATTCGATTATTATTATTATTATTATTAACACTTCTTGAATGGTAGAAAAACATCCTCTCAGTAAAAACAGTTTGATTATGGAACCAGTTATCCAGAAAAAGGATTGCTTAATTTCTTTAAGTGTATTCAAGAAGCACCTAGATATCTATCTGGATATAATGATGTAATTTGTCTTCCTGCACAGGGAGTTGAACTCAGCAGTCTAAGTAGTCCTTCTACTTTATGAGTATGATAATTCTATATTCATTGTAAATCTTAGTTAAGATATCAGGTTGACTTGGAATCAAACCCATTCTTGGCAATATTATTTGCCTAGGGACATAAAAAATGCTTGATAATCTCCATTTAAATCAAAACCAGACTACAAATGTTGGCCTTATCATCATCTCTCAAAACATTGGAGATTGAGTTTCATCTTTTCTCTCAAATTTCCACACTTGTCTTTTAGCTTTTTCTGTTCTTTCCTTTTTTCTTCTTTTCTACTTTTTCAATTCTAATGTAATCAGTCTTTTTAAAACTTGAAATCAAAGTCATATTTACCTATTTTCCCTACTTGTCTATTAGAGACAATGTTAGAGCCAGGAATATCTCCATGCAGCTCACTTTATCCTTCAAAGGGTACCTCCTATTATAGCAAGTTATTTTTCTGATCCCTAGTTTGGTCTTTTGATTGAGCAACATAATTTTATCTTGTCTGGATTGGAACTGCATTCACAACAGCAAAATGTGTAAGAGAAATAAATCTGCTTGTAGACTATTTAATATTTATTTTTTCATTCTAAATATAAAACAGGTTTATATTATCAGATTAAGGTCTGGCTTCATCAGTCCTTACGCAACATTTACATCCATTCCATATTACTTCATTCGTTTCTGAGCAGGACAAACAATGTTGTTGTTTTTCATTTTAATGAACCAAAAGCAGACCTTATAATTAGGCCTGTAAAATATATAAACCATCAAGCTGATAAAAACAAAATACCAGGCAAGTAGAGTTGTACACTAGGGGTTCAACAAATATTCTGTTTTTGCTACCAGTTTGACAACCCAAAATGGCTCCTTGTATCAAAGATTTGGTAAGATCACGGGTTAAGTTCAATATGGAAAATTTATAAAGAAGCTTTGATAGGTAAGATTCTTGCAGAATATGGAAGTTACCTGTTTTTCATTTAATTCTTAATGAAAAATAAAAATAAAGATAATGAGATGTTTGAAATTGGGTAGCTGATTTTAGCATCATCTTGGAATGTTATGTTAAATGCTAAAATTTTGTTAAGGTTTTACTATTCTGTTTTCCTATTCAAAGAAAAAAAATCTCTCTGATATATTCATATTATAAATATACATAAAACATTTCAAGGTATTTGAAAATATTCAAAGTAAATACTCTTTGTTGGCATATTCTTCAAATCCGGCTACTATGCTTCATTATGGTAGTTGGGTAGGTGGGATAATTTTCTGGAAAGGTGAGTGAAGAATACCATTGGTGTACATGAATAGTATATATTCCCATCCAAGTCGCTAAAGACATCAAGATCATGCAGCTGCCCATTAAAAAAAAGAAAGCATCAGTAATATAAGCAGAGGTAGATGATTGCTTTTGCAGCAGTATCAAAGTCATTACTTCACCCTGCATAGGAAAAAGCAATGGTGAACCACTATTCTATTTTACCAAAAGAATCATATGGATGGAAAGATGAAGAAATTGACAACATAGCCACATGATGGACTCCTTTTGTCAGATAGCACTCTAAAAGATCTTTAGCTCTTCCTCAATATCCTTTTAAGTACTAATGACACTGTTATGACACTGCTAGATTAAAGCATTTGGGAGATACAGTTGCTAACTTTGCCATACAGGAAAAGAAAATGTGACTCTGTAAAGATAGAGATGCAGTGGAAATATGAAATGTAAGATGCATAAACATAGGAAAATTCAACACAGTGACAAGTGACATCTTAGGCATCTGTGAATTGAAATAGATAGGATTTGGACAATTTCAGATAGAAAATAATACTGTTGACAATTCCGGACATGAAAAACGAAGAAGAAAAAACATTCCTTTCATATGCAGGAAAGATATAGCAAGGGCAATAATTAGGTACAAGGCAGTCAATAACCAAATAATAACTATTAGACTTTGTGAACTACCCTTTAGCATTATGATTATCCAAAATTATACTCCAATCACTGATGTAGAAAAAGAGTTAAGTCCAATATGAAATCAACAGAACACGCAAGCAGCATGTGCTACTTGTGATTGGAGACTAAAATGCCAAAGTTAGAAATATTAAGCAAAAAAATGTAGTTGTATTATACTGTCTAAATTGTCAATATGAGGCAATATAATGACTTACCATTTCCTGCCAATCCAATGACTTTATTCATTGCTAATATAATCTTCCATCAACCAAAGTAACATCTATGTAGACAGACACCAAAAGGTGGAGTACAGAGAATTAAAATTGATTATATTATTGGTGTGGAATAAAAGAGTTCAGTTATAATGGCAAAGATATGGCCAGAGTCTGACTGTGGAACAGATCATAAACTGTTTATATGCAAACTCTAAGTCAATTTAAAGTGGGAGAACAAACCCCATCTTGATCATAGACCCACTATTTTCTGAAAGACATCAGGAATTGCTTTGAAGTTCTGAATCTCACTGATAGAGAACCAGAGGAATGAAAATCAAAGAAGTCCTTAAGAAGGATGTGAATAGAGGAACAAAGAGATATTCCTGCAGATGCATATAGATAATTAAGAAAGACAAATAATGTAAAAAAAGAAGAAGTTAATATGTCCTTCATTGTTGATAGAAAGGCTTTTAGTTTATCAATCCTGTCAAGATGTGGAATGGGATTCCCGTTTTCCTCAGGACATTTCACAGCATGAAGAACATCTGTTTGTCCTCATGAAAAACCTACGCACAGAACAAGAAGCCACAGTCCAGGCAGAACATAGTGAAACAGACTAGTTCTAGGTTGGCAAAGGAATAGGACAAGCCGTACACTTTCTTCTTATTTATTCAAACTATAAGCGTATTATTTATTGAGGGAGATCAGATTGGAAAAGATTGGTGTGGTTTTAAATCTGGAGAAATCCATAGTGCTGAGAAAGGTGGAAGTAAAGAGCATCAAGATGGGTAGACTCGATTATGGCAGCAATGGCTGGACACCTCAAAAGTAGATCATTCATGATAAGACCTAGCTATATAGTTGCTACAAGTGAATGTTGACTTTTTTGGACATATAGAAAGCAATCAAATTAAGTATTTATTACTGAAAAAAGATAGTACTCCATACCAGGATTAAGTTTATTCCTATTTTAAGATCACACATGAGGTTATGCAATTGCATGTATAAAGAAACAACTCTGCAATCTGAAGAAAAGATTCGTTTATTGCCAAAGAGTTTGTACAAGTGTACATTTTTGTGTGGGTACATTTTATATATTTTAGATATTGAATTAAAAGCATATAATCAATGACAGAGTTTGCTGCTACAGAATGATAAAGTACTTTCATAAAAGGACTTCTTTCACCTCTCTTTCTTTTTCCCCTTCCTCTCTGGGATCTTTAGTGTTCTGTTACACAATTGGGGAAGCAAACCACATTTTAATTACCGTATTTCTTCTGAAAATAGAAATGACTTACACATCTAGCTTTCAATAAACTGAGGTTCAGTACCCAAAGGCAGTGGGGCATATATATGTAATTTGGAGGTGATCAAGCTTATTCTTAACATGTTAAGGTTTTTTGTTTCTTAGTAAATGAAAAGAGAAAAGGCACAGGTATTCTCTATTTCAAGCATGAAGTCTCCTAAATGAGCAGACACAAGTGAAACTGTTTGCTTCACTTCTTCTTGTAACTGCTCTGGGCAAATAAAGATTAAGCTGCTGGTTCACCAGGCATGCCCTCTCCTCCTTGATATAAAAGCATACTTATGCATCATCCTTACCATCTTTGAAATGGATAAACTTATTTGAAATAAGAATGATGATTGCTAAATAGAGATAAATGCTTTTGAGTTAATTTCCAGCTGGATTTTATTCCCAAGTTTACAAAAAAGGAAGTTAAAGCTAAATACTTGAAATCATTTTAGGATTTTAATGCATTAATTTGCATAACAGCTAATAAAACAGTCCAGCAAGCTTGTTAATATAACTGTATGTCTTTTGCAAATACAGAAATGGCAGTAAAGAAACTTTGGGAACTATTCTGGTAAATGGGCGAGATCAGTTTTTTGTTCTCAAGAGAAGATCAAAACCATAGTGTATAAAATAAATATTTTTCTCATCAAACCATCCCAACACATGCTGAGCATGAGCATTTAATCTTGGATGTTGTTACAGTGAAAGAGATGAGCAAAAAAAGTCCAGGTACTTGAGATTTTTGTTGAGGTTGGCAACAGTGAGTCTTCAAATAAGTGTTTCCTTACTTTTTTGGCTCTTTCTTTCCATATTTTTTGGAATTTTATTTCCAGATTCAATTACTGTGTCCACTTGGACCATTTTAACAACTGCATTACAAACAGAAAAGTCATTTGTAAAACTGAATCAAGATCCAGGCTCCTACTTTGCAATGACAAAAACTCACTGCAATGAAATGCAATGTGCAATCTTTCCAGATTCTACATATTAGTTATATATTTGAACATATTTTTTATTGTGCTCAATAGCATCCAATTCTCAGAGATTGCCTGGAAAAGTTCCTGAAGTTTTCTTGGCAAGATTTTTGCCTTCTTCTTCCTGAAAGAAAATGACTGTCCCAAGGTCACCCAACCAGCTTTGTGTTTAAGGCATTGCTGGAATTCATAGTCTCCCATTTTGTAGTCTGATGCCTTCACCACTGTACCAAAGTATGAACCTCTGCCCATTGTGATCACTATCTCAGGAGCAAGGAGCTGTTCACCCAGTCCCTGACCGGAGCCTATAAGTAAGAGATAGCAATAATATTGCTTTCTCATTATTCCCAACATTTGGTTTTGAATAGCATATTAATTCTGATGGTAAATGCAGCAGAGAAGTATTATGATTAATAACATGTGTTCCATAGAGGTGGAGGTCACTTTTGTATTTCTCCAAACTTTTTTTCAAATAGGATTAGAGTTAGGCTTGACAAATTGAGTTATGTGGCACTATTTAGCTGATTTTCTGACTTGAAAAAGTTAAACAAGTTCAATTCAAGTCGTAGTTGTAGGTTACCAAGAATACTCTGGGAAGCAAAAAAAAAAAGTATCTTAGAAGAAGACAATGGCAAATCACTTCCATATGTCTATGGATATGGAAAGAAAACTAATGGATATGTTTATAACATCAGTAGTTGAGTTCAACTCTAAGAAATGAAATTGCATTCATAACATAAACTTACTAGTTTTCCATAGAATTGTCCAAAACAAAATTTACTGTCAATAGGAGCCATTGTGATGGTTTTTATTCTTTCCTTAAAGTTTCCTGATCATGCTATTTTATACCCAGGAACCCATTTTTGGCTGATTGCCCAGGAAGGACTGTGTGCAACTGAACTTGTAAGGAGCATACAGTTTATTGTGCCAAACATTTAATCTACATCAGGGGTGTCAAATTTATAGTCCGCAGACCAGATGAGTCATGTGCAGGCCATGCCCACCCCAGCTCTGGGAATGGGAAAAACATCACAAAATGTCATGCAAGATGCTGCTGCAAGTCTGACACCCATGATCTACATTATTTCTGTCATTCCCATTTCATTTCCTATACAAGCAATTAAGATTTTTATTTTCAAGAGGGGGAAGGGGAGAATGAAAAAGCAAAACAATTGTGGGTAAAGTAAAACCTCTGTCTTAGCCATAAGGTAATTGATGCATATCGAGCAGGGACAAAGGAGGCACATGATGAAATGTGTGCTGAAGAATCAGAATACAAACTCTAAACTTACATACTTGCCTCATTTTTTAATCATTAGAATTTTTACTGCAAGTCTATGGAGGTAATATACGTGTGAGAGCCCATCTTTTATCACACTGTCATATCTACCAAATGCCATTATTGACTTCCATAGTGTAATCACATGCTAAGAGAAGACATCAGGGCTTGAGGTTCCGTTGCAGAATCATTAGCTGTGTTACATAACATACTTAACCAGGTCAATTACAGATGCAGCAGCTGTACAATCTAAACTTAGTATTAACCTTGGTTAGGTTTGTTTTGCTTGTTTCTTGTGCAAATTCAGTGCATTTAGTGGGTTCGGGTTTACCGTATTACATGAATTCAGTAAACTAGTTCAGTAACCAAGTTAAACTTGTTTGAACACATATTTTTATAAAGAATGATTTTGTACAGTGATAAAAGAAACGCTATAGTATTAGTTGAACTATTAAGAGCTTCTAGTTTGACTGAAATTTTAAAAAAATCTATTTTCTTATGAAGTACTTTTATATGATTTTTAAAAAAAAATTCTGAAGGCTTTTGATCAGATGATTTATACAAATATATTTTAGCATATGGATTGCTTGGAAGCTGTACAAGAGTGACTGCTACTTTGAGATTCAAGTTCTTCTAATTAGGAGTTCAAACTGTGTGATTAGTCACCTAAGTCATGTGGCATTTCTGTCTCTTGATGGATAATTTCCAGATACACAAAGGGATTTCAATTTGACAAAATAACATTTCTATTGAACATGACTATATTAGCAACATTATTTATGACATTCCATTTCTATTAAGGTTTTTTTTTTAAACCCACAAAAGATTATACACAATAGTCCTACATCTTTTTATATTTTTGTATATTTTTAATTATATACATCCATATTGCAAGAAAATGTTTCTTCAAGTTCTGTACTAGTTGCTCTAAACTTAGAAACAACCAAACTCTGAAACACAGATTAGCAGAGATTTGCATGGTCCCAGCCCTTGTTCAAGGCAACCAAGGCAAAATTAGTACTATATTTTAAAAGTTTTGATTTATACAAACATTTAATATGAATGCATGCCCATTTTCCTAATTGATAGAACACACAGAATTAGTGTTTAAAAATAAAGCAACAGAATAAATATGCTATCAAGCATGACACATAATTAGCATGGATCAGAGATACTGAACTCCAGATAATCTAATAGCACTTACATATTATTACTATTATTATGGCTGGTAACTTGATCAGATAGATATTTAAACTGGATTTAACCTTTTTAACCCACCTAACAATTCTTTCACAAGGACCTGACATAGGAAGATGTTGTTTTATGGCATTAATGGTGTCATTCAGAGGTGGGTTGCCAATTTTTTTACTACTAGTTCGACGTGCTCCTGTGCAAACTCCCTCACGTGATCCTTCTGGTATCATTATAAGATGTAAGCTTTCCAAGGAAAGCTGCCTTTTTCAACTGACTGAAAGTGATTTTATCAGTGTCATTGATATTCATGTTTTAAAACTGCATGAAAGGCTTCTACTATTATTAGTAATATTTTTGTTTTCTTTTGTTTTTATTATTATTAGATTTTTATCCTGGACACACACACACACACACACACACACACACACACACACACACACACACACAGAGAGAGAGAGAGAGAGAGAGAAAGAGAGAGAGAGAGAGAGAGAGAGAGAGAGAGAGAGAGAGAGAGAGAGAGAGAGAGAGAGAGAGAGAGAGAGAGAGAGAGAGAGATGAACATACTTAAACTCCTTAAACTCCCCACAACTCAGGGTTTAACTGAGACAGAGTGAGTAACCCAAAGTCACCCTGACAGCTTTCATGTCTCGGGTAGGATTACAACTCATAGCATTATACCAAACTGGCTTCCAAATCTGTATCTAACTCTTATGTTTTGTTTATTATTTGTAACATGTTTGTGTTCCTAAGGCACAGATATGAAGCATCTATTCTTACTTTTCTCTCTCTCTTATTTTTAAGGAATTAGAAAGTTATAGACTAAAATGAAGGATAATTACCATAAGATGGACTAAAACACGCTTTGTGTTACCTGGTGGTGATGTTAACTAAAAGATAAAAAGCCTTTCTGCAATCAGAGGACATGTCAGTTTTTTTATTGTGTTAATTTATCTAAATATGCTTACTTCAGAAATATAGATCAGGGGTCGGATGGGAATGGTCAGCGGGTGACATAGCTGGCCTGCAGGCTGCAAATTTGACACCCCTGATATAAATCCAACTATCCAGACAATTGACCTAATGAGAGGAAGGCTTGATATGAGTAGAGAGACATTCCAGTTTAGATTTTTTTGGGGGGTAAGAAACATCTGAGATCAGACCTGTAGGTCTATATCTCTTATTTCCCAAGGTGAAATTCTTATAATAAAGGTGATCAAAAATAAAATAACTGTGTCAACATCCAACTAATTCACAGCAGAAAGCCTGGGAAAAGAAAGAGCAGGAATAAATAGTATCAGAGTTCAAACTGAAGTATAAAAGGGACTGTGCCCTCCTGTAGACATAGGACAATCAGCTGGTTTAAGTACTTTCTTCTAATATACAGTAATGATCTTTATCCAGACATGCTGTGTTGAGTGTTTGGGTAAGTTCTGCTGAATTAGAGCTAGAAAGCCTAGCAGCTATAATTCACCCAGGTTCTGCATATGTTAATTGCTGAAGTAACTTGATTGAATTTAATCCAGTGTGATAAGAGCTAGACTGTGCATTGACCATGAGATTAAGTTTGGGCCCCAGTTTAGAGTTAATTCCATTTGGCTCAGGGCTGAATGAGAATCTCAGTTCAGAAGCTGAAGAACGAGGCTTCCTTTTATTATTATTGCAACTCAACAAATGGCTGAACAATTTTTTTGAAATTTTACAGGATTGGGTGACATTCACAAGCATAGTAAACCCCTGCTGAGAATATGATGAAACCAGATTTCATGCAGATGAATTTAGAAGAAAGGTGATATTAAGCTGTGGGATAGAAAATAGCAAAAACTACCATTCCCTCTAAAATACTGTTTTTTCTTGTATTATCATCCAGAAAGCAAATGTTGGAGAATTCAGACTCAAGTCTAACAATTCAGTGAGTCACCACATGTGGTTGGGCAGTTAGTATCAGGAATAGTCACTGATTTGGATTAATAGCTAATACAATCATTTCCTACTTCTAATTTTGAAGTAATTTCTAGAAGCAATTCTATCACATGAAGGTAAATTTATTACTAGCTTGGAAGAGAAAAATTCACATGAGAGAAAAATATAAGGGATATAAGTGTGTTCCTTTTTACAAATAAAAGACCTAATCATTTCTTTTTGTCTTTGAAATTTTTTTAAATTGCTAACAAGATTTTGGAGCAGTTGAAAAGTGGGAAAATTTCATCTACTAATAAACTGCTAATAAGACTGATTTGGACTCAGAATTTTCAGAATAATTCTGAAAATATATGCTGTTTAATTTTAACCCTGAATTTACAGTATATCCATTTCATTATTTGACTCAGAAATTTCTTATCAAGAACAATGGCAACATGTGTTCTCTGAACTTGTTTCACAATGTCACAAGTGTAACAGAAATAACACTTAGCCTTGCATTTTTCTCTCTTCATTAGATCATTTGAAATGGTACAAAATATTAATATGTATACACAAATGAAATATAAAACAAATGAAGATATTATATCCATTAAAAACAAAGAATAGAGCTTTATTACTGAGAATTTATGTGTTTGTCATCTCTGCTCTTGGTGCAGTTTGTTGTGGTGGATGATTTTGAATAAGATCAATTTCTTCACTTCTGACAACCATCTCTGATGATAAAATAAATAGTTAAATGGAAACAGGCAAGGTAAGAATCTGTTTTTTCAGCTGTATATAAATAACAAGAAGACACATCCATGCATTTCTATTCTTGCTCTTAAGAAAAGCAAATCACAGATTAGAATTAAGGACATAAATGAACCCAAGGTATTCTTACAAAGAAAAAGAAAACAGTAGATGCTTGCCAAATGGACAGGTTATTCATCTGACATTACTGAGCCATTTGTATCAAAGATTGACTGCAAAATTATGTGAACTCAATAAAATAGATGTACCAATTACAACATATCTGTGTGCAGGCATGTGAATGTATGTGAAACAAAAGTAACTAAAGCTTCAGAGTGTCTGGTGAAGCTACAAGATTTTCATTCTCTCTGTAGGCAGCTACAGTATATTAATTCTTTTTCAAGTTTGTATATCATGTAATGGCTTGTTTTGACCTACTTAGAACTACATTTCTGTATTTATAAAACCTTGTTGCAAATGTAGTTTACATGAAGGAGGGGAACTATTTAAATTACAGAGGGTTGGATCTAAATATAAGCATATGTAAGACAGAACAATTGAAATTAGTACAATTTTATTGATTCCCTGATTGGACAGATTTACATTTCCCCTTTACCTCAAGAGCTAAGGGTATAATACTCCCTCTTTAGCCCTGTGAGATAGCTGATACAGAACTATTTTAGAAGTAGTGCAGTAAGTTTTTCCTTAATAGCTAACTTTATAGTTGTTATCATGAGGAAACCAATAAATTAATTAGCTTTGTGGAGTACTTCAAATATTTATTTTTAAAAATTCTAATGTTTTTTGGCAAGCAAAACAAAGAAAGATGGTTTGGGTTTGATTTATTATCTTTAAGACTGAAGATGTAGCCACATGTTCATATAGCAATCTTGGACACTCTGAATATTAGAATAGATTTTTTTAAAAAAAATATTGATGTGGATTATATGCAAGCTGACAAGTCATCTAGCGATTAAAAATTGGAATGCTGCAACAAACAGTTTTAAAATTAGGATCAGTGGCTGGCTTAACTCTCCCTGACAAGGAGATCCTGGCAAATGATTTGGTCCCAGACAGAAGGAAATCTTCAGCATGATTGAACACACCAATGTTTCCTGACAAGCCCCATCATGCAAACATGGATAGACTAAGCAGATGCATTTTGAAAAGTTGCTATTTCTTGCCAATCTCAGTTCAAAACATGTTGTGGTAGTAATGGTGCCATGCTGGAAATTAGTTCTAGGGTGTATGGGAAGAACCTGCAGGAAGTTGGCGGAAGACATGGACACTACAAAACATGACTTGTAGCAGACTTTATTGGATGTTAAATTATTAATTGCATTATTGAAAATGAAAGTTGTCTTCCTAACAGAGAACTGAATATTTCAAAAGATATATCACAATCTCTGGTAACCACAAGACTCTCAATTCTATTAGACTCCATATCCAGCAATTTAAAAGTCTCACCTCTCCAAGAACACTTGCTTTGCTTAAGAAATTGGTCTCTATCTGAAAGGTGGCAAAACATCTTAAACAGAACATACTCTGGTTTCTCTTCAGATCGTATAAATCTTTCACCTTAAACAGGTCTTTTTGATATCTTTTTACTATGGTGGAGAAATAGATGTAATCAATAAAATACACTGCTTTCCTCTCTAATTTTTGAGTATGAGCAGAGTCAAATCTTGATCCAGAACTAATTTCTGTCTTCATCTAAATGTACCAAATACAAATTGATTCTCTCTGACTCTAAAGAACCTTCCTACGGCAATCATGTCTATTTCCCCCACCACCACCACCACCACCACCAACCAAAAAAATAGAAGCATCACTCAAAACAGATCTCTGGATTTAACCTTTATAAATAGCTTTTTATTGTTTGGGGTTCTACTTTCTTATAAAGTTGAGACCAATAATCATGGAATAATCCAATAAAACGTATTGTATTATAAATACATTATTCATTATTCCTGGATTTTTTGGCTGGTGATTTTGAAACTTGATACATTGAGACACTAAATCCACACTGAACAACAAGAGCTCATTTCTATTTTTCTCCCATTGTTTTATCATAAGAAATTTAGGGACGGGGGAAAGATGTAGGAAAATATTCATACGAAATAGTTGACCTAAAAAGATCATTTAAAAAAAATGAATGTCTTCAATAGAAACCATAACCTTAGGGGGGAAAATACAAATTTTGATGACTATAAAACCAAGTAGGCGTGTTGACCAGTTGAGATACAATTAAGAATTAAGCTAGTCTGCACAAGGCATGTTAGTCAAAACAGTATTTTTTCCGCCATCGGTCAATAGTTCAGGGAAAGAAGGCACTATAACTTCAGGAGACACTAATTAAAAGAATCAATTCGTATTCTACTACATATGTCTAGTCATATTAACACATTTCTAGATTTCTTACTATGCAGTCTAGTCAAGATTAAAGGATTTGCTAATATGGATGAACTGAGAAATGCTTCTAAACTGACTGAACAGATTTTTGGACAAATTAGTTCATTTAAAATTGACAGTGAAAGATTGATTTTGCACAGAGTGAGTTACCTAAGTTATTCATCATTCCCCCAGCTCCCATGTAAGAGATGGAGATCTGCTTCTACTTTCTTCTTATAACAAGGTTGCTTCCCAAGCCCATCTATTTTGCTGCCTTGATTGCTGCTTGTCAGTTTTTTTAATTTAGACATAAGTTGAACCTCTGTAGCAAGACCTCCAGAAATAACTTCCTTAAAAGCTTTCACATAATGAATGACTCATTTCATGAGTTGCTCAATTCAGCCATACTACTTAAAATTATAATGCAGAATGGGAAATGGCTAATTACACAGAAAAAGATCCAATTACTGTGGAGATCATTTGATTCATTATTCAGATTGTCTGCAGGGAAAATGTGGATATCTAAACATGGGATTATAGACACCTCACTACAATGCTAACAATTACATCTTCTGTATTTAATGCCAAGTAGCTTTTCATGGTCATATTTGAAAATGTTGCATGATCGGGCCATAAGCCTAAACCTAGGGGTGGATTTGACAAAAGACCTGGAAATCTCTTAGCCATAGGAAAGTCCCACCATCTATGATCTATGGTGATCAACATCCTGCACAATGGAATTTAACAATCCTTTTCCAACTCCTGCCTTGCCTGATCCTATGGGAAAACTACCATGGTGATACAGCTGTACCTTGAAAAAGCCAGGTTTGACAGCAATGCAGTATCATGGTTTCATTTGCACCAAGTCTTCAGCAATAATCTTGGTTGCCTCAAGCAAGAGGAAGAACAAGACCCTTTATCCAATGTCTGGAGACCCATCTGTGCAGCTTCAGATTGGGCCATAAAAAGAGCTGCCAAAAAGCATTCCCTTCAGCAAGAACCAATTTTCTAGAAATAGAAACACCAAATGGTGTTGGTTCTGGTTTGTCTGTAATCAGAGCTCTTTATTTTGAAAAAAAAAATGGGTTAAGGATAGGATTAAAAACACTAAGATACATTTTGTGCTGAGTGTGTGTGTGCCTGTGCACACACACACACACACACATACAGATGAGAGAGAGGAGGAGGGAGAGGGTGAGAGGGAGAAGGAGGGAGAGGGAGAGAGAGAGAAGGAGACAGAAGGAGAAAGAGTGGGGGGAGGGAGGGAGAGAGGGAGGGAGAGAAAGTTGCTGAGATTATTTACATATTATATTTTAAAAGGACCATGAAGTCTAAGGATTTATAAAGTAGTATAAAAACTTAATCTATAAATATAGAAATAATCTTTTTGGCAAATATTTAGATGAAAAAATGCATGGAATCCACAAAAGGATATTGGCAATAGGGCAATGAAATCAAGATATTGAGGCCATAATCTAAAACTTTTAATCCAGACAAAACTCACAAATGCCCACAGAAAGCAGTGGATATTATAATATTCCTGACATATTCTTGTACCCATATGTTGATTGCTACATCTTCCTTCCTTCCTTCCTTCCTTCCTTCCTTCCCTCCTTCCTTCCTCCCTCCCCCTCCCTCCTTCCTCCAACAGATGGATGCAAAGAGAAAAACATTTTTTCCCTTTAAACATTTTTTTAATCCAGTGGATCCAAAAATTTGATGCTAAATTATAATTTTTAATGTGATGGAAGGGAAATTCTATTTAAAAGCCTTAGAATATACCTTAACCTTTGGAAAGTATTCAAACATGTTTTTTTTAGTACATAATTTGCAAAATGTGACTGGAACAATGCTGCTATTAGATGAATGGTTTATACATCAGTGATTTCTTGTCAAACTGGAAGGAGTGATGAACTCCATTCTAGATCCTGTCATACCCGATGGGCTTATTAATGACTTTGATGAAATGTTAGAAAATACAATTTTTTAATCTGAAAACACAATGACTGAAGGAGTACAGAGAATTGCGCTAAGATTCAGGGAAACGTTTAGAAGTTTGATCATGAGCACAAATGTGTAAGACAAATTTCAAAAAGGACATATGTAGAGTCATACAAAGAAAGAGAAAGAGAGATTTAAAAGCATGAAGTTAAGATGGGATGACCCTAGGTGAATCCACAAAATGGACAGAATGTGCATTGGAAGTTGAAGATGAGCTTCAAAAAACCTAAACTAAACAGAGCAAAATATAATCAGTTTCTGTTTCACCTAAGAAAAAAAAATAGATACAATGCAATACAATAGCAGAATTGGAAGGGACCTTGGAGGTATTTTAGTCCAACCCCCTGCCTAGGCAGGAAACCCTACACCATTTTAGACAAATGGTTATCCAATATCTTCTTTAAAATGTCCATTGTTGGAGCATTCACAACTTCTGGAGGCAAGCTGTTCCACTGATTAATTGTTCTAACTGTCAGGAAATTTCTCCTCAGTTCTAAGTTGCTTCTCTCCTTGTTAGTTTCTACCCATTACTTCATGTTCTACCCTCAGGTGCTTTGGAAAATAGTTTGACTCCCTCTTCTTTGTCGCAAACTCCTGAGATATTGGAACACTGCTATCATGTCTCCCCTAGTCCTTCTTTTCATTAAACTAGACATACCCAGTTCCTGCAACTGCTCTTCGTATGTTTTAGCCTCCTTTTATGTGTTGGTTCCATCCTGCACGAGCTGCACTGGCTTCCTGTGGCCTTTCGGGTGCGCTTCAAGGTTCTAAGGGCCATCTTTAAAGCACTCCATGGCTCGGGGCCTATTTATATGCGAGACCGCCTCCTGCCCCATACATCCCTTCGGCCGATCCGCTCCCACAGAGAGGGCCTTCTCAAGGTGCCGTCGGCAATGCCATCTGGCAACACCCATGGGAAGAGCCTTCTCTGTGGTGGGCCCTGCCCTTTGGAACGACCTACCCCCTGAATTGCGTACCATCTCGGACCTCCGCCTCTTCCGCCAGTGTCTAAAGACACATCTTTTTCAGCAAGCCGGCCTAGCCTAACCTCCCGTTGGGACTATTTTAGATAGTTTTAAATTGGGGATTTTAATTTGGATTTTAGCACAGGATTATAATTTAATATGTTTTTAAATTCTCTATTTATTGTTTTGTATGTTTTTTAAATTCCTGTGCGCCGCCCTGGGTCCTTTGTAGAGAAGGGCGGGATATAAATATGATTAAAATAAAAAAAAATAAAGATCCTTTAATGTGTTGGAAAGGTAAGCAACATGAAATATATTCTTCTGGACTATAATGTAATGTTTGAAATATGTGTGTGTGTGTATGTATATGCATGCATGTGTATGGATGTATAAACAAAGCCTTGATGAAACAATGATCGCAGATTCTTCACGAAGTTGATGTTCTGTAACGGTGGCACCATCATTATCTCTTGGGAATATACAAGGGCAACTGCAAGAATTGAAATGAAGAAGCGGAGAGCACCACCCCTACCAGTTATTCCATCCTTTTCTATTGGGAAAGCTGAGAGAGAAGAAAAAATGCCAAGTGCGATTCCTCAAAGTTCATTGCAACAAGAAACAAAAAAGAAAAAGAGACGTGCTCCTCTTCCACCAACTCCTAAAATGCCAAACAGATTTGAAGAAATGGATAATAAAAGACAAAGTACAATTGATCCTTTTCAACTGTCATTTGTCGGCCATTTTATTCAACTGTCATTTGTCGGCCTTTTCATTTGCCTGGAGAGAGATTCCTATTGTGGCTATCACTGCTTTCTGTATTCCACCTGGCGCTCAAACCAATTTCATTGTAATTTTATTATTACAATGACAATAAAGATTATTATTATATGCATATATTATAAAGTATTTCTTAAGAATGACATAACATAAATGGGATTTGGTTATTTTTATGAAATACTGGAACCAAAATAGTAAGATTTTCAAGTGCATACATAAATGTGTTTGTGCATATGTGTAAACATACTACCTAAAGTTCATGAAAATTGAGGCAGTTCCTTAATCACAAAAATTGCATAAATAAACTGTAACACATTAGCATGCATCAAAGTTGTCAAAACCCCAAATTTAGAAACAGCAAGGTAATTTATGATCATCTGTACAGTTGGAACCAGCGGAATAAAACCAACTACATTTAGCTTCGGCTTTTATCTTACACAAAATTTCAATCTCCATCTGGAGCTTAAGGACAACATGTCAGAAAGGAAGATGAATATTGGATATTCAGTAATTGGCAGATGTCTTTTTATTTCGGAGTTTTACTAACAATCAGAAAACAGCCTAATTCCAGCAGGAATGTGATTTCTTTTATTACAGTTTGCTTCATGAGTCTCTGCTCATTCTCAGCAGGTTCTCACAAGTGGCGGTTCTTCTCTAAGGCTGTCTGATAGCTACTTCTGTTTGCTGTATACTTCTTCTCCTAGATCTGAAATTATTATTTTTTAATTATTAAACAGATTTATAGAGTCACCCAGCTCACACGCAGTGGCTCTGGATATCACAAACATTAAACATCCACAATTACGAATCCACAATTTAACCACTGCCACAGTACCATGATAGTGACCGCAGAAATGACCACAGAATCAGAATCAATGATTTATCACCTTTTATCTGCGCTATTTGACAATAATAGAATATGTTTGCTCATTGTTAAACGATTTGAACATTCTAATTTTTGGAGGCATATCTTTATATTTAAGTTTAATATTGACAATAGCCTCCATTCATTCAGAAAGGGGAATTATTGATCCTTATGACAAACCATTCCTACCACATAAAAATTCTGCAACTTTTGTGAACTTTTAAATGGATGGAGCTCAAAATACAGGTCTATCAGTGTTGATGATAATTGGGATTGTGAGAAGGATTGATCTGGTCACTATGGCCTAATTTGCCTGGTAATACTATTCATTTTTTGTTTAAAAAGAGCCCTTGGTTTTCCCTATGTTGGATAATAGGATAGAACCTTATGTTAACTAGACCAGGGGTCCCAACCTTTTTTGCACCAGGGACCGGTTTCATTTTAAAGAAAATTCTGCGGACCGGCTGAGTGGCTCAGCAGTCATATGACTAGGTGGGCGTGGCCAACTTGGAAAATGTGAAACTCACTTAACAATGATCTTGGTTAGCAACCAAACTTTTGGCCTCAACTGTGGTCATAAGTTCTTTCTTTCTTTCTTTCTTTCTTTCTTTCTTTCTTTCTTTCTTTCTTTCTTTCTTTCTTTCTTTCTTTCTTTCTTTCTTTCTTTCTTTCTTTCTTTCTTTCTTTCTCTTTTTCTTTCTTTCTCTTTCTTTGTCTCTGTCTTTCTTTCCCTCTTTCTCTCTCTCTCTATTTCTTTCCTTCTCTCTTTCTCTCTCTTTCCCTTTTTCTCTTTATTTCTTTCTCTTTCTTTTTCTCTTTCCCTCTTTCTCTCTTTCTTTCTCTCTCTTTCTCTCTTTCTGTATCTTTTTCTGTCTCTTTCTTTCCTTTCTGTCTCTTTCTCTGTCTGTCTTTCTCTCCCACTTTCTTTTTCTTTCTTTCTTTTTCTTTCTCTCTCTGTCTCTCTCCTTCATCCGCCCATCTCTGTCACTCTGTGTGTGTGTGCGTGTGTCTGTCTGTCTTGCATTCACTCAATCACTCATTCTGTGTCTCTGTCTATCTTTCTCTCCCTCCCTCCCTCTCTCTGTCTCTCTATGTGTGTCTGTCATCGTCGTCCCCCCCAGCCTCCTCAGCCCGCCTGCCGCGCTTGGTCGCTCGGTCGCTTGGTCAGGCTCCGTGGCTGGGTAGGAGCCGGGCTGGAGAGGAGGAGGAGGGAGAAGGGGGCAGCCCATTGGGCAGAGCGCGCGGGAGAATGCAGGAGGATGGTGGGGGCTCTTCCTCCACCCTCAACGACGGAGGGACTCCTGGGCGCCACCAGAGCAACCCTCCCTATGGCCGCCAGTTCCCTCCCCCGCCCGCAGAGCCTCCGCAGCCCCTGGAAGAAAACGAGTGGCTGGCATGCCAGCAGGGGAGGGAATCGGTGGCCGGTCCGGCGGCGCCCAGGAGTCCCTCCGTCGATGAGGGTGGAGGAAGAGCCACACTGCAACGGCGTGAACTGTGTCCTCCCGCACGCTCTGATCAGGGGGCTGCCCCCTCCTCCCTCCTCTTCCTCTCCAGCCCTGCGGCCCAGCTCCCACCCAGCCACGGACCGGCATCGGTCCACAGCCCGGGGGTTGGGGACCCCTGAACTAGACAATTCAGGCAATAGATCAGATCAATGGTTCAGTCCCAAGCAGATTGGTACAAGTAAATTAGAGCATCAAACTCCATCTCTCCTTCTCTCTGTTTGTGTACACATGCATACATGTAAGCTTATATGTATCTCAGTAACAAGATGGAGTTCAGTGGTGTCTATATTAACACTTAATCAATTATTAGTTGATTATTATTTTTCATGTTATGATAATTTTGGTTATTTTGAACTCATATCCAAACATTTTCAATAAATAGTAGAAGCTAAATTTATGGTGGATGATCTGATTTTCAGTGACTTGGTTTGAAATGAAAGGACATCCATAATCGATTCCATGCTTGATCATGGATCTGTAAATACCTTGAGCACCTAGAAGAAAAATAATTGGTAAATATAACTCTTCAAAAATAAATGATTTTTTTAAAGCAGCTCTTTCAATGATAGTCTAGACAGGGGAAGAGAGTTCATCCTTTCCCCCTGCAATCTTTCCCATTATCGCCAAAGTTATTATCTGCATTTTAGTAGAAACATTCATACACCACCACCGATAATAATAATATTTGCATAATTTCCTCAAGAGGCAAATAACTTGGATGTTGTAGGGCAGGGGTCTGCAAAGTCGGCTCTTTTAAGACTGGTGGACTTCAACTCCCAGAGTTCCCCAGCCAGCATAGCTGGCTGGGGAATTCTGGGAGTTGAAGTCCACCAGTCTTAAAAGAGCCGACTTTGCAGACCCCTGTTGTAGGGAAAACAACCTGATCATGAAAATGGAGAGAAAGTGTTAATTCCCAAGCACCAAGCATTATCCTCCTGACCGTCCCTTTGACTTCATCTTTTTTTCTCCTCTCCCTCTCAATTTTCAGTTCCTTCCTTTGCTGCAAATAGGTCTCTTATGCATTGTATGCACAATGTGCACTGATGATGTTATCCAGTTTGGATAATGAAACGTCTGCAAGAAAGTGTGTGCATGCCTGTGCACACCGGCCTGCTGATCGTATAAGTCGAGCTGCACATGGCCAGCCACTCACATAGATCAGTTCTCCCCACCCCTGCTGGGCCACCAAGCTGTAAAGGTTGGGAACTACTGCTCTATTTGATCTCTGCACTTTTTTCTGCTTTTCTTCTTTCCACAATAACTCATATCTCAGTACTGGATTGCTTTTAAACTCTTTGAATTTTGTACTCAACGCATTTGGGTGTGAAAATTTTATCTCAGCACTGATAGTCTGTTCGGTACTCAATGTCCAAGGTAGTACTTGTCGGTGTCAGCTGCCTTGTGACTCATGACCCTTTCCAGATGAAACAAAGGTCACATGTTAAGTCATGGGGTTTGTTTGGTATTCTTTGCTTTTAGATGGATTCATCATGCCTCCTGGAACCAGTGAATGAGTATTGAGGTACCACTATATTCCATGTATCCTATGAATAAACAAATAAACAAATAAATAAATAAATAAATAAATAAATAAATAAATAAATAAATAAATAAATAAATAAATAAATAAATAAATAAATAAATAAATTTGTAAACCGCTCTCTCTCCCCGAAGGGACTCGAGGCAGTGCACAGGGAATTAAAAATACATATACAAACAACAAACATTATAATACAATTTAAAATGAATTAAACCTAGACCCTGCGCTAAAATCCCAAACTAACTAAAACTAATACCCCTAAAAATCCCTAATAAAACAGTTTGAAATATTCAGCTAGAGGTAAATGGGTCAATTAACCCAAGCCGGCCAGGCAGAAGAAGTGAGTTTTTAGTTTTTGACGGAAGGAGCGGAAGTCCGTAGTTGTTCTAATTTCGGGGATAAGTTCGTTCCAGAGGGTCGGGCCCGCCACAGAGAAGGCCCTTCCCCTGGCATAGCCTAGTGGACGGCACCCGGAGAAGTCCCTCTCTGTGGGAGCGAATCGGCCAAAGGGATGGAAGATGGATTTAGAATGCCACTATCCCAGTAATGCAGGTACATCATACCAATGCTTTTTTTTTTTTAAAGGGAGGTTCAGCATTTTACATCCATTTCTAGTTTTGACTATTGTTTTTTACTTGGAGAGAAATACCAAGGATTCAAATCTTGTTCCCAACCTCTGTTGTGTATCACACTTGATTGTCCTGAGACCAGGATAACAAAGAATTGGAATGCCAGGACTGTTCTCTTGAGAGTGATTTATGATAGAGAAAATAGCTGTGTACAGCTCTCCATATATTATACCTTGGATGAAGTTAGAAACTTTTAGAAAAAATAGTTTTCTACGGATATTATTAGTATCTTTCACACATACATAACTATATATGTGTTTTAAATAGTGTAAAATGTTGCAGACTTTAAAATTGCTTTAAAAACAATTTCAGCAAAATATTGTTTTATTCTAGTTTTACATTATTTTCATGTTTCATAAGGATGTAATGAAGGGGCAAGTTCTGCTCTGATACATAAGAAGATAAAAATATTCCATGCTTCTGGCTTGAATTAAAGTTCTCATTAAAAAAAAAACTTGACATTGTCTTTTATAGAAAAAAATACTTGAAAGAAAAAAAATGCCTATACTTTCAGCACTGAGAAACAGAGGCAAATGAAAAGGTTAGGGGAAACTATTTCATAAAATGACACAAACCATGTGGGATGAGTTACCAGAAACAAGAAAGGTAATTTATAACATCTGTTTATGAAGCAGAATGTTCAAAAGCAAACTGAATCAGGAGAAGTGAGAATATAGGACTGTAAGGAATGCAGGAAATTAGAGATGGAAAAACAACAAGAAAGGTCAGTTTTATGAGGATTAGTTCCTTTTAACAGAACAGGACTGTGAGCAGGTGGAGTTCCCACTGCCTATTTCAACATGTGCAGCTCGGAGACCAAAGACCTATTTTGAATCTTTTTTCCTTACTTTTTTGGCCTGTCTTATGGTTTGAGGGAACATGTCTTTGGACAGATAAAGTAGAACTGAGAAAGGAACAAAAGAAGGAAGGAAGGAAGGAAGGAAGGAAGGAAGGAAGGAAGGAAGGAAGGAAGGAAGGAAGGGTGATGGACACTATCTCAGTATTCTCCCATCTCTCTTAAAAGCTTACAGTACAAAACCACACTTATGATGAAGCAAAATGCACGTAGCCTTGCAGAAGTAAAGCTAAATATAGTTTTGGGAATAAAAACAGAGAAAGCTAATTTAGAAGCATATTTATTTCTTCCGTACCTTAGAAATACAAGCAGAGAAGAAGGCACCAGTTTCATATTAACAATCAAAGAAGGTATCTTACTCCTTAAATTCTCAGATTTGAGAGAAAAATTTGTGTCTATGACTTTCTTTAAACATTATTTTAATGGTTTACCTGTTGGCTTCCAAAATACCATATTTTGATGGTGATTGTTAACTATTTGGTCAAACTAATTAATAGAAGAAACAGTATATATGAAACATTAGTTATATATAAACCAAACTGTGGTGTTTGGACAGATTTTTATTCCCTAGAGAAGGAGAAATGATTTAATACACGGCTGTAAGATGATACTTTTGCTTCATGCTGTGGCCTATGAACTGGTTTTGACAAACATTAAGATGCAGTGTCTATACATTTACACTGATGATCATTGCTAGTCTATATAAACAATCAGGAGCTGCCCAAACAGATAACTCTGGTTGAAAACATAGTCAACTGTATCCAAGTATGAGAATTGTATTTCAACTATGCAACCTTTGTTTTGCCCTTTAGTATGTATTGGTCTCCCTCTATGCCATTCTGGGATAGGCTCAGAAAGAGTAAAGATCTCAAACCCTGAGAAACCTTCTGGTGTCATTTTAAACCAACCTCCCTCTAACATATTGGATGAAACACAACTTTATGATGATGGGAACTGAAGTCCAAAACATCTTAAGATTAGTATAAGTAATATTTCAAAATCATATTTGACCTTTCTGGTTTAAAGGTTTTTTCAATGTTGCATCTCACTCTTATTTTGCATATTTCCATCCAAATATTGCTGTTTTGGGCAGGGAGCAACTATTTGGAAGTACATTTTTAAATAAGTGGAAGACAGCTAGCTTGTTCCCCCAACCCATATAAAATAATTATACCAATTCAGGCAAACTTGCTGGCTGCAGAAAATAAGAGACCCCAAATGGTTGGGACAATGGTCCCACTTATTTTCATTGAGAAAATATTGCATCTGTTTAATTATACAGCATGTCTCAAAAATTAGCAATCAGCTTATCATTTATATTTTCTTCAGGATGTAACATACTGTGTATATGAGTACAATATTTTTATTCAAAGATCATTTCCTGGACAGAACAATGGTAGCAGATGTCTCTCTGTACAGAGATGAGCACTGACCAGGGTCTTACTGGCAAGATATCTCTTTTTGTCATGCAAGTTAGTTCTGCTTAAATAACCTAAGAAAGCTAATCTCAGGTCAAAAAAGAAGCCCATGTGCTTTTCCTAAAAACATTCTAGCCATTTTTTAATTCAGATGTAATTGCCTCCTTATAATAGATCCAAACACTGAAACATAAATTTAGTTGGCCTCCATTTCGATAGATCTGGGTGGACCGTCCGAGGCAGGTCTTGAGACCGTTTTATGGGACGAGTTCGACTTTGTTACTTCCGAAGACATGGACAGGCTGCCGAGGCGACTGAATGCCACCACATGTTTATTGGACCCGTGTCCCTCCTGGTTGGTACTGGCCTCCTGGGAGGTGACATGAGGCTGGCTCCAGGGAATTGTGAACGCTTCTCTTAGTGAGGGGTTCTTGCCGGCCTCCCTTAAAGAGGCGATGGTGAGACCGCTCCTCAAGAAGCCTTCCCTGGACCCAGCATTGTTAACTAACTACCGTCCGGTCTCCAACCTTTACTTTTTGGCGAAGGTTGTAGAGAGTGTGGTGGCACAGCAGTTCTCTCGGCACCTGGAGGAAACTGCTTATCTAGACCCGCGCCAGTCCGGCTTCCGACCTGGGCACAGCACCGAGACGGCATTGGTTGCATTGGTGGATGATCTCTGGAGGGCCAGAGATAGGGGTTTTTCCTCTATCCTGGTCCTATTAGATCTCTCAGCGGCTTTCGATACCATCAACCATGGTATCCTATTGCACTGACTGGAGAGGTTGGGACCGGGGGGCACTGTTTTACAGTGGTTCTCCTCCTACCTCTCCGGTCGGTCGCAATTTGTACTGACAGGAGGACAGAGGTCAACCTCGAGACCACTCATTTATGGGGTGCCTCAGGGATCGGTCCTCTCACCCCTCCTGTTTAGCATCTACATGAAGCCACTGGGTGAGATCATCCGTGGTTGTGGGGTAGAGTATCATCTGTACACTGATGATACTCAGCTGTACATATCTACCCCCAACCACCCCAACGATGCTGTCGAAGTAATGTTTGGAAGCCATGCGGCTCTGGATGGGAAGTAACAAACTTCGGCTCAACCCGTCCAAGACCGAGTGGCTGTGGTTTCCGGCGTCTCGGCATAGCCAGCTCATTCCATCGCTGGTTATCGGGGGCGAGTCATAGCCAGCTCATTCCATCGCTGGTTATCGGGGGCGAGCCCGTGGAAAGGGCTCGCAACTTAGGCGTCCTCCTGGATTCGCGGCTGTCCCTGGACGACCATGTGATGGCCGTGACCAGGGGGGCATTCTACCAGGTTCGCCTGGTACACCAGTTGCGTCCCTTTCTTGACCGAGACGCCCTCCGCACTGTCACTCAAGCACTCGTGACGTCTCGCTTAGACTATTGAAACGCTCTCTACATGGGGCTCACCTTGAAGTGCATCCGGAGGCTCCAGTTGGTTCAGAATGCGGCTGCACGGGGAATTCTGGGAGCTTCTCGTTATTCCCATGTAACACCTCTCCTGCACGAGCTGCACTGGCTACTGGTGGCCTTCTGGGTGCGCTTCAAGGTGCTTGTCACCATCTTCAAATCGCTCCATGGCTTGGGGCCTAGCTACCTGCGGGACCGTCTCCTGCCACATACCTCCCTGCATCCGATACGCTCCCACAGAGAGGGCCTACTGAGGGTACCAACCGCCGGTCAATGCCAGCTAGCGGTGCCCAGGGGTAGGGCCTTCTCTGTGGCAGGGCCGGCCCTCTGGAACGACCTACTCCCCGAACTTCGCACTATCACGGACCTTCCCCTCTTTCGCCGTTCACTTAAAACATACTTTTTTCAGCAAGCTGGTCTTGCTTAATAGTTTAGACTTCTTGTAATATAGCTTCTGCCAAACATGTAAACGGATGTTAGATTTTTAGGGGGAATTTTAGCACAGGCTCTGATTTAATTCTTTTTACCTATTTATTGTATTTATTGTATTTCTATTATTGTTGGTTTTAAATTCCTGTGCACCGCCCTGGGTCCATTTCGATGGAGAAGGTGCGGTATATAAATTGAAATAAATGAAATGAAATGAAGTTATTGTATACTTTTAGGAATACTTTTTCCAGGACATTCTCCATATGAAAATTCACAAGGAGATGAATATTTTCTGTGGGCCGGATCTTCATTCTTCTCTGATCTTATCAGAGCCAACAATTGAATGTCCGTCCTTGTTCATTGCAATGTGAAGCTAACAATGAGTTCAGATCTCTTCGTTTAACTGCAATCTGGTTGTATATTTCCTCTCTGTCTGTTCTAGCCTCACATTGCAATGAACATACATTCAATTTTGCAGCTATTAAGATTGTTGGCTGAGTAGGTATAAAGATAACCAGGAAAATGATTGAATCCTGGGAAACAGGTCCCTTGTCAGTCAACAGGAGTGCTGATTTACCAACAGCTTATCAGGTACTTAGGAGCCAAAGACAACAGCCAACAACTTAATAGTCAGCCATCAACATTCCAATCAACCAATAAGAAGCCACACCCAATCAGGTGCCACATAAATAATATGCATAGAGTAGCCCAAAGCACACTTTCCAGTAGAGAGAAATTAGATAAGATAAAAGAAGATAAGATAAGATAATCTTTAAAGTTGACTCAGCCTTACATCCTTCTGAGGTCACTTAGAGAGGGCTATAAAGCATGATGAATTGACAATTCAATTAACTCTAAGTGCTATTGTTAGTATCACCTTTCTGTGTGTACATTGGAACATATTAAAATAAAATCCCGATACACATAATCCATTTTGAATGGATAGTGAAAAAAAAGAGTCTTTAGAGTTAACAAGATTGATGGGTGGGTTGCAGGCAGTATGCACCGATATGGGCAATACCGGAGCCTGCCCAGAGCACTGGATACCGTTCCGGCATGGTGCTCCGGAAGGCTCACCCGTCTGCCCGAGCTCCTTATCTTTTAAGTATTTAGCGCTTCTGTGCAGGCGCACAGCGCGTACAGTGCCTGTGCAATGCTGTGCTGAGCTGGAGCATTGTGGAGGCTCGCGGAGGCACTAAGACACATGTCTTAGTGTGGATGCCGCAGGGCCCGTTCCAACTGTAATAGTTGGAACGGGATCTGGAACCTACCACTGGTTAATACTATATAGTACAAAGCTATTACAGAATCTTAGTTGTTCTGCTTTGGATACCACAGTACCTCCTTCCAGAAGGTAATAAAGACAACCGGTAATGGAGAAGATGTAAAGCATCCCTGACCATACTGCGGACCTTGGACAAGCAGTGCTTATATGCCATGTCCTTGTAGAAGGAAGTGAACTTCCAATAAAAATCTTTTACTCTGTCCTCAGCATTCTCTGCACAGCCTTCTTGTCCAAAACAGTTCCCTGAAGATGGACTCCAGCACAGGTCTGAAATTTTAGGAGTCTAAAGCTCTGGTTCTGCTGACCAAACCAATTTGGATCCTGGAACATTATCCTGGGACACGTATATTTTCCTTCATTTGTGAATAGCCATTGGGCCTATTATAAGCAAATAACCTTGCCTAAAAGAAGGTGATATCTGAAAGCAGCTCATCACTGTTGTAACCTCTAGGAAAAGCTGATGCTTGAAGGAAGAATCTCCTTGAAGTCTGCCAAGATTACGGCTTCTTATAAAAGAGATCTTTATCATTTCCTCAAACCTGTTTAATAATTCTGTTCAGCTTTGGTATCAGAAAACCCAATTCAGTTAGTTGAATTTCTAAAACTCCCACCAGTTCTTCGTTATTATTTTTTCTACAGTATACTGTTAGAATATTATATTATGTATCTAACGAGATGTAAGGCTTGTAAAATCCAATAAGACTTTCTGCCCACTGAACATGGATAGATTTTCTAACTTTAAAGATCACAATGTTAGAAGGATGAATGAAGACTAATACTGTATTGCAAAACAATCATTCAGCGACACAGATATATACAAGAATAACTGTAGTGGGATTTTCATCTCTTTGCAGAAGAATTCTGTCACCAAGAAATGCACTTCTAAAAATATGCTCAGAATATTACTAAATGAAATATAGAGCTAAGAATCTATCATGATTTCACTATTTTTTTTTTAAAATGGAAAGATCTATAATAATAAAAATGTGATTTGTAATTTCATCTAAAAGGAAATGTAGTTTACATATTATCTAAAATTTTACAAAAATGTTATTGTAGATTTATAAATAAATTCCAAAATGGCAAACACTGGATAAAAATTACTATCTCCATTCTAATCAGCTTAACTTGTAATTCCCAATGATTTCAGTATGATTGATTTTGAAGGAAGTATGTTGAATCTCGTTTATTTTACTTTAGCTTATTCTCAGGTAAGTTCAAATGGGTTGTGACCTCATCCTTATCCTATTTCAATAAAAGCTAAATGTTCACATTAATTTGCATAATTCTGCCCTACAAATATCATGTAAAACTATAAAATGTGTATTATTTCATTTTTATTACAAATAGAACAACCCGGCAGTAAACACCTTCCAGACCTCCAAAATAATCTCCAGAGTACAAGTAAATTAATTTCAAAAGCACCCATTGCAGATCAGTATAAAAAAGACTTTTTATTACCGCACAGCAGTTTGTCTCTGGCATCTGGGTAAGAAAATGTGGTCATTCTCTTCCTAAACAATACCTCTGCATGACATGCTGGGGTGCTGACAGATGGACATTATGTATTTACCAACCCCCTTCCCCCACTTGGTTTCCTGCTATTGGAGATGACATTCTTCAGATGTCTGTTTTATGAACGTTAAAGACCACATGGCTCTTTCACACACACAGCAGCACAGCTAAAACAAAGCTTCGTCTAGTTCTGTGCTTGGCCTTCACATCGGAGGCTCCAACCTTACACCTACTGGTTTAAGAGCGCACTCCATTGAATTCAATGGGACTTACTTTTGAGAGATTTAGAGATGTTTGGTTGTAAAGGTAGAAGTACAACCTTGCTCCTGATTTACTGATAGGATTCCCATCCACTCCCCCTCCCCATTATTATTCACAGAATAGGTTTTTTTCTGTTACCAGCTGATCTTAGTTCTAATATGGTTCCATCCCTCAGTGATAGGATTCCTATCCACCCCCCTCCCTATTATAATTTGAAGAACAGATTTTTTTTTCTGTTAGCAGCTGATCTTAGTTTTAATATGGTTCCATCCCTCAGTGTAATGCAAGATTTAATTGATCACATTTATGGTTTTCTTTTACTGAGAGAGATTAAGCATGTTTTACTTTTCAAAAACATAAGAATAAAAAGAAAGAAAACAAACGAACCACAACATTGCTCCAATTTGGAAATAACCAGAGATAAGTTCATTAGCTTGCCTACACTTGTGCATCATAAAAACCTTGTTAAAAATGACTCCCTAGCCTGCTGTATTAGCTACTTTATGAGGTAATTTCTCCATACAGTAATAAGATTTTTTCTTGGGTCTCCAGTGCATATTAAACCCACTAATCTTCTTTTATAAACTATACTTTCTGCTACTTCCTTGATTTGCTCACTTTAAAAGATACTCTCCTATTAATATTAAAGGTGGCAAATGTAGCTATGAACTTGTGGAAACATCTTCTTTCAATTTATTGCTGTATCTTTAAACAGTGTGCTACACAAACACATACGCAGTAAATGTCAAATATGTTTTGTGACTACCCAAACAACAATAGTCCCTACAGAATTTATTCTCCCATTCACATTGCTGTGTAAATATATATACATATACATATCTACACATATACATATTCAGATACACATGTACACACACACACACAGAGAGACACAATATTCAGTTGATCAGTTCATGGAACAAGCTCTTCTGCGCAATAAGTACAAGTGCTCATGAGTTTAACGTGTTCTTTCTGAAAACGTATTGGAATGAGAGTCTTTAGACTTGAAATAGAAAGAACTCCAGCAGTAAAGTCAGATTGCATTTTAATTCCCTATAATGGCCAATTCAAATGGTTGAGTGCCTGGACATTTCTTCATCCTCAGGGAATTGCAGAAGCATATAATTCTGTAAATTAACTTTTTTATTTAAAAAAATCTATACATATTCTTACGTTGGCCTAATGAGGGCCTGTGAAATCTTAAAATGTATGACCCATTGGATTGTTTATTAAGCAGATGGAATGAACAGAAGCAGATAATAGTTTGCTCAAGGGCTTAGCAACTTAGTCTAAAATATAAGGATGATGATTCTGAAGTTTGTGTGGCCCTACCAGTTTGCTTTTTTCCCCTTCCACTTTTTGGAGATTTCTTAGGTTAGGAAGAAAGAACTGAAAAGTATTTTGATAGACAAGCCTTCAGTGTCTAGCTATAAATGGTTTTGCAAAAATTTCTGTCAAATCAGTGTGCAGAGAAATGAAATAGTTGATTTATCTGAGTTTCCCCAAAGAATTGGCAGACTTTTTTCTTAGTTATATCCATAACAATGGAGAAAAAGAAGGAGAAAATCTTTATGGAGAACAAAAACTGAAGTGGAGCCCCAGGTGGGAGAGGAAGCACGACTCTGCTAGGTTCAAATTTGTTCATCGTTCACCATAAACAATACAGAAAATTAGAGAATTTGAAAAAAGAATTAAAAAACAAACAAACAAAGGTGCTAAGTAGTAGCTATAGAAATGAGCTGTTATTTGAGAATATAACATATAAACTTCAAGACTGTCTTTTCCAAATTAAGAATTTGGAAGCTAAGAACCTTAGCTTCAATTGGACCATCCAAGCAATACTTATCTAATAATCTGATCATATCTGTTTTATGAATCGAGTCCAGTGAAGAAAATCAGGCTGGGAAATTGCTTTCAGCTCATGAAAAATCATTTTTTCCATTCACTTTGTACAAGTCAGATTTTAGAAATGAAAGTTATAAATATGTAGTGGATTTTATAAAGCAATGGGTTGTAGCTCAGTAGTGGAGTATATGTTTGAAAAGTAAAAAGTACCAAGACCAATATCAGGCATATCACAGAGTTGAAGATGGGTAAGACTTTGCCCTGGAAATCTGAAGAGCTATTTCAATTTAATATAAACAATGTTGGGCTAGAAGAACAAATGTATAAATATCCTTCCCTTTCCATTAAAACTTTGACTGCTTTGCAATGCATGCTATAGGCCAGGGTTATGTGCAATGCAATCATTCCGTTTTGGTGTCCTGCCAGGGGTTCTAACAACTGATATTTGACCAAATGATATGACAGTGATGGCCAGGATAATAGTGATTAAATATAATTTTAATTATAATGAATCCATTGGCATTCCTATGAATACTCCCCCTTGTCTTTAAACTTTTTCCTTGTCATTTGGTTATGGGTAAGAACAGTAGTGTGCTGGAGCCAAATCATGACAGCCAATTGTTAAATTTTCAGGAATTTTGCAAGCTGATTGAGAGCAGAATGTCTAGAATGCCACTTAATGACAATTGAGCTGGCAATTGTTCAATTATAAGCAAGCCATTTCTGATAGGATCTCATGGCTACAACTAGACTTTGTAGAGACTAAGAGCTGTGATTTTGAAATGGGAACATGAGGCTAGTCCAATGCCTGTTGGACTAGCCTTAGTGTGATATCATATTGTATGGGACAATGGGATTCTACAGAGGGCGAGATAGATCAAAAGAAAGAAAAAATGACTTAGATGTAAACCCTGCCATCTACTACTACCAGATATGTCTGCCTTTGTCTCTTGTCCTGCTTTCTTCCCTCCCACTGTCCTGCCAATAGATGGTCCCCAAGAAGCTGACAGCCTTTAGAAGAAAAAGCATTCAGGGCCAAGTTCCACAAAAATGAATGACTGTTCCAAGAATGCTGCTACTGGGACCTCCTACAACACAAAATATAGAAATTGTCTTGACATTTTGGAGTAAGAAATGTAAGAATTGTTTTCATCCCTTTTTGTATTGCAATTTCTCCAAGAGTGTTATTTTTTTCAGAGAGATATTCTCATAAACACTGTTAAGTCAGTGGTGGGATTCAAATAATGTAACAACCGGTTCTCTGCCCTAATGATTTCTTCCAACAACCAGTTCACCAAACAACTCAGAAAGTTAACAACCGGTAATCCTGAAATGGTGAACTGGCTGAATCCCACCACTGTGTTAAGTGCAAACTTCCTCTTGGGCATTGACTACAATATTCACTACATTTTATCTATCAGCAAAAATCATATATCAGCACAAGGGGAATTTTATAATTAAATGCAGGAGAAGTATATCACTGACTACCTGTTTTGCCTTTTATACTGGTGAATATATTTATTTATTGCTTATTGTAGATTAGAATCCTTGCTTTTTCTATTATTGTTTTAACAATAAACACTGTACCCTAGATGAAGTTTAAGTTTTATGGCCATATCTACCATACCAATTTCATTGTAATTTTACAATGACAATAAAGATTATTATTATTATTATTATTATTATTATTATTATTATTATTATTATTATTATTATTATTATTATTATTATTATTATTATTATTATCTATGCAGTTTTCCTGGAAAGTTACAAAAGTAATTTGCCATTGATTTCTTTGCCATTTGGTGGTGATGGTGGTAGTGGTGGTGGGAACCTACTTTCACGTATAGCCAACAACACTGAGATTTCCTGGTAGAAATAGAATAACAGAGTTGGAAGGGAACTTGAAGGTCTTCTAGTCCAACCTTCTGCTTAGGCAGGAAACCCACTTCAGACAAATGGATATCCAACATCTTCTTAAAAACATCCAGTGTTGGAGCATTCACAACTTCTGGAAGCAAGTTGTTCCACTGATTAATTGTTCTAACTGTCAGGAAATTTCTCATTAGTTCTAGGTTGCTTCTCTCCTTGATTAGTTTTCACCCATTTCTTCTTGTCCTACCCTCAGGTGCTTTGGAGAATAGTTTGACTCCCTCTTCTTTGTGGAAGCCTCTGAAAGTTTTATCCAAGCACTAACAAAACTCAGTTTAGGTTTTTGAGCTCAGCCAAGGTCAGTTAGTAATGCCTTATGTCATACAAGAGGAACTCGAATAACCATCTCTTATGTAGTAAGACTGGACTAGACAAATAAATACTCAAGGCTGGCTGGAGATCCTTTTATATTGGTCTTGGAGCTCCCACTGACTTCAACAGCCAACTATCAGAATCACAGCTTCCTATCATTTTCTGGTAGAAAAACCACAAAACTGTATCCCCATAAGTTTAAAAAAAATTAAAGAACTTTTTAAAAAATCCAGAAAATGTTGATCTATCCATGCATATGGACTTTTTGCATCTCTCACTGTGGCCCACACTTTCCCTGCCAAAACAATCTGTAATCTCCTTCCTTGAAAAAGTGGCTGTAGAACTTCTTATATCCATATCAAACATTTGGCTTCCAACTTGGTATGCAATTATTTGGATTCTGCCTCAACTTGGATCTGTGTTTGCTTGAGGCTTAGACTTTGTCTGAAGTGAATCCATCTTTGCTCCACCACTTGAATGAAAATTCTTATACATGGCTGAAATGTTGATATCTTTTCCCATGAGTTCATATCTCTTCTTTGCACATAAAGTTGCCAATATGTATAGAAGACTTTATATAGCAATAACAATAGCAGACATATACCACTTCAAAGTGCTTTTACAGCCCTCTGTAAGCAGTTTACAGAGTCAGCATATTGTCCCCAACAATCTGGGTCCTCATTTTACCCACCTAGGAAGGATGGAAGGCTGAGTCAACTTTGACTCTGGTGAGATTCGAACTGTCAAATTGCAAGATGAAACTGACTACCCACCTGGCATTCACACAGTCAAGAAAATGGTTGTATGGAAATTTCAAGGAAAGTGCAATGAAACCTGCTCATAGTATTTTATTTTATAGCTTTTAGGCTACAATATATCTTATAAAGTGAATATACTATTATTATGGAAAGTTTTGTTAAAACAGGAAGAACAGAATTTAGACCAGTAGCTTAATGTTATCTCAACCATAAAGCTCCAATATATTTCCTTAAATCAAATTTTGGTGCTTCTAATCAACAACCCCCCCCCCCCCCCAAAGCAAAAAAACTGACTGAAAGCTGAAAGTTCTGATTATTTCCATCAATCTCCTAGGAGGAAGGATATTATTTCATTATTTCAAAAATGAATGTTTTATTTTTGTATTGTCACTCACAGGCCTTCTAAAATTTTAATTATCAATGATGTAGCATTGTACATAGTGAATGACAAAACCTATTAATCAGATACATACTTATTTCTCCAAACTGCTCACATTCCTCTATGTCAGTTATAACATGTAAATAAGATGTTACATATAGCTAAATAGGGGTTTAATCTACTGCTTGCAATAAAAAATATTATACTTTCAATCCTAAGTATGCATTTTAAGTACGCTATTAAAGTTCTTCCTTTCGTCTTTCTCCTTCATTTTTTCTGTATGTTTATCCAATGCTTATTTGAAGATTTTCTTTTTCTTTCTTTTCTTTCTTTTTCTTTCTTTCTCTCTCTCTTGCCCCCTTCCTCCACTTCTCTCTCCCTCTCTCCCTCTCTCTCTTGCTCACCCCCCCCCCCTCTCTTTTTCTTCTGCCATTATAGAGATGCAGCCACTGTAGTTTCCATGGTAAGTTTATTTTTTCAAATAAATGTTCTCTTTAAAAAAATTAACTTGTAAATGTTTTATGATTTCTAAGGTTCTTTTATACTTTTATCCCCTAAAGGGATTTACATAAATCTCTAAAGTAAAATGGGATAGATGTTAGCACATGGGTCTAAATTGCTCAACCTACTGCAGAAGTCGATTTTTCTATTTGTAGCAGAATAATGAAGCTTATCTCCCTTTTTAAAAATTCAGGTCAAAATGATGCATCTTTATTGACCTTCTTTAACAGTATAGACTATTTTTTTAAACAAATGAGTCTAGCAGACAGGCAATGACCTGTAAGACAAGTTAACAGTTATATGAAATGTATGTTGATCCTGCTTGACCTAAACACAGATGTTCCTCCCTTTTCCTAGCCATAGATTTAATGTTGTACATAGTATTTTTCTTGTTCAAAGGACTAAATTGTTCCAAACAGAATATTTCCACCAAATATCTTTTAAGGTTCATCCACATTTATTTTCCCTTCTATTTTTTCCCACCCTTTAAGGTCCTTTCACAAAGAAGATCAAAAGGCAGCTTTTCCTGCAATCCTCTGCAGGTGGTCAGTGGAAGCTTAACTGTTAACAGAGCTCTCTAAATCTGAATGTCTTGTTTTACAGGCCATTATAGCATAGTGTTATTATAAGCCTCCCTTTATTACCATATTTGGAACCATTTTGTTTTCAGTGAAAATTTAAACATTTTACAGGATTCAGGAATGAAATGGAAAATGAATTATCAGTTTAATGTCTCTGGTTTCAACAAAGAATGAAATAAAGTGATTCTTCATAGTTGCAAATGTCAAGCAGGCTTTACAATGGAATTTGATGATTATCTTGTGGTTTACTATATTTTTAATAAAAAATCAGCTCAGGTTTAGAGTGCAAAGAAGACAATATTTTCAGTTATTAATTATTTCACAATATTCCTAAAATATGTCTACCATTTATCTGTACCTTTGTGGTATCTCACAGGACAAAACTTTTGTGAACTCTCATACAAATTAAGAAAACATGGGTACAGTAAAGCAGCTAGTGTTAGGGTTCCAAATAGCATCCAAAATTAAATCTGTCTGAGGTGAAGGATTCCTCAAAGTTCAAATTTATTAAAAGAGAAATGTTGGCACATCTGGGAAAACCCAAATCTGAAAACTTCCAGGTTTTTTTTTTTTAAACAACAATTTTATAGGTTTTTACAAATTTTTTCAAAAGGAAAGGGGTATGTAGGATATAAAAGAAATATTTTAGGGCTTCCATGGTGGTCGCCTCCCAGGTTACATAAAGAAAAAAAAATTCAATATAAGGTGGAAAGAGATACATACATATCATATCATAAGTTTCATGAATTCAATCATTTGTTTCTGTTAGCATCCGTTTAGGAATTACAGTATATAAAGGTAAAAGAAAAATCATTTTTGTGATCTGAGTCTTTTAGCAATTGTATCCTCTTCTCGACCACCAGTGGGCGGGACTGTGGCCCCTCCCACTCCCCCATTTTCGTCCTCCAGGATTGAGGAATGTTTTTTAAGAAAGGCTTCCGCCTCTTCAATTGTTTTAATTCTTACTCTTCCCCCATCCCAGAACACTAATGTTCCTTCCGGCATTGACCACTTGAACCACACCCCTTTTTTAAACAATTTGTTTGATAAGAAGGAATATTTCCTTCTTATCTCTCGAATCTTTTTCGGGATCTGTTTCAAAATAGCAATCTCTTTCTGCTGATATATCAAAGGGCCATCTCGCTGTGCTCTCAGAATCTCAGCCCTTGTTGACCTTCTTACAAATTTAATATGTATCTCTCTGGGTACATCATTTATTCTGGCATATGCTGAATTAATTCTGTAAATCAGGTCTATGCCCCCCCCCCCCAGATGTATTCTTTACTCTTTTTAGTATAATCTGCTAAAATTGTACACATTAAATCTTTTAAATTTTCTGAATCTGATTCAGGAACATTTTGAAACAATAAACAAACAAAACTTCCAGGTTTTCTCCACCCAGTTGAAAGTTCAAGATCCTGCCCCAACACCCACAAGTTCATCACATGGTCCAATCTTCCACTTCCATGAAGACATATTCCTCCGATCCAGTTCCAGCCAGGTGCAGAGACAAAGATGACCTTGAGTTTCTAAGAAGAATGTTATTATGGCTACATATCACCCAACTCTCTATAATCCCCCCTCCCACTTTCCCACAATAGAAAGTACACAGTAGAAAGTGTGGCAGGCCTGAAGTCCAAAAGAAAAGATGGCTTGCAGGCATGACAGCTAGATTGCATCACAGCTAATGGCTACCACAATCTGATCTTCAAATCTGAGATATGCTCTCCAGATGGCAGCAAAGAGTTGGAATTCTCTCCATCTCTGTGCTGCCACCTATTATTATTTATTATTATTATTATTATTATTATTATTATTATTATTATTATTATTATTATTATTATTATTATTATTATTATTATTATTATTATTATTATTAGATTTTTATACCGCCCTTCTCCCTTTTGGGACTCAGGGCAGTGTACAGGCAATGATAAAAATCAGTAGTATAAAACATAAAATATGTTAAAAATATATTAAATGATTAGCCTGTCCTAAAACCCTACTAAAACCCCTACTAAAAACAATTAAAACTACGCCAGGCCGGCCACACGAAATAAATAGGTCTTCAAGGCCCGACGGAAAAGGCGCAGGTCCGTGGTCATCCGTAGGTCAGGGGGTAGGTCATTCCAGAGGGCAGGAGCTGCCACAGAGAAGGCTCTCCCCCTAGGGGTCACCAGATGACATTGCCTGGCCAACGGCACCCTGAGGAGGCCATCTCTGTGGGAGCGAACTGGTCAGTGGGAGGTGCTTGGTAGCAGGAGGCAGTCTTCCAGGTAACAAGATCCCTTGCCATGGAGCGCTTTAAAGGTGGTTACTAATACCTTGAAGCACACCCGGAAAGCCACAGGCAGCCAGTGCAGCTTGCGCAGGAGAGGTGTCACGTGGGAGCATCTAGACACTCCCAGAATCCCCCACGCGGCCGCATTCTGAACTAACTAGAGCCTCTGGGTGCACCTCAAGGGGACCCCCATGTAGAGAGTGTTGCGGTAGTCCAGACGGGAGATGACGAGGGCTTGAGTGACCGTGCATAAAGCATCATGATCTAGAAAGGGGCGCAACTGGCATATCAGGCGAACCTGATAAAAAATCTGGCCACGGCTGTCATATGGTGTTCTAGAGACAGCCGAGAGACAGCCGAGAGTTCAGGAGGACACCCAAGTTGCGAGCCCTCTCTGTAGGGGCCAATGACTCGCCCCCAATGGCCAGAGATGGAACCAGCTGGCTATATCGTGACACCAGAAGCCCCTAGGTCTTGAATGGGTTGAGTCGGAGCCTGTTTCTCCCCATCCACACTTGCACGGTCTCCAGACACCGGGACATCACTTCCACGGCATCGTTGGGGTGATTGTATTGATTGTATTGATTGTATTGTATTGATTGTAAATATTTATGATGCCAAATCAAAATGACTGGAGACGTGTGGGAAGTAAAAATTCCAGTGATAGATCAAGAAGATTCACTTGAAGAAAGAAAATGATGTGTTTTCACTGACCTACTGTCTTCTTTACTCCTTCCTATGTATATTTTCGATGTACAATTTGGTTGCCTTAAGAGATATTGTGTAAGGAATTCTCTGCTCACTGCAGAACGTATCACTCTGAGGAGCCCTTCAGAGTAACACTCATAAGGCAGTTGTTAGGTTTGCATTCAGCCACAGAGAACCATATTTTGCATGCACAATGAAATGATTCCTCTGGACAGCAAGTTGGAAGTTGTAGCAGATGGGCTGCAACTTTTGCCAACCAATCCATCAGTCAGAGCAGCTGTTTCATTTCACCTTTATTTGAAGGTGTTCTGTAGTTGAAGTCCTATCCAATCAGTTTCACTTATTAAAAAAATGTTAAAGCAACCCATCAATAACTAACACTGTAAGCAATAACTAAGCAGATGCACAAATCAATTGATCCCTGTCATTCCCACTTTGATAAGATGTATTGTATCTCTGTTATATCATTTCACAATTTGCATCTATAAATTTTAATATACACATGCAGATTAGATTAATTTTTCTCATTCTTTGGGGCACTTTTATTTATTTCCTAAAGAAGGTTAATGATGGTTAGATGAATGCAAGATTTTATGCATCTAATATGAAACAGAACCTAGGGAGGTATCAGAATGAGGAACACAGGTAGTCCAGTTCATTTAGTGACTGTTTGAATTTACAATGGCATTGAAACAAATTTAATGACAGTTTATGACTGTTTTCAGTTACAACCATTGGAGCATTCCCCATGATCATGTGATCAAAATTCAGATGCTTGGCAAATGACTGATATTTATGACAGTTGCAGTGTCCTGGGGTCATGTGATCACCTTTTGTGACCTTCTGACAAGTAAAGTCAATGGGAAAGCCAGATTTACTTAACAACATGTTATTAACAACTGCAGGGATTCACTTAACAACTGTAGGAAGAAAGGCTGTAAAATGGGACAAAATTCACTTGACAACTGTCTCACTTAGCAACAGAAATTCTGGGTTCAGTTGTGATCATAGGTTGAGGACTATCCATAGATGAGTTCTCTGTATCCCTGCATAATTTTACCATTAACCCATGCAGATCAGTTTGGGGCAAATTTTCAGAGACTTGCTAGCTAATGCCCAAAGCTTCCTTTGCATGCCATTTGAGGTGGTTGTGAAAATTATAGCACAAAGGAAAATGGGCAGCAGTGACTTGCCATGAGCAGTATCACAATCACTGGAGACCAGCCATTACTTGATGCTTAAATCTGATCTCACACTCTTTTTTTTGCTATCTACTTTTCAATGGGCAGGAATTTGGCAAGAGCCCTTTTTTAACACTATCAAAGAGGTTATTAGAATGGATTTACAGACTCTCCAGACCTCTATATACTTAATGACACCAATAAGATACCTAATGCTCATTCTGACAAATAACATTTGGATTAAGGTAGCATTAATTCAGTGAAACCTAGAAATGTTGCGCTGAAGCAATAGGAAGAAAAAACATAAAATCCCTCTTTTGGACATTGTTCACAGAATAAAGCATTGTTCTTATCTTGCTTAACAGAAGAAAGGGGCGAACATGAAAGACCTGGATTGCTCTGAAGAAAAGTAAATGGCACTTCTAAAAAGGTTACGCACATGAATATTAAAGACCTGTGAAACTGACATTGCTTTTCAGAATAGCCCCTGAAAGATTAAAGGTGCATGTTATTGAGTGTAAATAATAAGTAGCTTTCTATATACTTGTCATGCTTCCCCTGATGAGGAAGTCATGAAAGGATAAAGTTGCATTGTGAATACAGTCTGAAACAGGTTTATTTCTTTTCTGAGACCAACAACTTTGGGCACAAATTGAATTAAGCCCTACAGTTCCTAAAAAACATACACCAGATGACAAAGTACAAGTTCAAGGAACAGGTTTCTTCATGAATAGGCATTTACTAGGGAATATAATCTTTCTCACTAAGAATATATAATATAATATATATAATATAAATTTTATTTTTATACCGCCTCCTCTCCCCAAAGGGACTCGGAGCGGTGCACAGGGAATAAAAACCAATATAAAATACATAGAAAGATAAATAGTTAAAATACGAATTAAACCGAAATTGTCCCTGCGCTAAAATCCCCTAAATTTAAATTATACTAAAAAAAACCTAAAACCCTATCGAAAGACGGAAGACTAACCTAGGCCGGCCAAGCAGAAAAAGTGTGTTTTCAATTTTTGACGGAAGGAGCGGAGGTCCGTGGTTGTTCTGATTTCGGGGGGAAGGTCATTCCAGAGGGCCGGGCCCTCCACAGAGAAGGCCCTTCCCCTGGGCGTCGCCCACTGGCATAGCCTAGTGGATGGCACCCGGAGAAGCCCCTCTCTGTGGGAGCGAATCGGCCGCAGGGATGTATGGAGCAGGATCCGATCCCGCAGATAACTAGGTCCCGAGCCATGGAGCGCTTTAAAGATGGTAACTAACACCTTGAAGCGCACCCGAAAGACAACAGGCAGCCAATGCAGCTCGCGCAAGAGCGGTGTTATGTGGGTAAACCTAGAGGTTCCCATTATTGCTCGCGCGGCTGCATTCTGGACAAGCTGAAGTCTTCGGGTGCACCTCAAGGGGACCCCCATGTAGAGAGAATTATGTTTTCTTGAAGCTGGTAATCAGAATATTAGTGAAGTCCTAACATTTTAACCTTTTTAAGCTCTCAATCCTAAAAAGGCAGTGCTAGAAATTGTGTATAGCAATCAGTCTTATCAATTGAATTGCTGTACATTTCATACTATAAGACAGACTTCCCCCTCCAAAGTGGGTGGAAATGTCTGTGTGTCTTATAGAGCGAATATTGTGGTGGGGGGAGAGGGTTTGGTGCGGCAGTGACATTTGCCACTGCCGGGGAATGCTGGAGGGAATATTGGAACCTTTGCTGCTGAGGAGCTGATTGCCAGTTGGATAGGCCTCTCAGAATACCAGAATACTGCCGATGAGTTGTTCTCGCCACTGCAACTGTCCATTCGTTGCCACCCTTTCGCCACCGCCTGATTGCCGCTGGCCACTCACTGCCACCTATCGATAGGCAGTGGCAAATGGGCAGTGGTGATCAGCGGTAATTGGCAGCAGCGATTGGGCGATGATAAATGGTGATAGGCGTCAGCAGCGGTGGCAATCCCCATTGCCTAGAACAACTGAATGGAAGTATTCTGGGAGGCAAATCCAATTGTCAATCAGCTGCTTGGTAGCGAAAGCTCCAGTAATGCCTGGCGGCAGCAGCATTTCAACTCAGTTGACCGGTGGTGGGTGCAATGGAGCAGAGCCCTGACAAGGCATGTGCTGAGGCTGCGATAACATGCTGAAGCTGACCAGCTGTTTGCTGTTTGCTGCAGGGATCCTACCCAGATTAATACCGGATAAATTCTGGGAGGCAGAGAAAGATCCCACCCCCTTTTTTTCTTCTCTAAAGCTAATGTGCGCCTTATAGTCTGGAGCGTCTTATAGTGCAAAATATACGGTAATATATAAAGTTATAAATTAAATGTAAGCAGAAATGCTAGAGCACATGCAAGGTATAAACCTATGCAAAGAACTAAGTTATATTCTATTTTAGACTTCAAAAGGCTAGCAAAGCTAACTTTTAGTTGCATTGCACTTACCTATTAATATTAAATGTATGAGGAAAATTCCTTATTCAATAAAGATTCTTTACCAAACAGATTATGTTTTTCCCTTCATTTTTTGACTTTCAGCAGCTACCTGTGTTTTCTTTGTGTTTAAAATTAAAGACGCACTTTTTTCGTCTGGCCGGCCTTGGGTAGTCTCTTTTTAGGTTAGGGGTTTTTAGGGGTAATTTTTAGTTTAGTTTATGGGTTTTAGCGCAGGATCAATTTAATTTATTTTTAACTTTGTATTTTGTATTTGTCTGTGGTTTTATTTGTATTTTTAATTGCCTGTGCCCCGCCCCGAGTCCCCTCGGGGAGAGAGAGCGGGATATAAAATTAAATTATTATTATTATTATTATTATTATTATTATTATTATTATTATTATTATTATTATTATTATTATTATTATTATTATTATTATTATTCTAGTTGCCTATTGTTGAAAGGCTGTAATATTAATCCAGCTTTAATCACTCCAGAATGTAATAATTCCTGACAAAAAGTGATTCTAAGAAATTAGGCACATCATAATTTACATATCCTTGCTATTCTAAATAAATATAAACACAAAACGTGTTAATCACAGCAATTCACATAAATGCATATTTTGTCAAAGAGCATATAGATTCTGGGCTAAGGTCAAATAGCATCTGGACACCTGTATTCATAAGAGATACTCTATATAGAAGGAAAAGAAATTTTAGTGATTTGTTTCTTATGATGTATAGCAGGCTGTGATTGGTTCAGGTTGCTTCATCTACAGCAAATATGGAAAGCTTTTTAGGATTTGAAAAACTGTAAGAAAACATACAGAAACCTTGATGACACATCCAATTTGATAAAGGGTTTCTAAAGAGGACAGCATTTAAAATTCTTCATTACCTATCAGCATTCTTGTCCAGCCTTCTCTTTTTCTATAGTTATCAGTAGGACTAAACATCATTCTTTTTTGCTTTTTCTTAAGTAAGTCTCTGGGTAGCAAGAGAAAAATGAGAATGTTCCTTGGAATCTATGGCCAAGAGAAAAGCTAAGGGCCATGTGCCCTCTGATTTTCTTATTTGTGTTTATATAAAAGTCACATTCATAGTCAGGAAATTGGAAGAATTCAACTATATCATCAAAGAACTAGAAAAAAGAGTGGAAAAGCACAACCAAATACACAAAGTCTCAGAACTGAAAGTCTCCACACATACAGAAATTTAGTGCAAGAATTAAAGTATTCCCAGAAAATGTCTATCCAGATTCTTTATGAATATAACTAAATGAGTCCATCACTAAGTTTCTGTAAACCTTAGAAAAAATTTCCTGGAATTTTCTTATAAATTTTCATATAAATTAGCATTAGTACTGCTAATAAAGAAAACTCATTTTTTTTTCTCGTCAAACATAACCGGTTCCTACCTATTCTTCTTGCAAGACTTTCTTTCAGCAGTGTGAGTTTATCATTGAAAAATAGCATATGGTTTTAATTCTGTTGTTCCATCATACATATCTCCATCACTCTGCTGTCTGGTTGGCTATCGTTCATTCTGCCTATTTCTTTTTTTTAACTTCTAGGAAGAAGTTTCTCGTGAAGTCTTCTTGGGAACCCGGGAAAGCTACAGAAAATGAAAGAGAAGATAGTCATGTCCATCTTTGACTACTTTAGAATTAAATTAAGTACAGTAAGTATTTCCTTAAATTGTTTTGTCTTCTTGAAAAAAAATATGGAAGCAATTGTTTTTTCATCTAATTGAATGACATGCAGGAAAAAAAATATTAGCAACATTTTTTTTCCAAACACTACAAGCTTTTCTCCACTAAATTAAAAATGAATAATGATTATTGTCTCTCGTGACCCAGAAGAACCAGCAATTATAATAATAATAATAATAATATAATATAATATAATGTAATGTAATGTAATGTAATGTAATGTAATGTAATATAATATAATATAATATAATTAATATAATATAATATAATATAATAAATATAATATAATATAATATAATATAATATAATATAATATAATATAATATAATATAATATAATATAATATAATATAATATAATATAATAAATATAATATAATAAATATAATATAATATAATATAATATAATATAATATAATATAATATAATATAATATAATATAATATAATATAATATAATATAATATAATATAATATAATATAATAATATAATATAATATAATATAATATAATATAATATAATATAATATAATATAATATAATATAATATAATATAATATAATATAATATAATATAATATAATATAATATAATATAATATAATATAATATAATATAATATAATATAATATAATATAATATAATATAATATAATATAATATAATATAATAATATAATATAATATAATATAATATAATATAATATAATATAATATAATATAATATAATATAATATAATTATCAGAGTTGGAAGAGACCTTGGAGGTCTTCTAGTCCAACCCCCTGCTTAGGCAGGAAACCCTACACCATTTCAGACAAATGGATATCCAACATCTTCTTAAAGACTTCCAGTATTGGAGCATTTGCAACTTCTGGAGGCAAGTTGTTCCACTGATTAATTGTTCTAACTGTTAGGAAATTTCTCTTTAGTTCTAGTTTGCTTGATTAGTTTCCACCCATTGCTTCTTGTCCTACCCTCAGGTGCCTTGGAGAATAGCTACGCTATTAATCTACAAGTGCAGGACAGCATAGTGTAGCTTCTGAAGTCTTAGACTACGAACAGGAATACCACGTTCAATCTACTTTCAGGGATATAAGTTTCAGGGATATATGACTTTGAAGCAATCAGGGTTTGTTCACATGATCTACAGTGCTTCACAAGATTGTTGTATAGAGAATAATTAGATAAACAAACACTAGGTTTATTATTTTGAATTTAGAGAATAAAATAAAGTACAATGTAAACCTGTCTTTGATTAAAACAGTGGCAATTTCTTACAAATCCTACCAGCATTTTTGACACACAGTTTTGTTTCCCACATAATAGAAGTTCCCAGAGAAATTGCTTTAAAACCAGATGTGCTCTTCATAAGCTGCAGTTTCCTGATAGAAAGAGGCAAAATTAATTACTCTTAGTTTAGTTTAATTTAAACCTGATCAGTTTTCCATCATTGTCTACTCTGGTTCATGCTACTACATTCCAAAATATCATGTACCTCAGAAATGTCACACTCAAGGCCTGGGGGCTGGATCTGGCCCCAGGGTACTTCGATCTGGCCTGTGGGGCCAGCCTGCAAACAGTGAAGGACTGACCTGGGTGCCTGTGCCAGCAAAAATGGAGCTTGTGAAGGGCACAGACAGCCCACACGAGCTCTGTTTTCACTGGCAGAAGGTTGCAGGAATCCGTTGCAGGCAAAAATGGAGCTTAGGAGCCCGTTTTTGCTGGCACAGTGCTTGGGTCACCACAGCCCCACCCCCACCCCATGAATCACTTGAGCTGGCCATGCCCACCCTAATCACGCCCAGCCAGCCCCTCAAGGTCAAACACAAACCTGATGTGGCCTTCAATGAAATCAAGTTTGACACACCTGGTCTACTCAACATAATATAGACTAAGAAAAGTCATTATTATATTCCAACCTTTATACCTGATATCCTGCTTTCTATTTTCCTCATAACAACAAACCTACTAGTTCTTGGGCTGAGTGAGAATAACAGGGCCCAAAGCCACCCAGCCAGTATTCATGTCTAAGGAGGGCCTAAAACTCACAGTCTTCTGGATTCTAGGCCAGCTCTTTATCCACTAACCAAAGGCATCACCTTTTGCCTGCACTTTAATTATGATGTCAAAATGCTTTCTGCATCATTTCATCATCATACAAATAGTGCAATTACAAAACTGCATCATTATGTTTTACACAGGTAACTCATTTGTTTGCATCCTGATGTTATTTGCTTTCTTGGCTCTGTCCTGCAAAGACCCATGTACATCCCGAGTCTACCAATGACGAAGAACGCTTGATACGAAGGAACACAAACATACTATTTTTCCCTCGGTGCCTTTATAGTTTCTATGCTTTGTTTCATTTTTAAAATTGATTAGGATATAAAATTTTATTGGATTTTAATAGGTTGATTGCTTAACTAAATTGCATTGTGTTTTTTTTTAATGTTGCGCCAATTGCCTTGAGCAAAAAGGCGGTTTATAAATAAATAAAGGAGAGAGAAATTCTGGATAGAGACATAATTTGAAATGATGTGTCAAATGGTACGGCATTTTTTTCATTTAGAAAATCCTTTTTCTATCTCCAAATAGCATTACAAAGCAAAACAACTCAGTGTAACCTCTGAGTAAAGAAGCTTTACATTATTTTTAAAAATTAACAATGTTTTGAAATCTGGTTTGGATTTTAAAAAATCAATTTATTTATAGAGTTCCAAAATCTATGAAATAGATATGAGGCTGGGAATTAACAGTACTAGTAGCAGAACTCAGAACCATTAAAGTGACACATTTGCAACTGAAGTTCATGGGCAGGTTATCACTGTGGCTAAAAGTTTTGTCTCTTACCCCTAAGTAAAGCTATTGAGAAAAGCTGTAATGTTGTAGAGCTGAAAAGCTGCAGAAACTTCTTTCTCAATGCTTTGAGTGCAGCTTTCAGAGATTTTCCAGAAATTGTTGGCAAACTTTAATATTTAATGAGACAATGAAAGCTAGCTCTTATTAATTATAATAACAAGGGACGTGTGATAACTATTCAGTCCTGTCCGAAAGTGTGAAGTTTCCAACCAGTTTCACCAGATGAGTGGAACAAAAAGACACAATAATTGAACTGGCCTGTGCTATAAATAGGGCTCATGTTTAATACTTGTCAGTTACTGGGATTCTAACAGCTTTGCTCATTCCTGCAAACATGGTAGTATAAAATAATTTATCTGAGAGCTGGATTGTTGAATCACTCTCTAAGATTCACCCAAGAGAAGCTGATATTAACTGTGATAGTGAAAAAAGTGAAAACAACTTCCAAAGTAACACAAAACAAGCAAGCAACACCAAAACAAAGAACACTAAAACAAGCAACAGTTAAGATGAATTAAAAAAATAATTCAATTTCTGCAAAATATAGCTTTTAGCATGACTTGGCATGATGCCTAAAATGCCACAATGATGGTGTAGGTGAAACATTACTTTCCTGGAAAATTGTCAAACAGTCAGACATGGTAGGACCCATGTACAAGCTAAAGATAATCTGATGGATATATCATTGATGGATATTGTAATATGAAGATAAGTATCTGCCTACTTATGATGGTTAAGAAGAAGTCCTAATTTTTCTTAGGGCCACATCTGATGGAGTACAAGTAATAAGCAGAGTCTAAACATGTTGGCTTTGGCTGAAATATGTTTAGTTTTTGTCAAAAGGAAGTAACTTCCTAAACTTGAAACCAATTTTCTTTTCCCTCTGTAGAGCTATCATGGACTTCAAAGGACCCAAAACCCAAAACAAAACAAAAACATGAAACCCAGAAGCAGGACTAAGATGTGATCAGGGTGCCAATAAATGAATGATAAATTATTAAAGCATGATTGGAAATATTGCCATTTTTCACAGCTGTCACTTTAAGTATAAAGGCATCAGCACATTAAACTAGTTACTGCTTTTTCATAATTGAGACTTTAGCTGCTAGCTGTGCCCTCCAGCTTTCCATTAATCATTGGGACTGAAGTTCAAGCACAATGACAGCTTAGAAGGCATTAAGTGGGTGAGGTATTTTCCAGGTACAGTTTGGAAAGGCCTTTTAGTTCTCTAATCCTCAGCTAATTGTTTTCCCAAGGTCCTTAAACAAAATCTTTTCCCTTCATCTCATAGTGATATAATTGCCAATTCCTTTCTTTTCTTGTAATCTATGTCTACTTTTTACTTGTTGTAAAATTGATAGGGTGTCTATTTGTTGGTTCCAAAGAACAGGTGCAAAAGTACAATGATATGCAAAAATGTAACTGATACTAACCAAGGAAACATTGATTAGGTTAGCTGGAAAATAATACTTCCTGCCTTCTTATTATAATCGTACCATTTAATTTATCATAAAAGGAGCAAGATGGTCTAAATGTCTCAGTGTGAAGATCTGTGTATGGAGTTTCTATTCATTTCCTACCCAAGGAGGGGATCTATTTATTTTTGACTTTTCTCCTGATCTCACTATTTACTCACAACTTACAGGAACTGGACACAACTGACCAATAAGGTTTCAACTGCACTCTTAGGCCTGGCCTGAATCATCTCTGTCTCTCTCTTTTTCTCTCTCTCTCAGAGTGTAGAGGGCTGTACATCAGAACTTAATGGATATGCCAAAACATTCTTCCTTTTGTATAACAGATTATCAAGTGCTTTGAGATTCATTAATTATGTCATCTAATTGGATTGAGGCAGGTGCAAAATACCTCAGATGAAGTGGTCACTGGCAGGAAGGCCAGAGCGCAAGCTTTTCTATTAGAAACCAGCATGTCTCCAGACTGCTGGAATTACTTTGTACTTATTGATTAATGGCCATAATTTATTACAGTGCAGAAGATCTTGCATTGAGTTAAATGTGTGATTAATCAATTTTCCATCAAATTATGAACAGCCGCACAGTTGCCAGAAAGAAAATACCAAGCGAATTTTTCCCATGGCAATGAGAATATAAGGTACAGGGACTTCTGTCTGAGAAGAAGTAATAGCTGTCTATCACATCTATAATATTTCCTGCCACACTGATAAATGCTCACTGCCACCAACAGGCCACAGGTAGGAGTGATTGAGAGACAGCTAAATGTAGTTTGTAACAGCCTTTTTGTCTGTCTATAATAAAATAGTCCTTAAACACATTTCAAAACAGTTTATTAATGCAAAATGCATTTCTGCCTTCAGCTGGAAATATATCATTGTTAAGTCAACAATACTATATTATAAACCGATAATTGATATTATGGGAAGGAAAGGGGAAAGAAAATCCCTAGGCAATGTAGAAATGAATTTGAGATTTGTATGTACAGTGCCTCATTTTTATTTTCCATCAGAATGTCAGCTCCACATAACTAATTGATGTCACTTCCAATCTGCTAATAATTCACATAACATAGGTAGCCAGGGAATACTCAATGCTTAGGCCAGTTGATGTTAAAAAGACCCTGTGGTACTTCTACATCTCTGATTCTAAAGAAACAACAAACTTGCTTCTGCTACTAAGCTGCGCCTGTGGTAACGCTTCATTGATCCTGCAAGGAATTTTCTGAGCTCGTTATTTGGCAGTTTCTCAAAGCAGAATGGTGGACAAGTAATATTGTGGACGTCACTGCACTGAACATTAAAAGTGTATCAAACAAACAGAACATACTCACTGTTGAAGATGCAGCAGGAAACTGTACAACAGCATTTCACAATCTCCAACCGTCGCTTAGAACCCCATATAATTTTAGGCATCACTTCAGTGGTGAAATTCAAATTTCTTTACTACCGGTTCTATGGGCGTGGCTTTGTGGGCATGGCAGGGAAAGGATATTGCAAGGTCTCCATTCCCACCTCACTCTCGGGCCAGTCAGAGGTGGTATTTCCCGATTCTCCGAACTACTCAAAATTTCCGCAACTGGTTCTCCAGAACCTGTCAGAAGCTGCTGAATTTCACCCCTACATCACTTCCTTGGAAGATCTACATCAGGGGTCTCAAACTCAATTTACCTGGGGGCCGCTGGAGGCAGAGTCTGGGTGAGGCTGGGCCGCATAAGGGATTACATTATATTGGATATTATACTTTCATATCACTAATATTATACTTTCATATCACGATGGGGGCCACAAGATACCGTCCTGTGAGCCGCAATTGGCCTGCGGGCCACGAGAATGAGACCTCTGATCTACATCTTGGACAGAATTTAGATGTCATCAGAATTCCATTTAGAGCTATAAGTAAACTGCCAAGTAGATCCATTGAAGGGAAATTAGGAGTCCTACCTTTATCTCAGCAAATAAGAACATTTGAAAACTTGTAAATTTACAAAGTTGTAAATTTGTAAAACTTTCTCTTTTCTCTAAGGATCCCACTGTTGAAGTACTGAAGTTTGCATGTACAGCAGTCATTGGTCCCACTTGAGATGGGAATGAGTCTGCATATAGATGGGAGGTTGAACAACTGGTCCTGTGGTACCATCGGAACAATCTGTAGCAGAACATCCTTAAAACTGTAGAGATAAGAGTGGATTTTAGGAGAAGTCCTCTTATTCTACTACCTCTTATTATATTAGACAACACAGTATTAACAGTACTTCCAGATTTTGGGTTCTATAATCTCCCAGGATTTGAAATGGACACTCAACGTTAGAACCATAATTAAAAAGGCAGAACAAAGAATGTTCTTTCTGTACCAATTCAGAAAGTTCAGACTCCCCAGGAGCTGATGATACATGGTCCCTTGATATATCAACAGACTGAGATTGCCATTTTGAAACAGATCCCAAAAAAGATTAGAGAAATAAGAAGGAAATATTCCTTCTTATCAAAAAGATTATACAAAAAAGGGGTGTGGTTCAAGTGGTTGATGCCCGAAGGAATGGGAGGGGGGGAGAGTAAGAATTAAAACAATTGCAGAGGCGGAAGCCTTTTTTAAAAAACACTCAATCCTGGAGGATGAAAATGGGGGAACGGGAGGGACCACGGCCCCGCCCACTGGTGGTCAAGGAGAAGAGGATACAATTGCTAAAAGACTCAGATCTCACAAATGACTTTTTTCAATATAGTGTAACCCTTACCTGGATGTTTATAGAAACAAATGATTGATTGCATGAAGTTATGAAATGATATATGTATGTATCTCTTTCCACTTTGTAGGGAAATGGAAAATTTATTGTATCATCCTTTTTTTTTCCTGTATGAAGCCTCGGAGGGGGCCGACACCTCCAACATAGATGTCCTCAAAATGTCTCACTAATACCTTATACCCTTTTCCTGATTGAAAAAAATTGTAAAAACCAATAAAACTTTTCTTAGCGGAGCTGATGATACAGTTCTATAGGGGAATTTTTGAATTTGTCATTTGTTCTGCCTGGTTTAGTACAACAATCAAACAGGACAGGTACAGACTTCAATGGATAACTATTGAACTGTTGGACTGTTGAAAAAACAATTGCAACCAGCCTGTCTTCCATTGTGGACCTGTATTTTGCACAGATCAGAAAGAGGGGTCTACAGATGTCCACATCCTGGACATGTTTCAACTCCTTCCCTTAGGATGCCATTATAGAGCATTGTATGCCAAAACAGCTAGACAGTTGTTTTCCCCTCATGCCATCACTCTGCTGAACAACTAATTCCTACAGTACTGTGTAAAGTCTATGTATGTTTACCTATGTTGTATGGTTCTATTACTATTATCCTTCTCATCTTTTTATTACCTACTTTTTATTACTACTAATCATTATTATGATTATTATTACTCTGTTGTTTTCCATGTACACTAAGAGCTTATGCACCAGACACAAATTACTTGTGTGTCTAATCACACTTGGCCCAATAAAGTATTCCTTCTATTCTACTCTACTCTGTTCTGTTCTGTTCTGTTCCTGTCTCTCAATCGTGCCCACTGAAACAAATTCAATTTCTGCAAATGTATGGGAACTTCTTGTGTTTACAAGGATGTCCCACTATGCACAATTGCTCCTGCATTGTATTCCAAGTACACACTGAAACCAGGATATCTCTCTGGATCCATTTTTTCCACGCTCTAAATCTCAATGTGATGAAAGTATCTAAATATTTCAAAAGAAATCTCTGTTGGATGCTAATAGTTATTCTGCATAGGTTTGTGCAGCAGTATGTTTAGGACTAGGATACCAGATATGCAGCTGCTTCATCGCTCTGAGGAATGTTTTAATTTTGAAATGAAGCTATTAAACTTCAAGGAAGTTGTTGAAATTCTTCCTTTGAATATTTAATCATATTTTGCAAAATGTATTTTGGTTCTGTAAAGGGGTTCGTCTTCTGTAAAAGAAGCTCAGTTTTTCTGCCTTAGTTTCAAAGTGCTGTGAATTTCCTTTTGTCAGTCTTTTGAGTTATGTTATTGCAAGATGGAGAATTGTTTCTATATCACACATGGCTGTCCATCAGTCTGCTGTCTTGGTGGCTGGCTATGCCACATTTGTGTTACATAGGAATACCAAGACATAGCTACAACTACTATGTTTTGGACAGCTATAACCTCTGGGTGGTCTTCAAAGGCAATCCCATGTAGAGCATGTTGTGAGGACATCATGAATGTCTGTGAATTTGTAGCATTTCTTCTTATATTCTTTCCTGCAATTACCATGTAGCAATAGAACTTATATACCATTTCACAGGGCTTTATAGCATACAGCATATACAGTGGATATTGTTGTGACCTGGGCTTCACAAAATCACGAAGCAGACTCTTTGTCCTGACAAAACTCATTTTTATTAAGCTAAAGTGAATTCCACTCATTTACATCCAGCAAAGTCCCAGCAAACAGTCTTTCAAGACTAAGTTTGCAATCACAGACCTTATAGGCTTGGAGAGGTGCCAGGTTGCAAATGCAATGCTGTACAAGAAAATACTTGGCAAGGAGTCTCTGAGAGTCATGAATAAATCTTCACACTAATTAAGTGAACTAATTGTCTCCTGCAAATGCCACTCCCCTTTTGCTCCTCTTTATTCCCTATGGAAGGGGCCATACATCTGTGCCTTTATTCCCAAATATGCCCTAGTTCCTTAACTGTTTTTTTCTCCTGGCAGCTCTGCATATGTGCACATCAGGAACAGGCTCCAGCTGTTCTTCTGCCCCACTGATCTCTGACTCTAAAGGCAGTTGATAACTGCCAAATAGCCATGGCCCCATCTCTGCCTTTGATGCAGAGCACTCATCAGAGCCTTCCCCAGACTCCAAGACTGGCGCATGTTCCTCCCCAACTTCCTCACTGTCTGAGTCTGCCACCAGCTCTGCTGGTCACTGGCAGGCCACAGCAAATGTGTTATTCATTACCATGTTCCCCCGAAATTAAGACAGGGTCTTATTTTCTTTTGCCCCCCCCCCCAATAAGCACTTGGCCTTATTTTCAGGGAGGTCTTATTATTTTTGAGGTGCAGGAAGTGGCGAGTGTGATCACCTCATTGCTGCTGCTATGTTGTAATATTTTCGGGGAGGGCTTATTTTCAGAGGAGGGCTTATTTTAGTGCATGCGCTCAAAAGCCCGATTGGGCTTATTATCTGGGAATGGCTTATTTTCAGGGAAACAGGGTACTTAGCTTGTGTATGTTTTCTAACGTGCTCCTTGCCCCACTCTACAAATATATTAGTTTATTCTTTTATTGAAATGAACATATACTTTAATGAGTATATACTTTAATGAGTATATGCTCATTATTCCAAACCTCTCTTCTTGCTCTTCATTTAAATGTCAGGTCATGAATCTATTTTCATGTGCTTGTTTGCTATCTGTTTTTAAGACAGAGTAATCCAAGGAATGAGAACCGATTTATAATGACAGGAAAATCAGTGTGGAATCCCATAAAATATAACACCAGTAGACCAGGGGAGACATGATAGCAGTGTTCCGATATCTCAGAGGATGCCACAAAGAAGCATCTCCAAGGCACCTGGGGGCAGGACAAGAAGCAATGGGTGGAAACTAATCAAGCAGACAAGCAACTTAGAACTAAGGAGAAATTTCCTGACAGAACAATTAACCTCTGGAACAGCTTGCCTCCAGAAGTTGTGAATGCCCCAACCCTGGAAGTCTTTAAGAAGATGTTGGATAGCCATTTGTCTGAAATGGTATAAGGTTCCTGCCTACGCAGGGGGTTGGACTAGAACAGGGGTCTTCAACCTTGGCAACTTTAAGCCTGGCAAAGCTGGCTGGGGTATTCTGGGAGTTGAAGTCCACCAGGCTTAAAGTTGGTAAGGTTGGAGAGCTCTGGACTAGAAGACCTACAAGGTCCCTTCCAACTCTGCTATTGTATTGTATTGTATTGTATTGTATTGTATTGTATTGTATTGTATTGTATTGTATTGTATTGTATTGTATTGTATTGTATTGTATTGTATTGTACATATCAATTAGCCATCCCAAAGAAATGTTAGGTACTGTGGTCAGTACTTGGAGATTAAGATTAGGAACACTCTAAGCCTTGTTTTGATTCCTTGACTCATGTTAATGATGGAGTCTAAAAGTCCCATTCAAAGATAAATATTCGGCTTCCTGCCCTCAGATTCACATTATCATTACCCAGGGGAAGTATCTTGTGCTTTTTTCCTACATAAGTTGTTCGTGTGTGACATCTTTTCAACGTATGTTTCCATACTCCAATGCACCTACTTTTGTGAACGTTTCACTTTTAAGCACTTCCAAGATGTGCAGCTCTGAAAAGGGCATCAAGTCAGATGCTAAATAGGCTGGCATAGCTCTGAGGTATATAATGCACATATTCATCAAATGCCTTTGAACAAATCATTAAAAAGCAGAGAACTACAAGTTACTAGTGCCCTGGGAGAAGCAAAAAAATTACATGCTGTCCACTCAAGTGAGTAATTGCCCGAACATACAGTAGGGCAGTGTATGCAAGACAGCAGTTTATCTGTACACTGAAGCCTTGAACCCATATCACCACACACAGATATGCTTCCCTGGAGGAAAAGGACCTGCATGTATGTAGCTGCGAATCATTCCTAGTCTTCAGAAACATTTTTTGTGGCAACAGAACATTGTAAAACAAGTGTCATGTTTGTTTGATTTGGGATTTATAATGAATTCTTCCAAATGGGCTACAATAACCCTTTCTCCACTGATGTTTTAAAAGAAAAATCCAATAGAGTCAGCATTCTCATCTGGCAAGGATACTGTATCTATAGAATTCATTCACAATGCTACATTAAATTACAGTGAAGTCAATCAGGACTAAGCAATGGGTTTGATTCATGGGTGGGTTCCGGCAGTCACTATTGCTGGTTCACTTGTGGGCATGGGGCGTGCATGCTCAATGCATAATGTGTGTGGATGTGCAGTGCAGTAAAAATTGTTCTGTGCATACGCAGAAGCAAAAAACAAGATGGCGGCACCTATGGCGTTGCCCAAAGAAGCAGTTCGGGGGCATGACAGGCCTAGGTTGCTGCTGGTTCCAGCGACCCAGGTTGCCAAACCACTACTGGTTCAGCCGAACTGGTCCAAACCAGTAGGAACCTACCACTGGTTTGATTCAATATCAATAGCCCTGATTTTCTACACACTTTTCTATAATTCATTACTCAGATTTGTACACCACTTTTCTTCCAGGTGCTCAAGTTTTGTCTCTTTAAATATTTTCTCATTATAATCACACTGTGAGGTACATTGGGTTGAGAAATAACCCTTGGCCCAAAGTCACCCATTAGATTCCCATGAATTTAATGGTCTGTAGACTTTAACTTCTATACCACTCTTGCTCTCCTATTAGAGTTTATTATATTTATTTGTTTAATTTGATAACACCTGACTTCATGTGACAATATTCTACCTATAATTACTGTAGAATAAATACTTCATTTTTAGAATTGGAACAGTGGGGTGCTGGCTTTGTTGCTGTGAGTTGGTTGGGCTGTGTAGTTGTATCATGATTGGTAGATTGGTGCTGGCTGTATGGCTGTTGTTCTTTTGTATTGTAATGGCCTGGGTGTGGGTTGGGCTCATTTGTTGGCTAGTGCTCGTTTGCAGATGTCTGGTAGGTGGGAGGTATCATCACGTTTGTTCATGATGTGGGGATGTTTCTCTATTTTGATTAATTAATAATAATAATTTAATAATTTAATAATTTAATTTTATATCCCGCTCTCTCTCCCCAAGGGGACTCGAGGCGGGGCACAGGCAATTAAAAATACAAATAAAACCACAGACAAATACAAAATACAAAGTTAAAAATAAATTAAATTGATCCTGCGCTAAAACCCATAAACTAAACTAAAAATTACCCCTAAAAACCCCTAACCTAAAAAGAGACTACCCAAGGCCGGCCAGACGAAAAAAGTGCGTCTTTAATTTTAAGCGGAAGGAGCGGAGGTCCGTGGTTGTCCTGATATCGGGGGGAAGGTCATTTAATTAATTAATTAATCTCCAAAACTGAACAGTTCAACAAGAGAATAATTATGGAAGCCACCCCCCCCAACATGAACAAACGTGACAATACCTCCCACCTACCAGACATCTGGAAACCTACACTAGCCGACAAACGAGCCCCACCAACCATCCACGCCATTACAATACAAACGAACATACAGCCAGAACCAATCAGCATCAATCTACCAATCATGATACAACTACACAGCCAATCAACCCTTTCACAGCAACAAAGCCAGCACTCCACACCCCCACCAAGATTTATAGAAAGATGGAAGCTCCATAGCCGAAAACGCCAGCCTGAAGATGAGTGAGACCTCGCCGAAACGTTGCCAAGTCAATTTCAACCTTACACAGGAAAAGACTCAAATACAAGACCAGCATACCTGTGAAAATCTTATCCATTTTAAGGAATCTTATTACATTTTAAGGAATATAATCAGTCACCTATAGCACTTAAAATATTGCTTTAAAAAGAGATGTTTATGAGTGTTTTTACCATTATGGCAACCACTTAGTAAAAAGGTAAAATCCTTTAATGATTGTAACTAAAAATCTTAATATTTTCACCAACCCTGTTCCCATATTAAGTTGTCCTAGGTTATTCTCTGTTATAATAAACTACAAACCTTTCTTACATGTTGCCTATTTTAAAATTATAACCATCAATCACTGAGACTATACTGTTTTAGTTAGACCCAAATATTTAACTAATAGAATTCCTGTTCAATGAGAATTGCATCATAGAGCTCCTCAGATTCCTGTGGAGTGTGTCATTAATAATCAAGTTTTAACACAAATTGAACATGGTAAAAAACCTGAATATAAGATACACTTTTAAATACCCATAAAATACAGCTTCACATTTAAAATAATCTCACAGTTGTCTGGTTTCATATCTCCAGAGAACCCATGGTGAATCATGAAGGTCTTCATTTCATCTCAAAATCTTATCAAAGGTATGCTCATCATAAGACAAGAACCATACACAGAAGAACTGCCTTCTGACTTTGACTCATATTTCACCTATTACTTGGACATCTGTGGAATCTATACTGGCTTCCCATGTTCACACTGCATTAAACATGCAAATATCCAAAGGTAAATTGCAAAAGAAGGAACAGTAAATTTCAGAGAACATACTCTTGCTTCCTAGATATGAAGTTAGTGGTGATATCTTAATCCAAATTGTCGGTGGCTATGTCTGAAAGAGGGATTTTGTCTTAATGAAATATTGGAATAGCTATCAAGATTCTCTCAATGAAGGGCTGAAAAGGACTTGATGGAGATAATGTGATACAGAAGATTTGAGCACAAGCTCTCTTGTGTGTAGTTCTCTGTGTGTTGTAACTTTAATGAAATAGTTGGAGTGGAGAGGTCAATTATAAATCGCATAAACTATTTTTCACTGGATAAGTAAACGTACTATAATTTCATTTTCCCAATTAACTCATCTCCCAAAGCTTGATAATTTTTTGGGGGATACAGAAAGAAAAATATATAACATAAATACGCTCTCTTTATATATATAGAGAGAGGCTAGGAACAACTTGTGGGCCATTATGACGCATATTAACATAGTATGCATTATAGAATGTATAATATATGAACAATATAGCAAGGGTTTTAATCTCTCCCTTTTCTCAGGCAATTATCTGATCTAGGCAGCTCATAGCTCATCCTAGCTCTTCTTTTAAGTATTTAAAAACAGAATTTTCTAAATAGATATTTCTGAGCTAGAAAAAGTCATAGGAAACCATTTCTGTAGATCTGAATACAGGACAGGACAGAAGGATATCTCTGGTACGTAATATGTAATGGAGCTGAGAGAATATCAGAGAAAGTTTTTAGGTCACAACAACAGAGGGCATTATATCATCCAAACCAGTGTTTCTCAACCTGGAGAATTCTGGAAGTTGAAGTTCACATGTCTTAAAGCTTCTGAGATTGAGAAATGCTAATCTAAATGGTCTCATTAAATGTCTAGAATTAACAGGTAAGAGTGGGGGGAAATATGTGAAGTTTTGTGGAAATGCTGAAAGTCAGTTCTGACATTCCAGGAAAGTAAATAGATTATAGTTGCTGATGTTCTTTTACAGTGCGAAAATTAGAAGAAAGGTGGAAGGAAGGCATATTGTGATTCAGGGATATATACAGTATATTCAGCTCAAAAATCTTCACTGTGCCAAGGTGCAACTGTGCAAAAAAAGAAGGGACATTGTTAGAATGCTTTGATTTAAAAAATCAGTAATATATATTCTGGGAAGTAATTGTTCATATTTTCTCCACTTTGAAATAGCATTCATGAAAATCCTATGTTCACCTTTTCTTCAAGCACTACAAATTGCATAAACTTTATCACAATATACACCATTGCAATTTAAGACTGGTAACATAAGCCTTTATAAAAAATGGACATGCTTTTCAAAGTTTTAAAAAAGCATGCATGCGGTTTTATACTTAATTTTCATGTTATATATGAATGCCCTCTACATCTTTTTTTCATGTGGTTAATATCACTCAACCATGGCTGATATTTTAGCAGTTCAACTTCATGTTATTTTTATACAAAATATACCCTTGAGATAATTTCAATCATTCCCAACCTCAAACTGAATTTAATAATAAAGAACAGTCTATTGAATTAAACTACATATGCCAAATGTTATCATTGGCACAAAGATTAATTTTCCCTCAGCAAAAATTAACAATTTAGTCTGTAGCATAGCTACTTGTGCTTATTACTTGAAAGGAACAAGTAGAAACTAATGAGACAAGATCCATATATATAAATAATATGATGATAGTGAAATGTATCTAGACTGAAACAAACAATAAAGCAGGATTACCTTGCATAACCAATACTGTACTCGTACTCTAATTATACCAATATTTCATGCTTTTGGGGATGCAGCTATTCAGTTTCCATATAAATAAAAACCTGATGTGTTCAGCACTCTGTAGTTGTAATGGAATGTGTGAATGACCTTGGGAAAGGGGTGGGGGTGGGGATGAGATGCTGCCCAGGAAACAATCAGACAAGAAAGGAAGAAGCCCCTAGTGCCATGATGGCGAACCTATGGCACGGGTGCCACAGGTGGCACGCAAACCCTTTTTTGAGGGCACGTGAGGCATTGCCCTGTCAGCTCCCGCGCACATGAATGTGCTGGCCAGCTGATTTTCAGCCTTGATTTTCAGCCATTTTTTGGCTTCTGGAAGCCTCCAGAGGGAGAAAAATGGCCTAACGGGCAACCTGGAAGTCCATTCCTGAACTTCCAGTTTGTGTTGGGCCTCTTTTCGCTCTCCCCACACTCCTAGAAAGCTTCTGGAACCTTGGGAGGGCGAAAAATGGATGTACCAGGCCCACCGGAGGTCAGAAAACAGGCTGTTTCCAGCCTCTGGGGGAGGCCATTTTTGCCCTCCCCAGGCTCCAAAAAAGCCCTGTGTACATGCACTAGACAGCAGGGGGTATCACACGTGTATTCTCAGGGGGCACAGCATGGGAGGCATTAAATTATGGGTGTGGGCACGAGCATGCACAATAGTGTGAGCGTGTGTGCTTTTGGCACCCGAGGCGAAAAAGGTTCACCATCGCTGCCCTAGTGACTTAAAAGTCAGAAAAAGAAATTTAGGAAGGGTCAAGTACTTAAAAGTGGCAGCAGAAAGTTTGTGCCTTCAAACTTGCTGGATTCTGTTAATGTAATCTTACAATAAAGTAAAATTGCTCATTTAATCCTGTTTCCTGTCTTGTTTATCTGGGATAATACAATAGTATCAATGCTGATATGCAGACAATCACCAAATTCTTGAGGTTACAAGTCTGCCAAATGTTGGGTACGACAAGACATCATGAACATAGATTGTGGGTTTCAGAGTAAAATAAAGCATAGCAAAAGCATTTTAACTTATATACCTTTTCACAGTGCTTTACAGCCCTCTCTAAGCAGTTTACAAACTCAGCATATTGCCCCCAGCAATCTGGATCCTCATTTTACCCACCTTGGAAAAATGGAAGCTAAGTCAGGTGAGCCTGGTGAGATTCAAACTGCAAATTACAGGCAGCTGTCAGTCAGCAGACGTAGTTACTGCACTCTAACCACTGCACCACCATGGCTCTTAATCATATAGAAAAACCATACAGAATGTCGACAGGCATATTATTCATCATATGTTGAAATATGCTAGAGGGTCTGTATAAGCATCTAACCCTTATAACTCAACTGAAGGGAATCTTCCACTTAACTTCCATTTCTTCTGGAAAGTAGTTTTTGAATGCCAGTTGAACACAAAATAAAAATATCTGTGAAATTTATATAATTATGGATAGGGGACATCTCACATGGTTTGAGTGCAAAGAAACCAGAGAGATAATTTTTTCCAAATTTCTATATAGCTATTTGGACACCAGTTGAACATTAATTTTGAAAACCACTAGAATTGTGTTCATAAACAGTTTAACTGAGAGTCATAAAGGGTGTCCCAGGCATCAGCCACAGGAAAGCATCTTCCTGCTACATCCAATAGCAATAACAATAGCACTTGGACTTGCATATAGTACTTTACAGCTCTCTCTAAGTGGTTTACAGAGCATAATTGCCCCCAACACTCTGGGTCCTTATTTTACCCACCTCGAAAGGATAGAAATCTGAGTCAACCTTGAGCCTGGTGAAATTCGAACTTACAAATTGTAGGTAGCCGGCAGTCAGCAGAAGTAGCATGCAGTACTGCATTCTTACCACTGTGCCACCCCAGCTGAATAAACAGATATGCTACATCCAATCCTCCTCTTCTCCATTTTTAATGTTTTAATGTTATTTTCAGAAGAGTATATCTGTGTTTAGAAAAGGCACAATATGTAGCTCATAAGGTCAAGTGAATTTCTGTCCCTGGAATCTATTAGTTTGGCAATTTATTGGTGACAAATATGCCATTCCAATTACCTGACTAGTTGGCATTTCCCCCACAGCAACCTTCAGCATTTCAGAGAGTCATTGACGGTGGCTTTCCTTTTAACAATCATCTGAAAGGAGAAACTGAGGTAATCCACCAACTGCTATTCTTGACTTGTCCTGTATTAAATCAGTAAAACAAGTCAATAGCTTTGTTCTTGTAGCAAAATTGTAACTAACAATAAAAGCATGTATATTTTCTGCTAGCTTTATGACTGGAGAGTTTAACAAAGCACCTACCTACAAACATCTATAACTAAATAAGTGAAAAACTCAGCACATTCAGCCTATAATTTCTCCAAAATTTCTTTTGCTATGAAATAATTTATAATTCAAATTCTTTTTTATTAAATGTATCCTGGCTCAATATTAGATCAGGTTGTCAGGTATTCAGTATAATATTAGGATAAATCCAGGGATGAGGTATTGTAAGTGTTAGGAGTATACTCCTAGTGTTGGGTAGGCAATATATATATACCATGATGACAAATGGTCTTTGTTGCTTTAAATATTTGAGTGTAATCAGCAGCTGTAATTATCTCCACAATAAGAGGAAGTCAGGAGAGCTCATTCTCTCTCTCTGCTTGATCATTCTCTGCTTTTTGGCTGACTGATATTGACTGACTGATTGATTGAAGAAGGAAGAAGGAAGAATCGTGAATTGCGGCTGTAAGCAATTGTTTGTTTGTTAAGGACTTTGTTTGATTCACTATCTACTATCGCTGCTTGTGAAGCACTAGTTTCGTTTTACACATCAGTAAAGCTACTTGTTTTTACTAACAGTGTCTGATACTCTATTCGTGTGTATACTAGCAACGGGTTTTCTCTAGCTGCACATTCCGCTGCACAACTTTGTTTCTCCAAAAGGAGATATCCTCAACAGTAAGATTTTTGGGGATGGGATTTCCAAATATTGAATGTCAATTTGTAGGCAAGGTTGATTTCATTTGTGCAATATGACCCCCCTTCTCTCCCCCTCTTATTGTTTTATTTTTATTTTTATTAAAGTATCAAGTAAGTTACACATCTGGAGATTCCAGGAGAAAATATTTTGCATTATAGAAGAAGAAAATAATTATGTCAGGTTTCCAAAAAATGCCCTAACTGATTCATGAGTCCCGAGCCAAATTTCAAAAGAAAATTAAGCATTTATTAGGAGCATTTATTTTGGCAAGACCTTTTTGCAGTCACATCTAAGCATTATTTGAATTATAGCTGAACTTATAGCTGAACCTTCCCTCCCCTCAGTTTATGTCATAAATCATATTCTCCAATGAGGTGCATCCCTCCCAAGTCTGCTGCAGTAACCTGAGATCCAACTCTAGGCCAAAGTATGTGTAGAATGAGTTCCTCCCTTTTCCTCACCATGGCAACTTTAGGAGTTGACTAATTAAAGAGATGAAGAATAATCATGTTAACCATGTTTAATTAATATATTTCCTGTTAATTAAATAAAATTCAGATTTTTCCCAAATTCAATACAATACAATATAATAGCAGAGTTGGAAAGGACCTTGGAGGTCTTCTAGTCCAACCCACTGCCTAGGCAGGAAACCCTATACCATTTCAGACAAATGGTTATCCAACATCTTCTTAAAACTTCCAGTGTTGGGGCATTCACAACTTCTGGAGGCAAGCTGTTCCACTGATTAATTGTTCTAACTGTCAGGAAATTTCTCCTCAGTTCTAAGTTGCTCCTTTCCTTGATTAGTTTCCACCCATTGCTTCTTGTTCTAAACTCAGGTGCCTTGGATAATAGTTTGACTCCCTCTTCTTTGTGGCAACCCCTGAGATACTGGAATACTTCTATCAGGTCTCCCCTAGTCCTTCTTTTCATTAAACTAGACATACTCAGTTCCTGCAACTGTTCTTCATATGTTTTAGTCTTCAGTCCCCTAATCATCTTTGTTTCTCTTCTCTGCACTCTTTCTAAAATCTCCACATTTGATATATCAACAGAATGAGATTGCCATCTTGAAACAGATCCCGAAAAAGATTAGAGAAATAAGAAGGAAATATTTCTTCTTATCAAAAAGATTATATAAAAAGGGGGTGTGATTCAAGTGGTCGATGCCTGAGGGAATGTTAGTGTTCTGGGAGGGGGGGAGAGTAAGAATTAAAACAATTGTAGAGGCGGAAGCCTTTCTTAAAAAACATTCCTCAATCCTGGAGGATGAAAATGGGGGAACGGGAGGGGCCACGGCTCCGCCCACTGGAGGTCAGGGAGAGGAAGATACAATTGCTAAAAGACTTAGATCTCACAAATGACTTTCTTCTATATAGTGTAACCTTTTTTGGATGTTTATAGAAACAAATGATTTATTTCATGAATATAAAATGATATATTTGTATTTCTTTCCACTTTGTAGGGAAATGGAAAATTTATTGTATTATCTTTTTTTCTGTATGAAGCCTTGGAGGGGGCCGACACCTCCGACACAGATGTCCTAAAAATATCTTTTTATTACCTTATACCTTTTTCCTGTTTTTAAAATTTGTAAAAACCAATAAAACTTTTTTTTCATAAAAAAAAGAAAGGTTATACAGATGGTCCTAGATTTACAACCACAATTAAGCTGAAAATTTCTGCTGCTAAGCAAGACGGTTATTAAATCAGTTTTGCACCATTTCATGATCTTTCTTGCTTACAATTGAATCAATGCACTTGTTAAGTTAGCAAAAAAAAGTTATTAAGTGAATGTGACACAAAATGTGATCACATGACCTTGGGAACTGCAACCACCATAAACAATGGAATAATGATGGAAACTGAACAAGGAAAGATTCAACCTGGAAATAAGGAAAAATGTTCTAACAGTGAGAGTATTCAACCAATGGAGCAGCTTGCCTTTAGAAGTTGTGAGAGCTTCATCATTGGAAGGTTATAAGAAGAGACTTGATTGCCATCTGTCAGAAATGGTGTAGGGTCTCCTGCTTGTGCTGGAGGTTGGACTAGATGACCTGCAAGGTGCCTTCCAACTCTGTTAATCTAATCTAAATGCACGCCACTTGCCAAACATCCACATTTTAATCCTCTGACCATGGGGAATTGGGGATGCTGCAATGGTGGTAAGTGTAAAAAATGGTCATAAGTCATTTTTTCAGTGCCATTGTAACTTCACTAAACAGTCACTAAATGAATGGTTGTAAGTCCAGGTTAATTGGGAAGAGGCACACAACGGACACACAACACAAATCGGTGCCTTCCTTTTTAGTAGGCAAATGAAGTGGAGGAAAACATAGTAATGCACAACTGAATGATTAGCTAATACTCTAAAACAGGGGTCTCCAACCTTTGCAACTTTAAGTCTGAAGGACTTCAGTTCCCAGAATTCTCCAGCCATTGCTGGCTGGAGAATTCTGGGAACTGAAGTCCTTCAGACTTAAAGTTGCAAAGGTTGGAGACCCCTGCTCTAAAAGACACAAAAAAATATTTGAAATGATCTCACTATGTTTGAGAAATAAACTGAAAATACCAGCATGAAATTGAATGCAGCCAAAGGCAAAATTCTTTATTTGAAGAGATCACTCAAAAGCTAGGTATCAGAACTGTGACGACCACTGCACTGCCATCAATTCAAGAAGAGAGTTGTAGCTCAGGATAAACCAGAAAAGAATTTGGGTCAAAGGGTTGCGGGGATGATTATCAAATGTGTAAATCACAAAAAAACCAGGAGGAGTACCTAACACTTTAGAGGAAAAATAGAAAACTAAAAAAGAGTCTTGAACTAAGAGGATGCAATTTAACAGGAAGAAGTCTAAAGTCTTGAATCTAGAAAGAAAAATAGAAGAAATAGATATAAGGGGGAGCTCTAACTTGGCAGAAGTACACATGACACAAATCTGGGTGAAGTGATAGTCACAAGCTGCATATGAGCCAATCATGTTGCAGCTGCTAAAATAGTAAATTCAATATTGACAGAAGACAGAGTCCACTTCCCAGAAAGTAAGTGTTCTATTCAAATCTCCTTCAGCAATTTCCTCAATGCAATATTACATCCAGTTCTGTACCTTGTAATCTAAAAACAAGGTAGACAAATTAGAGCAAGTTTAAAAGACTACCAAAGAATTTAAGGGAGTAGAAATTAAGTGTTGTAAGGAATGATTAAATGAGCTGGATATGTTTATCCTGCAAGAGAAGTCTGAAGAAAAGATATGATAGCAGTCAGTTCTCTAAAGCTGTCATATGGATGAGGGAGTGGCAGGGGTAGGTTCCTGCCAGTTCTAGCCTCTTCTATAGAAGAGGTTCCATAAATCTACAGTGCTGTTTAGAACCGGTTCCAGCTCCCTCCCCCACCCGTCCGCACATCATCAAGATGAAGAGCGAGAGGAGGAATTCTGGGAGTTGAAGTCCACAAGTCTTAAAGCTGCCAGGTTTGAACACCCCTGGGTTTTTTTCCCTAAAGGGTTAAAGGTGCAAGGGTCTTGTAACTTGACAGCTTTAAGACTTGCATGCTTCAATTCCACAGTTCCTGAGCCAACAGTTTGGTTGCTAAACAAGAGTGTTGTTAAGTGAGTTTCACCACATTTTACAAGTTGGCCACGCCCACTCAGTTACATGGCTGGCAAGCCACTCCCACAAAGCAGGGCACACCTACAGAAGAGGTTCTAAAAATTTTTGAAACCCACCACTGGGGAGTGGAGTTGTTTTCTGTTGCTTTGGAGAACAGAAGCAGAGCCAATTGGTTGCAATTGGTTGAAACAGCAAGGAAATGAAATCAGGCTACACATTAGGAGGAATTTCTTCTTAGTAAATGAAATTGCCTCATGCTAGAATGGGTTCCCTCATGATATTCCCTTTCATAAGAGATCTTCAAGCAAAAATTGAAGTATCACTTTAAAATGCTTAGTAACCTGCTCTGAACAGGGAATTAAACTAGATTATTGGCAAGATGCATAGCCACTGTATGATTATATGAAGGAATCAGTTACTTAGTGAGGCAATAGGTTCCGGGTTTTTTTTAAAGTATTGAAGCAAAGACTATCTGATCAACTGGACCTTTCCAGATGTATTATTTTGTTCTCTATTTTTCATAACATGTCCTTTAATTTGTGAGCAATTAAGCTCTTCTGGTGTTTCCTTCATTGCTGCAGTAGTCATCAACCCTGCTACTTTCTATACTAAAAATATCTGGAAAAAGAAGAATTCCTGAACAAGCTGTGGTTCCTTTTGACTAAGATTTAAACAGATCTCCAACTAAATAGTAAGACATTGCCTCAAGCCATATAAGAAATAATTCAGATTTGTCTCCTGTAAGGTAAAGGTAAAGGTTTCCCTTGCACGTATGTGCTAGTTCCCGACTGTAGGGGATGGTACTTATCTCCATTTCAAAACCGAAGAGTCAGTGCTGTGTGAAGAAGTCTCCGTGGTCATGTGGCTGACATGACTAAACACCAAAGGCAAGCAGAACACTGTTACCTTCCCACCAAAAGTGTTCCCTATTTTTCTACTTGCATTTTTATATGCTTTCAAACTGCTAGGTTGGCAGAAGCTGGGACAAGTAACGGGAGCTCACTCCGTTACATAGCGCTAGGGATTCAAACTGCCAAACTGCCGACCTTTTGGATTGACAAGTTCAGCATCTTAGCCACTGAGCCACAATAATATCATCATTATAACATATAAATATAAATCCTGTATTTATATGTTATTGCTTGTTTTTATCTCTTCTGTGCACCGCCCTGAGTCCCCACAAGGGAGATAGGGCGGTATAGAAATTTGAATAAAATAAATAAAATAAAATAAATAAAATCATTATCATTTTCTCCATTGTCTATCTGCTGTAGGATGAAGTGCTCTTGCATGTTTCTGACCAATGCAGTCCTGAGCTTTTTTTGCCAATTGGTCCTGCAATACTTGCTGATGTCATTGATTAATCTTATTTAGCTTCCTCTTTCATGGAAGCTTTTTATCAAGTGGGATCCATAGTATGTTATACACTAGGTACTAATGGAAATATATGGTCTTGAAGAATCTTTTCGGTTATATGGATAATGTTAAAGTAGACATTTACAAATGAAAATAGAAAGACCTATCCTGATGAAATCAACTGAAAATGTAGTATGTCCAGACATTATTTTTAGTATTTGTGGATTTGATGCTAGGTTGCCTCATTTTGTTCAATGGTAACCATGCACTTCAAAATTGTTGTTTTTGATATTTAATACATTGAATCAGTACTATTTGATATTGTTGATTAAAAATGCAGAGTTGTTTTTAAGTTCAAGAACAAGAAGTTTGTGAAATAAAAGCCTCTTTCCAATTCTGTGCAGGGACACAATGTCTATGGGCATGTCCCAGTTTAATTGCAATTTAAGTTGTGGTGTATTTCATTAGATCTTGGGATGGATTAAACTGCCCCATTAATTTTGTAGTTACATATTTAAAAGGTTTAACTCTTTATTTTACTGACTCATGCATGAATTTTAACTCCAAATGCCTATTTAATTTAAGGCCATTCACTTCAGTGATACTTGCTCTCACAGAAATATTTTAGAGATTAGGTTTTAAAATCCAGAAGAAAGCTGAAACGTTTGACGATTCATACTTGATTAATTAAATTGCCTGTAAACTGAATTGCTTGTTTTCGATGTAGGGGAAGCCTTTGATAATTTGAACTGGGCTTTTTTTCAAGGTATTCATAATACTTTGAATTAGATGTTATAAATTTTGCAGACAACTTTATAATATTCATATGATTGATTTATACTTGCAAAAAGCACAAATAATTATTAATTGAGATGTAACAAAATTATGTGAAGTTAAAAAAAAAACAAGGCAGAAATGCCCACTATTATGTAGTTCAGGGATTGCCTGTAGGCTTTAACACTTCATTTGACGATGTCAGTTGAACGGAAAGAATTGGTGAAAATTTCTTTCTAAACTAGACAGTGTCCAGGAATATTATCAAAAGAGAATTTGTAATTTTAAACAATGCTCTTAAAATAATAGCCTCATCTTTGTAGAGTTTCTCTAAACAATTACTTGTTTAGAGCAAACATTGCTGTTGAAGTACTAAAATAATGCTCTCGCTAAAGATGGCTACAACCCAAAGACGTTATAATTTAATTAATTTAATTTAATTATTAGATTTATAAACCGCCCCCTCTCCTCGAAGGGACTCGGGGCGGTGTACAGGAAAAAAATTTAAAAACCATATAAAACATACAATATATACAAAGTTAAAAACGAATTAAATTAACCTGTACTAAAATTTAAGAACAATGGCAAATGAATATGGATATTGATGTATATATAAGAGCCTCAGTGACACAGTGGTTAGAGTGCTGTACTACAGGCTACTTCTGCTGATTGCCAGCTGACTGCAATTTGGCAGTTGAAATCCCACCGAGCTTAGGGTCCATGCTTCTGAGGTCGGTAAAATGAAGACCCAGATTGTTGGGGGCAATATGCTGATTCTGCAAACTGCTTTGATGGGGCTGTAAAGCGTTATAAAGTGGTATATAAGTCTATGTGCTATTGTTATTGCTATATTAAATATAAAAATTATTGATTTTTTTCTCCAATAAATTATTGTGACCAGAGCAGTGACATAAAAGAATATGGAAAAAAAGCAAAACACTAAATGAATGCTCTTTGGTCCTTATCACTCTTGGGCAGATATTATCCCTATTATAGATAGATAATATTTCCAACTAGCTGTACCCGGACACGCGTTGCTGTAGATGTACACACAAACACGTACACACAACCACCGTATAACCCCCAACCTACCTACCTACTGTATTTCTCCTTCTCTAACTATCCCTCTACCTTCCTACCTACTGTATTTCCCCCCCTCTCTTTATCCCTCTACCTACCTTCCTGCTGTATTTTTCACTCTCTCTCTCTTTATCCACCTACCTTCCCTACTGTATTTCCCTATCTCTCTCTATCCCTCTACCTACCTACCTACCTACTGTATTTTCCCTCTTTCTCTCTCTATCCCTCTACCAACCTACCATGCAGCCTCCTGGGAGTGTGCTACCCCACATGCCTAATTTTGGGCCTAGTAGGCCTCCATACAGCCTCCTGGGACCAGAAATGGGCCACCTGGGAGTGTGCTACCCCCATGCCTAGTTTTGGGTCTAGTAGGCCTCCATGCAGTATGAGAACGTTAGAGGCTTATTCGTTTGCTGAGGAAACCACCGTTGGAAATGTGAGGGGCGTGTGCGTGATGCATCATAAGAAGCAGCCGGATAGGAGGAGCTACAGGGAGGTGAAAATCTGAGAAGTGCGTACCTTTTATGTTTGTGCTGCTTGCACATGACACACGTGTGCCAGCCACACAAAATGTACGTATGATTGCATCAGAAGTCCTTGGGAACATTGTGTGAAAATATGGTGCTGATTGGTGCAGTACTTTCTGAGATTAGCGGCTTTGCACAAACTATTTTATATTTTTATTTATATAGATTTTCCAATCCTGCTCAGGAAATAGTTATTGCTGAGAGACAGTTAAACACTGAGACTGCTGAAGAACACAGGGACAATGCTATACTCATGGGAACAATCATGTTCAATAAGAACTCAATCTGTAACAATAAAGCCCCCTAACAAAGCATCTTCAACTCCTTTCAGCCATATGGCTTGAGAATCCTTATTGTCAAATAAGGAAAATAATTTGAGGAATTCATTGATTTCTGTTTGCTATATACAGTATTTGCACGATATAGAGACGTTTTGGGAGAACGACATGAGACTTCTAACAAATTTGCCATGAAGTGGTAATCTAATGTATTCCTACTGAAATATTTATATCTATTTCAAAAAACCACCTGATGACCCTTATCAAATTAATTTCAAATGGCATTGGATCATAGAGAAGCACGGTATTCCACCAGTAGTTCCAATAAGCAAATTCCATTAAAGAAGCTTTTATGGAACTCTGAAGACCTCAGATATCAGGCAAAGGACAGCAGTGAAGACATTTATCTTCTTGGAGCAGAAGGCATTGCTTTTTGGAGATTCTTTGCCCAAACTTTCATTGAAATAGAGTACCTTTTTAAAACTTTGCAAAGTCAGAAAGTCATGTTAAAGTGCCTCCAGCCTCTGAATTTCATATATATACCTTTTCTTATTATTATAACATAAGACTAGTGGTGGGTTGCCAATTTTTTTTTACTATTGGTTCGGTCGTGCTCATGTGTGTGCTCCATTCCTGTCTGGGAAGCACCTGGGCAGGTGGGCAAAGCCTCCCACCGCTGCTACTACCGGTTCACCCAACCCAGGCTGAACCGGCAGCAAACCATCTCTGCATAAGACATATTGGAAATAAAATATATTTGGAATCCCTTGTTTTGTTTTCTCTCTTAATTACCAAAGAATGCTGGTGGAAAAACAGCTATAATTCACTTTTCCTAATATACGATGATGAAGAGTTAACCAAATAACAGAATAACAGAATTGAAAGGGACTTTGAAGTTCTTCTAGTACAAACTCCTGCTTAAGCAGGAAAACTTATTCCATTTCAGCAAAATGATTGTCCAATCTCTTCTTTAAAACATCCAGTGTAGGAGCATCTACAAGTTCTGAGGCAGGCTTTTTACAGGTTAATTGTTCTGACTGTCAGGAAAGTTTTCCTCTCTTTGATTCTCTTCTTGATTAGCTTCTATCAGTTGCTTCTTGTCCTGCTTTCAGGTGCTTTGAAGAAGAGGTTGAAACCACCACAACCCTTTTTCTTTGTGGTCAGTCCTTAGATATTGGAATACTGCTATCATGTCACTGCTATAAGTTGGTTGAGTATAGTTCAGTATTGTTATTTTAATCACTTATTAAGTAGAATGGTTTTCTAAACAGTTGCAGGTATAAGTTTACACACCAACTCATCAATTGAGCTGTTGCTGAACACAGATCTAGCACTTTTCTGAAAGAGCGCTAGTCACGTCCAAACAAGCCCCATTGATAACCTACAGAAGATGGATGAAGAAGGAAACCATTGATAATAAGAGGACTCTGTCCTGAGGTACTGGCACAGCAGTGCCGAAAGTAAGTCTGTTTCTGCTCTTGGGGCCTAGATAACAGCTTGAAATAGTCCATGAACAGTTATAGGACCAGAATGCAGCAATGAAGAGAGCACTTTCCTTCTTAATAATAAAAATGGTAAAATGGTAAAAATGGGAAACTCCTAATTGGTAAAAGTAGTAGGGAATGTGCACTGCATTCAGTAGAAGCAGAATACAGCTGGCATAACCCAGCTTTCTTTCCTAGTCTAGATAATTTTTTGGACCACATCAGCCTCAAGTTCTCTAAAATGTTAGAAAAACCTTAGAAAAGATTTTAACAAACTCATACAGGGATGAAGATATAAGCTGTGATACTACAGACTGGTTTATTTTATCCTGATATCTAGCTGATATTGCAGGGATCCAAAGCATCCCAACTTTATGAAAGTCTGAAGCAGAGTGATAATTTTTTGTTTGTTTTAAAAATATTAAAGCAAAGAGGTGTACTATATATATTATTATATTTCAGTAAAATAACACATTTGGCATTTTCAGGTGTTATCTTCCTTTTAAGCCAGAACTAAAAAGCTATGGGTCAGAAGCACATGCAAGCACCAGAACTGTAGGTGTAGCACCTGATGTTCCTCCAAAAATTCCACCAGATGGTAATTTTAAAGTGGCAGAAAGGAAAGTAATGCAATGCATCAGGTGTAATCACTTTAACAGCCTTTAATTAAACAGAATGAAATATTTAGCTCTTGCAGCTACTTGACTGTCTTAGCCTCACCATTTTCCACAGGATTTATTCCATTGCTGTACCCACCCAAAAGAAAGGGATGCACAATTTTTGAAATATTGAACGTTTTCAGCAGAAAACTTCACTACCTACTTTACTCTTCACCCCACGTAGATAAAGAAGTAGTCTTAATGGGATGCAGATTAAGTCATTTACAATTTAACATAAAGGGATACCTCTCCAACCTCTAATTCACCTAGATCAAGTAAGCTTTGGAACAATCACTGCTTTTCTTCTTCTTCTTCCTTCTCTTTCACCTGCTAGGACACAAAGAAAGAATTATGCTTCCTGTTTTATATCAGATAGTAATGATGCTCCTTGTGTTTAAGTAGAGACAAGATGCTATTGATAGATTAGGGGTCAAATATATTCCATGATGCTCCTTAGTAACTACAACTACCAACACCACAAGAGGAGGATGGATGCCCAACTATCCTATCAAAAGCTCCACTCTTTTGTGAACTTTATAAAAGACAAACCCCATCCTGACCCCAATTCCAGTCAGATATTTCTCATCACAAACAGACCCCAAACACCTTCTCCCTTTTTATTCAACAGTGTATGGAAGCCCCCCCCCCTTTTTTTTTCTTTCTTTCTTTTTTTTGCAAATTACAAAAAAAAACCTCCTTTCTTGAGTGACTTAGGAGTTTTCAGCCAGGTGGAAATTCAACATGGGAGATTTGTTTTCTTCTAGGAGCCCTGCTTATGGTCTTGAAGAGAAAGTCATGGCATTGAGTGAAATTTCTTTCAACTCTTCCACCTGTCAGTGCTTGTTTGTATTTCAGAAGAACCGATTAAAGGAAAGTTAACTTGGCAAATTGTCCATCTTTTTGTTTTCATATCTTTTAGTATCTGGAGGGATTTGGAAGGATACTTTTCTTGTATTTTTTTCGGAATGATTACTGGATTATGTAATACAAAAGGTTACAACCCTTTTTGTTTATGAACAGGAAAGGGTTTAATTGTTGATTTTATATGTCTTTAAACGCTAGGCGAGTATAGTTATGTGGCATATAGAAAGGAGAAGAACATCAAGAAAGATTTATACACAACAGTACTATTTACACTCATACTGTGCCCTGTATGTTTTCTTTTCTTTTTTCTGCCTAACAAAAAGGAAGAACAATAGTGGAATTTAGAAATATAGACCTTCCATTTTCACTGACTCTGACAAAGGAACCGAACATTTGAAAAAGCACATATTTTGCACCAAATTCACGTGAGATCATTAACATGTTTTAAACTATGAATCTATAACAATAAAATATAAAACTCTTTTATTTATATAGAACTAATCTCCAACTGCATATATATCATGCTTAGTCATGTGGATCCATTTTATCTCCTGCCATGCAGAGCAAGATTCTTCGTAGAACAGATTTTCCACTTTGGAACGTATATTAAAAATGTGTGATCACATAGACATTCCAAGGAAGCTCCGTAGAGATCCCTCTCCCTTTTTGGACGAAGCCCTTTTGTAATAAAAGGGGGGAAAGGAAGAAAAAACCCCATATAGACTTCCATTCACTTTATAATTTTCTAAAGTAAGATTTTTCTTCAGAGTATGACAAGTTGAATTTGATGCTTATTCTTCCTGCTATTGATCTGCTGAAATGAAAAAATGAAAAATCACTCAAGCTGGATTTGGAACCATGGACTCTAGAACCTGCTGGACACCAATTCCACGAGTTCAGACTATGGAATCCTGGAATAGGTAAAAGGAACTGACAGTTGCATATCGGCAACATCTGGATGTTCGCAAGTTCACAAAATGATACACAGAATGGACACTTTAAATAGCTAAACTGAAATCCTAGAAATATTTATCTGAAAAAGCAAATTTCATTTAATTTAGTGGTTTAAATGCAGAATTTGTCTCCCAGTAAAGAGACAATTATCTTCACTTATTTCCCAATCAGTTGAAAACAAATTACATCATGGCGCCATCATGGTGCCAAAAACCATTTTGTAAAAGTCCCAATTTGCCATTCCTTTTAAAGAGCATATTTATGCAAGAGGTATATTAATATTTATGTAAATACAGTCTTTAATTTATCACAGCAATGTCTGGTAAACTCAGCAAAGATTTATCTTAACCAGGAAAAGGGGTTTTAGCTAACATTATTTAGCTAAGCATGTACACAAAATATACTTTAAAGAATCAAAAAGTAATTTAAAAGGCCCTATGTTTATTGTATTTGACAATTAAATTTGGAAAGAAAGAGGTAGGTGAAGTGAGATTATTTTCATTGGCATAAACATTTGAAATCTATTAATGACAATATAGAGTAAATGATAAGATTTTTCTAGCAAAATAGAAAATTGTCCAACCTCTTCTCAGAAAAGTGCACAGTGAAAACGAATATGCCAAAGTAAACGGGAGGGATTGTTTCAAATTTCCATCATTTAAAATTCATTTCTGTTTTGAAACTTAAAAAAATAATAATCAAATTTAAAGGCATTTTATTGCTCCCAGGTTTCACATCTGTTAAAGAAAATGTTGTTCATTTTAATTTTCTTAGTATTGTGTAAATAATAAGCAATAATGTTTAATATTAAAATTTATATTTAGATGTAGTTTTCAAATGGCTTATTTCCAGTATTTATTAAATTACTTTGAAAGCTTTTATTTTAAATGTTCCCCTTAAGAACTTTTTGTGTATCTCTTAAAGAACACATGGCATGAATTATTTGAATAATATTGGAAAGACAAAAATTTAAAGATAAGTCCAGATGATTATTAGCAGAGGACTTCAGGAACAGGTAACACCAAAACAAGATTTAGGGCGGAACTGAATTCATCCAGTTTGTTATCAACTTAATTTTTTTCACAAATGAATTCTTAGATTACATTATATTTAAATAACTGGTTATTATAGTACAAATTGTTCTACATAAACGTACAATGTTTAGAATCAGAAAGTTAGGAAATTAAACTAAAAATAAATTTAAAACAATTCTTTTATTTTCAAGATGTTATTTTGTCACTGGCATTAAAAAGCATATGAGAAAAATGCCAAATTATCACATAGCCAATGTTAAATTTATAAACTGAAAAGGGAGACATTGAATTTATTCTTGGAAGAAAATCTCTAATCACATTGCTGAAACAACAGGGTTACTTTAGATATAACTCTTTACTGAAAACTGACCTTTTGCTAGATAGTATTTTCAAGTGTCCCGTTTCTACCTCTTACATGTGATTTATATCTTTATTTTCTAAAAGTGTTAACTTATATCTGTTTGCAACAGTTAGTATAGAAGTAGGACAATAAGTCTAAATAGGCATTCCCTGAATAAATCTTTCCAAGTCAAGAAGTCAACTTCTTAAGGAAAGCTGAATCAGCTTCCGTCTGAATAGAAACTATATTCCTTGCAATTTATGTTTCTGAGGGAATATTAAGCTTCCTTTAATATATTTGCCCCTTTTCTTTAAAGCCAATGAAGCTGCTTTACTTCCAAGAAATGTGATGATTTATAACTTTGGCTACAGATAATAAAAACTGAACTATTTATGACAATTTATCATTTTTGAATTATTATTAAACTTTTAAATGAAATTTACTAGGTTGGCAACTTATTCCTCACCGTCTAGAAATGTTCCTTCTTCACTGTTTCATGGTGTTTTGGAGGTTAGCTTTCACGTTATATAACTTATATTCTTTTTAATAATAATAACATATTTCTCTCAAGCAGTTCCACTTCAGTGCATATATGTTTTACACACCTCCACAGTCAGTATTTCTAAATAAATAATATGGTCCCAATATTATTTTTATGCAATAAAAATATATGTGTTAAAACCAAAACAAATTAGAATTCAGATGTTTTATACTTATTCTAATAAACCTATACAGTACAGGCTTCTTCAGATTTAGTAACATATTTTACATCTAACAATATAATTACACCTCCTCAGTAACTCTTCCAAAGAATTCTCCCATCCCAATAGATTTGTCCTGGAAACAGAGAAGGCAGAAATCAACTAGTAATTTGGACAGTTAGCAAATTACTTAAAAGTAGTGCCTCCTTCCTTAATGAGTGACACCATTAACAATTTTTCCCCCTGACTGCAGACCCTGTTCAAATACCTTGGACACCTTGTTAGCACAGAATGAGCTGTTCAATCAAGAGACTGGGAACTGGAAGTACCAAGGCACAGTGTCTGAGTGGTGATTGTGGCAGGAGTGAGAATGCCAAAGTAACAGTCTTTGACGCTGCAGGAAACTGGGCAACCTTGAAGTCTACATTTGTAAATCAGCCTGTATGATTATAGAAGTCACAAGCAAAGAGAATGCAGGGAACAATTATTTGCAGCATTCTTTCAATGTTTTAATTTACTCGCAAACATGAAAAGAGTGCTGCTAAAAACCACTGCACTTTTACAAATTTTATCCCTGGTGTAGCCATTTCACAATTTTAAGTTACTTCGGAGTAGAAAATGCAACAAGGAATGATTGTTTTCAGAAGATGAAACTGCTTCCTATGCAATGGGACTTTATTTTGATCGGTCAGTTTTGATTCACAAAATAATATTGATTCCTCTTTTTAAAAGCTTTTTAGAAAAACTTTCCCAACATATTAGAGAAAAAGCTATTTTCATGCACGCAGTTAAGATTCATTGTGATGTGTGCATTCATTGGAAATTATTAAATGAGAAGGTTCAAATATTTTTTTTAAGTTGTGCAAGAAACTTTTTTTTGCACTTTTATCTGAGAAATATTTTTATTAACCAGTCCTTAAACTTCCTAAACAAAATCAATCCATCAGTTTTGAAAAAGCTTCTTCTGAGATATGAATGCAACTTTAATTAACTACAAAATATGTTAAATTTCTGTGTAAAATACAGAAAATAACTTTTGTAACTGCTTTAATTAAAAAAAGAGAATACAGCAAGATGATAAACTGAGTAATATGGAAATTATTGAATGCAAATCTTTCTAATTCTCCAAAATACTGTCATCTTTATTTAAATATTAAAGCTAGTAGCCAAAGCCTAATAAATCCTTAAAATTATATATTTTATAAAACTAATAATGAAATTACTATAAATTGTGTTTCTGAATTTATGTGTGATATGAAATAATTTCTTCCATTGTTTTTAAATATCCTTAAAACCATATTCTTAATGGTGTGGTATTTGTTAAATAAATTATTAAATTATATAATTGTTTAAATATATTATAAATTGCATAAAGGGCTGTGTATAAATACAAAGTATAAGTTTTGAAAAAAAATGTCTTTTAGCTCAGTTGCTTGCTTTGGGGAAAAATGGCAAAGTAAGCTTTAATTTTTTATTCTTACGATTTAACAGATACAAATTTTTAGTAATGCAACAAAGAATGACATTTTTATCATAAACATATTGACAAATCATCACTTTTCCTTCAATGTTCACATAGTTTTCCTCTTTTATTTTATAAAAGTTATACCTGAAGCACATTAATGTTGTAGAGGATTAGTGCAATGTTAATCAACTATGTATACAACCGATAGAGGATAAATAATAAAAGGCTTTTAAATAAATAGTAACATTTCTAAATTCTAAAAGCAGAACAGAAACTTTACAGTGTTTGTGTGTGTGTATATTACATATGTATTACATATATTACATATCTCCATATATATTGCATATATTATATTCAATTTTAAGCAAATATTTCATTATTAAACTTAGCAATGTTAGTTACGGATCTGGTGGCTTGTTTCTTGTATGACGAATTTGTTAGATGAGTAAAGCAAAGTAAAGGAGGCATATCAGTCCATAATTCCACATACCTATTAGTTTTATATTTTAGCATCTCAGGAGCCCAAAAGAAAACCATCAATGGACAGAAATAGATTTTAAAAATACCTTTCTTTGAACTGGTTTGTCTGTTTAATTTTCTTTCAGCTTTTCCAAATCTAGAGGGCGCTATTGTTCATTAATTTCACATTTCAGCCCACATAAGGGAATGAAATCTCAGTAGCTTGATGTTTATATTTTAAAAGTTTCCATATATGAGCAACACGAACAATTCAAATTCTCTTTTATTTGAAGGCATTATGAAAGTAGGGGGGTTTTTTTTTTTGGTCTCGCAAAATGCTGCTGGGTTGCAAACAATCGATGTCAGAGTTAAATGTCAATGTTTCCATATAAAGCTCACTTGGCAGAGATTGATAACTCAGCTTTTAATTCTTTGTATTCCAAAAGTTTCAGAGGCAAGGGTTTCATTTTGACAGCTGTAGCATAAAACATAAAAAAAAACAAGTTTAGGGTTGTTGTTTTTTAAAAGTACTGATATGTGATTTTATACAAATTTACCCTCTGCAAGATTAGCTTTTTAGCTTATTGCTTAGCTTCTAAGCACATAGAAGAATTCTGTTTCGGGCACCTACATTTTACATTGCCAGTGTTATAATCAGTTTTCACTGCTATATATATATGTATATATATATTTAATCCTGCTATATAATGTTTCTTTTTAAAACAATCCCATTAACAGCACTTTTATCTTCTAATTAATCCATATGTCACAAATACACACATGCAAACCATTGCTATGATGGCAATGATGCATGTCAACATTCAAATCACCCCAAAAGAACCTGCTAGTTCATAATTGGCATCATAGGTATCTTTTTAAGGGAGAAAATATCCTTTTAGAATTTCACTTATTAGCCATCCAGGTTTTTTGTCAATTTATATAGTTTGATTAACTTGATATTTCTTCTATTAATATTATATTAGATATTGTACATTGTTATATAGATTGTGATCTAATAGATTGCTAACTGATTTTCTGATCAATAATACCACCATTACACAAATACGGCTACATATTCGGACTTATGGAATTTGCACTGTTTCAACAACACCAAGAAACATTTGTTTTAACTTTTTCTTATAGGATTAGATTCAACAAAGAAAAATATGCATTTGCACATTAAAGCCAGAGAGTTTAAAAATACTTAGTTTTAAACTAAGGTCTGTGAAGTTATATGCATCTAGTAAGAAAAGCCCGGTATGGTAATGAAACTTTCCTGTCAGTACATATGCACTACATATTGTTTGTGTTCAGTTGTGACTTGTCTTTCTACTAAAAACTCTTAGAATAAAAACAAGAAAATAAGAAAACAATCTCATAGTTAAATCCTCATTATTTTTGTCAAAAGTGGAGGAAAGTTCCATAGCTGAAAAAGAAATGAGATACAAATAAGATACAAATACAATAAATATTATTTTTTAAAAGCAAAATAAATCTCAGATATTTTATTGATTACATTTGTTCTTCTCTCCTCTGGAATCTTCAAAATGTAACTCAGGATATTATCATCTCTTTTTCTTAGTTTTGTTTAATTCAAGCTATGAATATTGTTGAGGGTTTTATTCCTATCTGCTTCTCATATAGAGTTTCTCATTTTCTTCTCACAAAAATGATTAAAAATTGAAATACTTCTATAGACTTCCACCAATGTATTTGATCAACTTAGTCTTATGAATTCCATATACTTTATAAAGTTGCTTCACTTTTTAAAAAGGAGTGAAGGGAGGAGGGAGGGAGGGAGGAAGGAAAGAAGGAAGGAAGGAAGAAAGGAAAGAAGGAAACACATACATAAATTCTTGGAAGTGCACAAAATTGTTAGATGAAATGTTATTTTTAACAATACACACACACATAAACACACACACACACTTTAAAAATTTGAACAGAATTTACCATAGTTGTTCACTATGTGCCTTTGTTTCTTATTCACTTTCCAACACTGACTTAGCATGGTAAAAATGCATTTATCCAGCTCACTTATAAGTTGTTGTTGTTTTCTTTAAACTGAAAAAAGCACTTGAATATAACAGTATTAGTTGCATTTCATCTCAAGTCTTTTTGAAGCAAGTAACCTTGAGTTCAGCTGATTTGGACGCTGACATGCATCTGGCCCCTGTCTTGACGTCAAATCAGTGCCATCAAAACAATGGTTCATATTACAGGAAAATCTTGTGCAAATGAGCTATAATGGAAGTGAATGGCAATCTCCTAAGACTGTGCAGCAGGATTCGCCTTTGATCTGAAATACTGTTAATCTTTCTCAAACATAACACTGAGTACAGTTGGCAAATCCTGTATGAGAGAGGTCTCATATAATTCAAGCCTCAGAAATGAGAGTGGTTAGGTGCCAATCAAGAGTTTCATATTAGCTACGCAATTCACTGCTTCTCTTCTTCTCTGCCCCCTCCCTTGCATTTATGGCAAAGGTGTCTGGGTCAAAATTGGACTTTTTTGCAGCTAAGTTAAACGAAACGCTTAATACATTGAATGTATTTTTGCAGAAAAATAATATTTGCTCACAGACACATTTAATCAAAATGCTTCCAAAATTTATAATATTAGGATTGGCTCTTCAAAGATGTTTAAATGGCATTCATTCATCTCATTAAGATTCTGCAATTTTATTGTGAACATAGAATGGAAAACAACCCAAATTACACAGGTTATTTTCATTCTCAGGGCAAGTATGCTAAACGAGTTTATACTTCATGAATAATGCACCAAGGAAAGTTCTGGAGGGTTACATTCGTGTCCCAAGTAAAATGCTAAAGATTGTAAAACCTCTCTTTAGATTGTTTTACAGTCAAATCAGATCATTCTTGTGTATAACCAAATAGGTCTAGTGTGTGCATGTGGGCAGGTGCAAAGAGGGTAAATCATATTGATTCAGCGCTGGTTGGAAATATGTCTATTTCAGTTGTGTGCTGCTTTTGAAGTTCTGCCTAAAAATCAACCCCAGGCTTCAAAGAGAGAGGATTATAGCTTTTATTCAGCAATTAATATGGCTGAAACTCAGAATGTCAGAACCTGACAACCGTTCAGGCCAAGCAGTAGCTTGGTAGGGGTGCAGTCCTGCAGAAGAACTGGAATTTACAATAAAATCCATCTGCATCTATGGATTTAAATATTTTGGAGGTGAGAGGGAAAGGAAAGAACATACTATTTCTAAAGTTTAACGACCTGTCTCTATTTTGACATAAAAGGGAGGAAAAAAGATGGTGGTGTCTCTTGACCTTTGACCCACCATCTCCACCTAGATCATTTTAATCTCCCACCAACTGTTAAGCAGAAAGACAGCTATTAAAGGGAAAACTATTCCCTTTGCCTTCTTACATAGATCAAATGACAACCTTTCCAAGTCCGTCCTCTCTGTAAGAGCCCAAGGGTTCAAAAATGGTCAGAGTATCAAGCAAGCAAACAGGATGCAGCAGCAGCAACAACAACAAAACCAAAAACATTTTAGGCACATTTTAATGCAGATAAGACAGACAGACCAACGTTTTATAACCTGAACTTAATTTTGACTGAAATATTCCAGAATGAGTTATACGGGGGTGGGGGGGATGGAGGATGTATGGACCTTGGCCTATGCTTAATGTTGGTCCACCTACTATAATTGCTTGTTGAAATTGCTTTCCATCATTCATGAAAAACAAAGTGTGTTACACAGATTTAGCTTCATAAATTTCAAATGTTAAATGAGATCAGTATGCATGTAGAAAAGCCCATTAAATTTGAATAGATTATGACTTAGTTTTGCTCCTAAGAAGAAAAACTGAATGGAATAGGAATATAAGATGCCTTATATTGACTCAGATGACTAGCCAATTCAACCCTGGATGGGTAGTAACAAACTCAAGCTCAACCCGTCCAAGACTGAGTGGCTGTGGTTTCCGGTTCCCCGGTTCAGCCAGATAAGTCCAACACTGGCCATTGGGGGCGAACAACTAGCCCCCGTGGAGAGGGCGCGCAACTTGGGCATCCTCCTGGATTCCCGGCTGTCCATGGAGGACCATGTGGCGGCCGTGGCCAGGAGGGCGTTCTATCAGGTTCGCCTGATACGCCAGTTGCGCCCCTTACTGGACCGGGGGGGACCTTCGCACAGTCACTCAAGCGCTTGTGACTTCTCGGCTGGATTACTGTAACACTCTCTACATGGGGCTCCCCTTGAGGTGCACTCGAAAGCTACAGCTAGTCCAGAACGCAGCCGCGCAGGTGATTATGGGTGCCCCAAGGCATGCCCACATAATACCTCTCCTGCGCGAGCTGCACTGGCTGCCTGTGGCCTTTCGAGTGCGCTTCAAGGTGTTGACGACCATCTTCAAATCGCTCCATGGCTCGGGGCCTAGCTATATACGAGACCGCCCATACATCTCTTCGTCTGATCCGCTCCCACAGAGAGGGCCTTCTCAGGGTGCCATCGGCCGGGCAATGCCCGTTGGCGATACCCAGGGGAAGGGCCTTCTCTGTGGCGGGCCCGGCCCTCTGGAACGACCTACCCCCCGACCTTCGTATCATCTTGGACCTCCGCCTCTTCTGTCAACGCTTGAAGATGTACTTATTCCAACAAGCCGGCCTAGCGTAGCCCCCCGTTTCTGACTATATTTATAAATTTTAAATTTTTAGGGTTTTAAAAGGGTTTTAGCACGGGTTTTAGGTTAATTTAATATGCTTTTAAGAGTTTGTATTGTTTTTGTAATGGTTTTTAATGATGCCTGTGCGCCGCCCTGGGTCCTAACAAGGAGAAGGGCGGGGTATAAATTTGATAAAATAAAATAAATAATAAAATAACCCAGTAATTCACAATACTAACAGAAATGTCAGGTAAAACAGCTTTCCAAGACCTACTTTGAACTGTCAGGAATTGAATCTGGAATTTCATCATGCAAAATACAGTCCTTTCATTTAAAAGCGATCTTCCATTCCCTATTATTTTAATCAAAGATTTTAGTTTGCAACTGCATTTTGTATTTTAATGATCATAAATAATGAACAAGAATAATAAAGAATTTGTTGTTTGCATCTACTAGCACCAGTCTATCAGAAGAAATTCCTAAGCAAGTGATGATTAGGTATGGGACTTTATTCAATAGATTGTATTTTGTATAGTATTTTTGAAAGTATTCTGGTTATAAGATTAAAATTATAAACTGAGATAAATCTTGCTCATTTCCCCTGGGAATAGTTTAGTACAGTTATGCAAAGAATTATATTTTCTGATGTCCATTGATTATACTAAAATTATGGAAACTTAAATACTCAAAAATATTTATGTGGAAACAAATATGCTATTAGAAAATATTGAATCAGATGTAAATAGATGGGTCAAAATTCCCTTTAGCGTGTGGTAAAACAAGTGTTATTAAGATAAATATTCCCCTGTGATTAAGGTATGTCCTTTAGGGTATTCCTAATTTAATACTAAATAAATATTTCTTTTGGGTTACCTAAGAAATATATTAGGAATAGTAGACTATCAATGATTTCTTTAGCTAAACTAAGATTATTATATGAGGAAGGTGATTTTAATCTATCTGATTTGCAAATATATCATTATATTTTATCAAGCATCACAGTGGAATGAAAATGTAGGAGAATATTATATTTATAGGGTATTTTGGAAAGTCATTCATTTCCATTGTGGTTGTGGAAATAAATATATAGAAAAGTTCTTAATTCCAGAAATTCAGGCAAGAAATCTTTGGACTTAATTGGGCAACAATGGGCTTTTGATTATAAAGTTTATGACTACTCTTTGGAAAATAGGTAGTAAAATATTCAACGGGAACTGTCATGGATTTTTTTGCCAAAAAAAGAAGCACAATGCTGAGGAGAAATGGCCAGACATTTCTCAGTGATCTGTGGATGCCTACTTTACGAGAAAGATGGAATCTGAACAATAGAAAGACTGAGATTTTTATACCTTTCGGAGTTAAGAGGCAGGAACTGATCCATGGACACCTTTTGAGCAAGTGAGATAAGTGTTTAAACAAAGGAAAATATATTTTTCTATTGTGTAGCAAAGCTGGCAAGATTTGTGAAGCGAATGGAATGTCGAGACAATCAAGGATGTGCCATGGTTAGGATAGCAATAGCGCTTAGACTTATATACTACTTCACAGTGCTTTACAGCTAAGCGGTTTGCAGAATCAGCATATTACCCCAACAATCTGGGTCCTCATTTTACTGACCTAGGAAGGCTGGAAGGCTGAGTCACCTTGAGCCTCTCAGAATCAAACTCCTGGAGTGAGTGGCGAATTAGCTTGCAATACTACATTCTAACCACTGTGCCAACTTGAGATGAAATCTATGTGATTTCTCACTTCCTCTTTCCTAGATGAACGTTTTTTTTAAGGTGAGGACTTTTCATTGTTCTCCTTGAAATAGGATTAAAGGGCTATCTTGGCAGCGGAAAAGATAGCCATGTTTGGGTTATGCATTAGTTTACAGCTGGTCCAGTTTACGTAAGCAAGGGGAGGGGAATAGCAGAAGGAAATGGGAAAAGACTTTGCAACTGGACAAGCATAGGGAAGAAGGGACAGGAAGGAGAGGCAAAGAAAAAAAGTGGTGGTGGAGATTGGAGAAGACTTTATAACTTTATTTTATTATTTTAATTTTTCCATCACAGGAAAGTTTGGGTGAAAGCTTTGACTGATGATTTAAATTATTCTAAACCAATTATTATGAAATGTCCCTTTTAAGGATTTCTCCTGTCTTTAAATTGGATTTGGTCTTTCTGATTCACTGGCAATGGCAATATTTTTCAACTTGAGCTTGTTTTAATGGCTCAATATGAGCCAGACTCTGATCATTTCAAAGTCATCAAAGATGGACTCGTATGACAAAATCCACGGCACAAGTAAAACCCCTTTAATATTTCTCTATTGAAAGCTCAGGAATATTTTCAAAGTGGACATTTCATGGATGCTGCAAATATGGAATAAAGAACTGGAAACACCAGTCCCATCAGGATCTTCATGTCATTAAATGATTAAATGGTATCCACAGATTTGAGTTTAAACTTGATTTAACAGAAAATGTATTTTGGATTCCCCTCAAAAAGATGCTTGAAAAGATACATATCAGACTTTCATTGTTGTAGGGGTACAAATTTGAGGGTTGCTTGACCCATATGATATAATCCTGTGAATCTTTGACACTTTGATGTTGAATTATATACCAAATTCTGACTCTTTATCAGGAACTGTCATTCAACTGTCATATTGAGCATTGGGGCAAGAGAGAGAGAAAGCAAGAGAAAAAGGAGAGGAGAGGGAAAAGAAAGAGAATTTGGCAAAGTGGTATTATTACATATGTTAAGGAACATTTTGTAAAATAGAAAAGAAAATAGGTAATCAAATCATACAAGCAGATGAAGAGATAAGCTTTAATTAAAAATAAATTTTAAAATAATTAAAGATAATAACATTTAAAGAAAAATTATAGCTTTTATTTTACATAAGCATCTCTGAAATCAAGAACAGAATAAAAAATTTGGATATATGCATATCCAAGGGACTGTTCGCATGTTTCATTGAAACAATTTTTCCAGTTACCTGCAAAGCCACTCCAGAAGATTAAAAAATCTTAATGTGCTGGACATGTTGTAGGGTGACACATAAAGCAAAAAAATAGAATAGGCTGAGGTTCTTTTGCATGAAATTAATATTTTCTTCTTTGTAAGATCTTATTCGAAACCAAAGCATATTCAATTGTTTTCCAGATCTAATCTCGCATCTAAAATCCTATCTGTTATCATATGGTTAACATTGCATTTTTACAATAATTCCATATCCAGTAATTATAGTCTGAACTCTATTGTGCAGTATTTAGAAGGAGGAATACAGCTATCTTCTGAAGAAGCCATTGAATCTAACTAATCTATGAGCAAGGAAAGCAGACTGGAAGGCTGTGAAATCTCCATCGATGTTGGAGAATTGGTCTAGGAAACCCATTTGGCTTGAAGAACCCAATTCCCCAGAATTATCAATAAGAAATCTGATTTAGATAATTGCTTTAGAAAGATGTCCAATTTTCACCCGTGCCATGATAATTCTATTTATCAGTATATTTATATTTATATTCCATCGCTCTTATATATTTTTTGGAAACTTACTATACCCACACAACACACACAACATTATTAAGACTAAAATGCCACCCAGAGTCTTTTGCTATGAGATGGGCAGCAAATAAATTCATCCATCCATCTATCCATCTATCCAATCAATCAATCAATCAATCAATCAATCAATCTTCAATTAATCAATCAATGGCCTTGATAAACAGGTAGGCTTTAAGCTCCTTTTTAAGAGTATAATGTGAAAGACTGCTTCATCTTCAACCCCAGCTCATTTCTCAATAAAGATCCCATGACAGAAAAAAACAGAATTTATTGTGAATGTTAACATAGATATGGTGAAACCTAAAAAATGTGACATAACGAAGACCTGAGAATCTGGAACAGACTGTATGGGAATAGACAACGCAGTAGGTAATTTTATTTATTTAATTTATTTATTATTTCAATTTGTAAACCGCACCCTCTCCCCGAAGGGACTCGGGGCGGTGCACAGGAAGTTAAAACATATATACATAACAAATATAAATATATTTAAAACCCGAATTAAATAATTATCACCCTGTGCTAAAAACTTAAAACTTAAAAACTATATCCCTTAAAATCCCAATTTAAAACAATTTAGCTTACAGACTACAGGCTAGGTGAGGTAGAATTAGGCCAGGCCGGCCTGATGGAACAAATAGGTCTTTAACTTTTGGCGGAAGGAGCGGAGGTCCAAGGTAGTTCTAAGTTCGGGGGGTAGGTCGTTCCAGAGGGCTGGGCCCACCACAGAGAAGGCCCTTCCCCTGGGCATCGCCCGCTGGCATTACCTAGTGGACGGCACCCGAAGAAGTCCCTCTCTGTGGGAGCAAATCGGCCGAAGGGATGTATGGGGTAGGATACGATCCCGCAGATAGCTAGGTCCCGTGCCATGGAGCGCTTTAAAGATGGCAATCAGCACCTTGAAGCGCACCCGAAAGGCCACAGGCAGCCAGTGCAGCTCGCGCAGGAGAGGTGTTATGTGGGAATACCTAGAGGTTCCCAAAATTGCCCGCCAGAGATCATCTACCAACGCGACCAATGCCGTCTCAGTGCTGTGTCCGGGACAGAAGCCGGACTGGCGTGGGTCTAGATAATCAATCTCCTCCAGGTGACGGGGAAACTGTTGTGCCACCACACTCTCTACAACCTTCGCCAAAAAGTGAAGGTTGGAGACTGGACAACAATTTACTAACAATGCTGGGTCCAGGGAAGGCTTCTTGAGCCTCCCTGGGCCCCATGTCACGAAGAGGGACTCACAGCCAGTAGTCTGTGGCACAGTGGTCTCCCTCGGCTCAAGACCTTCCTTAACAATAACCGCCACCCCCCCACCCCCACCCCTAGGACCCGCGGTTGATGAAATGCATGGTAACCTGGTGGGCACATTTCCACGAGAGGTAAACCCCTCTCGTGGCCCAACCAGGTCTCCGTAATCCCCACCAGGTGCGGCTCCCCCTCCGACACAAGGTTGTTAATGAGGGGGGCTTTGTTGGCCACGGACCTGGCGTTGCATAACATCAACCTGGGGCCCTGGCTCTGTGAACCCGGACAACCTAGATCGCGGGGGGAGCTCAGGGGGTTGGGGCGCGCGACCACTTGTAACCAACAGCCGCACACCTCCACCCGGTGATGACGTTCCTGTCTCCCATCGCCCCTACCCCTCCCTACGACCGTTCTGATTGGACAACCCTCCGTAAGATCGACTCGTGTTCCCCCCCCCTTATTGGACTCACCCGCTTCCCTCCCGTCTCCGCCAACTGGACTGGCCATATTCCTAGCCTTAGACTGCCTAATCCCTCCCTCCACCCTGGAACCCCCTAAAAGCCGAATTACCTAATTAGTTAAAAATTCCCTAAGTCTACGTTTCGCCCACTTCTCTTGACTAACTAGTCCTTCCTTGAAGTGGGCCCTTGATAAAGTGGAGGGCCAAACCTGCGAGAGGGCGGACTCCCACAGGGAGATGAGGTCTGCCCTTGAGTACATTGCGGATAATAGTAATTTGCGGGGGACCATGTCGGCCACAATTAGATGTTTTCAAGCAAGGTATAAATAAGATATAAATATATAAATAGAAGTTGTCAAATAAGATATAGTTACATCCTGGGTGGTGATGTTACCCGTAATCAGATGGTATCATTCAAAATAGGAGGGATCTTAATTAGGCATTTGTTAGGGGGGGGAGGGATAAGGATAGGTAGGAGATGGTAAGACATGGAAGCAGAGAGTCAAAAATGGGGTGAGGGGATTGTCCAGGCAGATGGTATACCATTCTCCTCCGGTCTTCTCCACGCAATCTGATGGAGCCCTGTGTGGCCAGATGGACGCCGCATAGTCACGGTCCCATCATAAAGCCAAAATGTTAAGGCCTGGCGTCCCAAGGAGCTCTCGACCGCCAGTTGGCCTCTCCTATCCTCTCCCATCCTATTCCCAATTCACCTCAGTGGCCTGAATGGTATGGCACTCAGCCCAAGTCTCCTGGCTGCTCCTCGTCAGGTCCGCCGGTCTGCCATTTTGCCTGGTTTGGTCCGGTTCAGTCCGACCCCCTCAGCTTCCGGCCTCCGTCACTCACCCGTCAACCTTCAGCTTATGAGGCTTTTGGACCTTCGGGCCTCCCCAGGCTGGTTGTCCTCCGGCATTCTCAGTCCTCCAGTACCAGCCCTCCGGCCTGGAGGACTGGGGGCCTCCGATTTGGACCTAAGCTATTTAGTATTATCAAATATAAAATTATTTGTGTAACATATTATGGACAAGTTGCTATTTCTGGATTTTCTTCAAGATTTTAGGAGGAGACCTTTTTGTTTACCACCTCTACTATATTTGACAGCACAGTAACAACAGTAGAGTCCTTCAGGTTTTCAAGTTCTATAATCTCATTGTAATTTTTTTACAATCTTATTACAATGACAATAAAGTTTATTATTATTATTATTATTATTATTATTATTATTATTATTATTATTATTATTATTATTATTATTATTATTATTATTATTATTATTATTATTATTATTATTATTATTATTATTATTATTAATCTCTCAGGGCCTGAAATGGACACCTAACATTAGAAACTTCATTAAAAAGGCACAACAAAGAATATTTTTCCTGCATGAACTCAAGAAGCTCAGATTGTCCCAGGGGCTGGTGATACAGTTTTACAGAGCAATTGTTGAGCCTGTTATTTGTATTTCTATAAGAGTTGCAGTGGCACAGTGGTTAGAAGGAAGTACTGCAGGCTACTTCTGCTGATCACCGCCTGCCAGCAGTTTGGCAGATCGAATCTCACCAGGCTCAAGGTTGATTTGATTTTGATTTTGATTTTATTGAATTTATACCCCGCCCTTCTCCAAACGGACCCAGGGCGGCGCACAAGAATATTAAAAAACATACAAACATATAAAACTTTTTTTAAAAACTTATTCGACTAAAAACCTGTGCTAAAACCGAATTAAAATCCCCATTTTAAAACTATCTATGAGTCAGAATTGGAGGCTACGCTAGGCCGGCTAGTTGGAATAGGTGTGTCTTCAGACACTTGCGGAATAGGCGGAGGTCGGAGATGGTACGGAGTTCAGGGGGTAAGTCGTTCCAAAGGGCTGGTCCCGCCACAGATTCAGCCTTCCATCCTTCCAAGGTCTGTAAATTAAGGACCCAGATTGTTGGGGGAAATATGCTGAATCTGTACTGCTTAGAGAGGGCTAAAAAGCACTGCAAAGTGGTATATAACTCTAAGTGCTGTTGCTATTGATAGTCTGGTTTGGAACAAGTACAGATTCCAATGGATAGTTAAGATTCCAGAAAGAACAATTACCACCAGCCTGGCTTTCCTAGAAGACATGTACATTGCCCGGGTCAGAAGGAGGGTCAGAAAATATTGTAAACCCCTCATATTCTGGGCATAAACTGTTTCGACTCCTTCCCTTGGGACTGTGCATACTATGGCAGAGCATGCCGAAACAGCTAGAGACAGGGGCAGTTTGTCCCTACATGTCATCACTGCTAAGCACTTAATTTTGTCAGTGCTCTCTTATGTCAATTAACCCATTTAGTGTGGCAGTAGTAGTATTATTTATCCTTATTATCTTTTTTTACTCTACCCTTTATTGGTATTATTAATATTATTGTGTTGTTTTGCATGTACACTGAGTGCTTCTGTTCCAGAGATAAATTCCTTGTGTTTTTAATCACACTTGGCCAAATAAAAGATTCAATCCAATCCAATCCAATTCTAGGAAGGATAGATTTTAGATGAATATTTAGATGAAAGAAGGGACTCTTTCTTTTTTCTATTCTTCTGTAAGGGACTTCAGCCTAAATAAACAGGTTTAAACATGTACAATTTATTATTATAGTTCATCATATAGTCAGCCAGTTGTTCAGACTGAATTTGGCATTTTAATCTATCTATTGAGGATCTGAGGTAGGCAGATGTTGTTGTTTGTTAGTGTTAAGTATATCATCACAAGATATAAGCTGTTCCAAGGAAAGCTGCCTTTTTCAGTTGATTGATGGTGATTTCATCACTACCAATGGTGTTCAAATGGTTTCAGTGTGATCCTAAAGAAAGAGTTGTAGATATTTTCAGAGTTACCATAAAAATGTGGTTCTTTTGATACATTTGCAATGTTAAAACATTTTGTGCTCACTTTTCTTTAGGATTTCCATATTAAAACCTGTCGCATTAATTTCAAAACTTTCTTTGAATATTCAGAACTATATCAACTAAATGTTATAAAGGGAAATATAAAAATCAAGACCACTGCTCATTTATCTTGAGCATAGTAAAGAAGGGAGATTGAGTTTATTTCTTCAGTAGTTTTAGAAAAATAGGATTGTTAGATCAGGGTCCAAATATCTGGAAGATCATTACATTTCCACAAAAAAAATGGAGTGGTTTTTTTTTTGCCATCCTATGGTTATCTGTATTTTTGCTGACCAAATCAGCATTAAAAACAAAGAAAAAAATGCACAACAGAGATAAACATTGTTATCCTTTCTAAAAAGCTCTGTAGACTCAGACTTGATGAAAAGATGAAACACAGTATTTTTGAATAGAATAAACCGGTACATTTTCTGATTGACATTTCCTTGAAATCTCTTTTCTGGCTAATATTATCAGAAAGTTGCTCTTAGGCAAGATAAGTTTGATCTACAATTGTATTAATATTATCTGTAACATATTAGGCTGGTTAAATTATATTATAGCTAGTCTGGAAACTGAATTAAGCTGTGAATGAATGAAAATAAATTTCTCTAATTAAATCTCCACCAACTATTTGCCCAAACTTATTCTAGAAATAAAGTATGATTCTCAAATAGAAAATTTCAAAAGTTGGTTTGTGAACCACAGTTACCTTTTTTCCATTGCATTTTGATGAAGGAATCTTTAATGTGCAGTCTCTTCCCCATTACAAGCTGCTTCAGGGCAATGATCTATCAAGTCCTGACTGTATCAAACTGTTTGTGCTGGATTCAGCATCTAACGCTGCTCTAACACTGCTGCACAATCAGACAAGAAACAATAATTTTCAATTAAGAAACCTAGAAAAGATTTGGGGACTTGATTTATGATGCATGACTAATTACCAAACAGCCACTCTAATGAAAATTAAGCTCCTGGTTGCTACAAAGATTTAACTACTTCTTTGATTGTTTGGTTGCACATTTTAGGGGTTGGTTTTCTCTTTTTGAGATATGACACAAATATACTTCACTGAAAAATTGTCATAGATGAGAATACAACACTGTGCCATAAGTTATTATTAAAAATATCCGATTCTTATTGTATATCTAGGAAGTATATAAACCAACACATACACATATGCACAAACACACATGAATATTCTTCTCAATAAATTTTGTGAAAGCAACAAAGGTCCCATTATTCACAATCAGTTTTTTTCATTCAAGACCAAACTATGGGCATTTTGTTTGTAAGTTGGTCAGGAGAGAAACTTGGAGCAATCAACTTTTCATTTTATGTCACTTTCTCAATCTGAAATATTTCTCCAAGCTCCTCTACAATGTATGGTGAATGAGGAAAGCAGTGTAGACATCTTAATAGGCATATTTGGAAGTGTGAAAGCCTGTTGTAGATTCCCTCACAAAATAGCTTTCATGAGGAAGTCTTTCTGGTTTACAGATTTATTCCTTTTTGAGGTTGTGTCCGTAAGGACAATGCTGTGTATTCTTGTTTAAATTTATTAGTAGGTGGGGGGGGGGTCAACCCCCAACCATAGCAAGTGGGAACCGTGGTCTTCACTTTTAATTTTTACCTCCCAATGCCTTCCCATGGAAAAAAAATGCCATCAAAGCAAGATAGTTCTGGTGCTTCAGTTAGTCAACTGCCAGGTAACACTGCTGCACTTCTTATGTGAAATACTTCAGAAGGCTGCTTCCCAGCTCTTTGATGACTGTGCATTTTCTTAATCTGCATGACATTGCAGATTTTACCATTCCTACTGCAGAGATGCGTGAACCATTAGATTTTGAGAAAATGTGAATTCTAAAAGCTGTCTCTCATCCACTTCAAAACTGCACTCATTTGCAGGGATAGCTTTTGGAGTCATATTAAAAAGTAACTGTCCAAGATTATCGCTGAAGAAAACCCAGTAAATGGCAAACGTGGAATACAATTTTAAGGCCTTTTTAAGACTGCTACTTTAACATCAGAAAGACTGGGGGTAGCCAGAAAGTAAATGTTAATTTTGTAGTTGTTGTTGTTCCTGATCTTTCTTTTGTAATGTCTGGAATATTTTAATTGTTGTTTGCCATTTGTTTAAGATGAATAGTGATATAATATGAATGAATGAATGAATGAATGAATGAATGAATGAATGAATGAATGAATGGAATGAACGAATGAATGATGAGAACATAGTTTCCTGGCATTGACATACATATACAAAGATTTATCTGAAAATATATTTTATTTCTGAACCTTGTTTCCAAAAGGAAATCTTCTGTTTAAAAATCTTATAGCAGGGAAATTTGGTTTTAAAAAAAGGTATCAAGAAAAATATGCATTAGAAATATATTAAAAGGGGTGTTTTGAATCAAATATGACTTTTTCTGTCTTCTTGTGCACATCCTGTAATGTTTTTAGCAACAGTGTGAAAGTGATTTGTCATTTTCAACCTCCCAGTCTACTTACAGTCCTGGTTACCTAGTAGTTTCCTCTCCACATACTAATCAAAAGCCAAACTTGTTTTACTTTTTAGATCAGTAAAGATTGCTAGGGTTAAAATATTTTAACAATGATATTATTGTCAAAAACCAATGCAAATAAATATGGATTTTTTTAAAAATGCGTTTAAAAGCTTCTGGTGAATCAGAATAGTAGTCAACCAGTATAGACCATAAATAAGTCCAAGTTTATATTTATCCACACTTCCCCAGTCATATTATTTATGCTTTCATATGGATAAAGCCCTGCACCCACCCTTTTGTACTATTAATGTTGACTGGAAAATGAGCAAACTGCAGAGGGACAGAGTTATGCTTTGCATATAGAGTGTTCGACATTCAGTCCTTGGCACCTCCAGTTTAGAGGACCTAAAGTTAGGAGGCAGAGAAAGATCTCCAACTTAGAAAAGCGCTGTCCTACAATGATTGATAGTACTCACTGAATGGAACAAAACATATACTGTAAGGCAGCTTTAGGGAGGGAGGGATTGTAGTTCAGTAGGACAGCCCATGCTTTGCATGCAAAAGAGCAAGATTCAGTCTCTGCACTGGCATCTTCAGAATCCAGCTGGCAAAGACACTTATCTGAAATTCTAAGAACTATTGCCTGGTAGCACTACAGAACTCCCAGCAGATAACCTCATGCTTCATTTAGATGGGCTTCCATTAAATTTCTCCCATCCAGCACACTGACTGAAATGTGTCCTGGTAAAAGAAGAATACCATAATACAGTGCTTCTAGTGCTGGCCCCCTAACACCGCCCAGAGGGGCACCATGATCAATGGTATTTAAAGCCACTGAGGGAACCAAGGAGTGCCATGATGGATGCACTCTTGAGTCCAACAGAAGTCATTGGCAAATGTGATCAATGCACATTCCCATCATTAGTTGGAAAAGTGCCAGGGTTTACAAAGTCTTTATTTGAATACAGTGGGGGACACAGTAGCTCAGTGGCTAAGACACTGAACTTGTTGATCAGAAAGGTCGGCAGTTTAGCAATTTGAATCCGTAGCGCCATGTAATGCAGTAAAGTCCAGTTACTTGTCCCAGCTTTTGCCAACCTAGCAATTCGAAAGCACATAAAAATGCAAGTAGAAAAATAGGGACCACATTTGGTGGGAAGGTAATAGTATCCCTTCGGTGTTCAGTCATGCCAGTCACATGACCATGAAGACATCTTCAGGCAGTGCTGGCTCTTCGGTTAAGAAATGGAGATGAGCACCGCCCCCTAGAGCCAGAAACGCCCCCTAGAGCCGGAAACGACTAGCACATATGTGCAAGGGGAACCGTTACCTTTTATTTGAATACATCCATAAAGATGTAGACCATTTCTATATTGGTTTCATTCTGTTGCTGAAATATTCTTATAGTTTGTATTCTTACCCCATCAGTAGGTAAGATCTATAAAAGCCTCAATCAGTTAAGAGTCAGAATCACACAAGACTGTGGGAGATTTCCTGTTTTTCAACTGTAGCATATCCAGTCCAGCTGTTGCTACTTTTGTAATGGGCAATACAGCTTCGTTGTACAAACTTATTGTTGTTTCGCTGCTGAAGCAGCCTTGTTAAAAAGAAGAAATCACAGGAAAAACAAAGTAAAAAAAATCATAATAGCATCGTAAAACTAGACAGCTGAATAATCTCATCTTCTAGTATTTGCTTGTGATTTTTCGTCGTGCTAAGTTTCTCGATTAAAAAGACATGGAGAGGTCTTGTTTTACAGCAGATTTGAAACACAGAAAAAAAAATGCTACATGCTGAGCAATGAAATTGATTTTTTTCCCCCTTCTCTCTTGAAAAAGACCTATCCATTTCATTCACATCTGCCATATTTTTAAGTTTTTTAAAAAAAAACAATAGGCATCTACAAAAATATTTTGGTAAAATCCATGGAAGGCTGCAGGGGTCCTAAAACACTGAGTGATATTTTCTTCTGACCTCCATATAAATAACTCATCTACAGTTCCCATTTTAAATATTCTTATTTAGTTGGAATGAAATAATAGTAAAGAGATACAGAAAATTTGTTCTTTGTTCTTCCTGACATTTTACACTTGTTATAAGGTTACTAATAAAAACAAAACATGTGTCTTTTGAAGATTACAGGGCCTCAGGCAAGTTATATGCTGTTACTTAAATATTTACAAAATACTGTGTAAGAGAACGTTTTCATTGATTATAGATAGATTTTGCTTGAAAATGAATAGTTGATTATCCAGTACAGCATGGGAACAAGATAATTTCTCCTCCTCCCACTACCACACACATACATACACATAAATACCCAGTGGTATATATATCTTTTTAAATTTACAACTCATTCTCTAGCCTTAGCTTCAGGGTGGCATAGGTAACAAAATAGTTAAAATATAAATTCCTATAAAAAGTAGCAATTACACACATTCAGCATTTAAATTCTCTCGGGGAGAGGGGGCGGTCTAGAAATCTAATAAAATCAAAATCAAATCCAATTGCTGTTATTTTTAAAGGATGCAATTCGTTTATTTCATCCAGAAAAATTACACCAAGGAAGCTTGCTTACAATGTGCCTGCTTAAATTAAAGATGCATTGTTAATACTCATAGAAGTGAGAGAAGACAAAAGCAAGCCTAGAGTCAAATGACCAGATACAATACTGTTCTTATGCCATGGGGTTTTTTAACTCTTCACAGATACACATTCATACTCCAAATCTGTTCAGGTTGATCTCACTCCTCAGTCAGAGCAGATTCTAAAATACAGGGTGGCCTATCTCCCAGTATTGATGATGGAAAAAATCCCATCACTGCTAGTAACAGGTCTTTTATTTGTACCAAATACTTTTCTATTGAAAACCCTAATTAACAAATGTTGCACATAGATATTTTCCACTATATTTCACTATATTTTTCATGTACCTCTGTGCTTTTGTGGCTTGCTTTTGGCAGTGGAATGGGAACAAAACTGGCTATCAGAATTTGAGCAGAGCTGGAAGGGATCTTGGAGGTCTTCTAGTCCAGCCCCCTGCTCAAGCAGGAGACCCTGTACCATTTCAAACAAGTGACTATCCCGTCTCTTCTTTAAAAATCCAGTCATAAAGCAGCCACAACTTCTAAGGCAATCTTTTCCATTGACTAATTGTCTTCACTGTTAGGAAGTTTCTCCTTAATTCCAAGTTACTTCTCCCCTTGATTAGTTTCCAACCATTGTTTCTTGGCCTGCCCACTGATGCTTTGGAAAATAAATTGACCCCTTCCTCTTTGTGACAGCCTCTCAAACACTGGAATACTGTTATCATGTCCCCTGTAGTCCTTCGTTTCTCTAGACTAGCCAAATCCAAATCCTGCAACCTTTCTTCAGGTGACTTGGCTAGGTGACTTCAGACTGGGAATTGCATGAAAACAGATAAAGGTTATGTAGGAGAGGAAAGAAAAATTAGGGAGAACAGAGGCCCTATTTCAGACCTTGGAGTAAAGGATATATATGGTAACTTTATCAGATTAAAGATTAAACTGCTAATTTATTGGGTATATTACAAAAAGAATAAAATCATTTCTGTGGCTTGATTTGCAAAAAAGAACATTAGAACAGTGAGATACACATTACAAACCAGATCATATGCCTTTGACAATAGTCCTGCTATGCATCAAAATAATGATAACTTGTACAGATATTTAATAAGTAGTCAGACTACAGAACTGGTGTTTGGACTTTTATGGATGAATAAATTCACCAACAAAAATATCTGCTTTCACGACAAGTTCCCAACAGATAATGGTGATTCCCAAGTACACAATATTCTCAGTACCAATTTCTTCAGGCTTTGGAGACTTGTCTGTTTCTCACCCACCCTTTTTTCCAGTAATAGCTATGAAGTGAAGCACTGTATGTCCAAAATTGGATTAAAATGGTTGGTTCTGTGGCCTGGATTCTATAAAGCACTCATAAGGTCATCAATTTACTTTTACTGATTTATGCTCTGAAAGCTGAGTGTGACTCATTCTTGGCAGTGTAAAGAATGTATGGAAAGTAAAAGCAATTGGAAAATTTATCTGCAGAACATCCTTCCAATAAATTATTGCTAGTTGCCTATACAGCTAAACATGAATAATACTTCATTTCATTTAATATCTGAAGTAGTTGAGAAGAAAAAGCAAGCAATACACATATAATAGGCTCCTTGACCATGTTGACCATGATGTTACCATGTTTCTGAACAATGAAATGTACAAAATGTGGGGGCCAAACAGCAATCTGAAAAAGATTTGAAAGAGAATCTAAATTTTCAGCTGGATAAAATCTGTAGCTTGACTTCTCTGTTAATTTAGAGCTATTCCCAAACATGAGGAGAAGTTGAGTCTGTGTGGGACAATGAGAAAAATATGAACTAAAGACCAAAGTCAGCATATAACACATCGATGCAAATGTCATCATGCCATCGGCCACATTTTGGTGGAACAAAATGACAAAAAGAAAGTAAAAGTATCCAGAATGAAAACAAAAAACATATATTTCTCATAAATCATTTATGACGAGTGCCTGCCACCATCCACCTTCTAATTGTTAGTCTTAATATTGCCAATTTAAATTTCTTTATAAGACAGCAGCAGCAGCAGAAATTGACAAATTAGAAGCCAGGCAAATTGTTTGGAGAGGTCTTGCAGCCATAATACATGTGTTTGTATATATGGGAGCTCACAGCCTGTGTGGATTTAAACATTAAACCTCTTTGTTATCTTGCATTCAATGCTCAGATTTCAAAAGGAAGACCATTTTCATCATAAACCTTCATTTTCATATTAGGGACACTTACATACCACCACGATTTCTACTTCCCAAGTTCTTAGACTTGAAGCCAATCTATAATCATACTCATTTCTGTCAACTTGAAAACATTAGGATTAATGCTACAGTGGCTAAATTTGTGGGGGGGGGGGACAGGAAGTAGGGTAAGGCATGAGTTCCCATCAATGGGAAAGCAGACCACCCACAACTTCTGTAGAGCTTCAGCTTTAAGTAAAAGGGCCAGCTTTGCTGTGGTTACAGACATACCACAACTGAGTCAGCAATAAATCATCTAAGTTCCATGCATAATTGATACTATGACTTGGACGGATTCTGAGCTACTTCTGAATTGGCACAAAGACCCTTCATGAAAGTGTTCCTTAAGTCAGTATACATAAAAAAAATATGGAAGGAATATATTGCCATGCTACAGAGACATTATGCAATAGAACAGAAAAATAGCAATTTTTATCTATCTGCGTTTCATTTTGCTCACTGGTTATATTCATATTACTGTATTGAAAGACTCAGTATAGGTTCCTCTTTATGGCTTTCAGAGTTCATCTTTTAGGTTATTTTCTTCATAGATCAGAATGACTAGTGATATTTCTTTCATATTGATGGAGACCAAAGTTTCTCACAGGACGTTCTGAGAATGTTCTTTTTTATTCCCTCAGAAACTGCTGAAGAATTTCTTTCCAGAAAATAGTTTTCCAAATGGCCGTTCCACTATCTACAAATATGATGAGAGCATTTGAAAGGGCATTTTCCATCCATCTTTAAAATGCATGAAAAATTGTATCCACTATAGCAGGGGTCTCCAACTTTTGCAACTTTAAGTCTGAAGGACTTCAGCTCCCAGACTTCTCCAGCCAGCTTTGCTGGCTGGAGAAGTCTGGGAGCTGAAGTCCTTCAGACTTAAAGTTGCAAAGGTTGGAGACCCCTGCACTATAGTAGTACTAAAATGGTGAGATGAGACAATGACTGGAGACCAGTCTGGAATTATTACTGGGAATACTTAACTATTGCCTTAAAAAAAATCCAGAAATTAAACTATCCTTTTGAAAAATTTTCAACAGCCAGAAATCTTTCTACTTAATCTCTTGGCAAAACTGAAATGGCTCAGACTTTTGCTGAGTGCTGTTGCCGTACCTACCAAAACCACTTCCGTTTTTTTCAGTACAGATTCTGCATCCAATTGTTAAAAGAAACAGCAGTGCCTAGAAGAGAGGAGGCTGTGCAACAGAAGTCTATTAAATGTAGTGGTGGCTTTTTTTTTAATGATTTTGATTTAATGATCCAACCTCCTCTCTAGTTTGCCAGTAGCAATATGTCAGCTTCTTTGTTTGTTTGTTTTGCACCAGTTCATGCCGGATGTCACTTCTGTTGTTCATGTTGAGATGGCTTTTGCCAGCTCCCAGCTAGCTAAATGCTCTGCTAGTTGTCAGATGCCAGTACCCTTGCTCAGGGTAGAACAATTTTTTTCAATCATTTCAGTGTCTTGGGAGGAAGCTTCATGCAACATTCTGTGTGGTATACCAAAATAACAAGGTTTAAAAAAAAATTAAAATCCCCAAACCAGTGCAGAAAGACAACGCAACATTGAAACCTGCATGCCATTCCAGGTGCCTATTGCTGAATGGAGACTGAGTGGAAAACTCTGCTGTCAGCTGCCACTGGGCAAATGTTCCTTTTACTACAGCTTCTGTCAGATGGCATTGGCAGCAAGGACTGGTACATCCATATACTTCACAGTCACAGTGAACCTTTTTGTAACCATGCCTCACTTGTAACACAGCCTTTTGCTATGCTTTTCCAGCCATCTGTGTCAAATCCAAGGTGTATGTATATTTGGATGGGACTGTGCCATCTACAGAACTCTTCTAGCTGGTTCCTTATTCCCCGAATGAAACACCTGAGAAAATAGGCACAAGACTTACCACTTCAAAATATGCTACGATAGTTCCTATCCAAGGGCCGTTAGCCACATTTAAGAGAGAAGTTAGATCTTATAGTGTTTAACAATTTAAACATTACCAATATAAGTAGAACAATGGGTGGGAGATGGGCGGTTAAGAAATATTAAGCATAAATAAATAAAAACCGGTAATATCATCGTGCCAACAGGGAGGAAAGTTGAAATCTTGTTGAACGAATGGGAATAGCTTCCCTGCCTGGCAGGCCCAGTGAAATCCATAGTTCATTGCTGTCCATTGTTCATTGCAATTACTTTAAGTTCGGTAATTTGTGCAGGTTTTTAAGCTTGCCCAGGAACACTTTCAGATGCAGTGTTTTTCTTTTCTTTCTTTTTTTAAAAATAGATTTTATTAAACATATTTCAACATTTAAAAGCAACAACATATAGTTCCACTCATTACAGTGTTTCCGTATCGATGTCACTTATATTAACAGTTACTAATTATATAGATTACTACACTATGTATTATATATTCATTTAAATTATACCAATATTTACAAATATATACATTTCTCTCTTTTTTTATATATACATCTTACATATTCCTTATACAGTAGCTTTACGTCTATCATCCAGCGAAATGTACCATATATACCAGATCTTAAAATATTCTGATTCTTCTCTATCCTTTAACTCCATGGTTAATCTATCCATGTCTGCACATTCAAATACCTTTCTTATTATCATTTGATTGTGTGAATTGTTGTTCCAATTTTGAGCAAAAATGATTCTAGCTGCAGTTAATATGTGCAATATTATGTATTGATTTTTTTTTTACAAGTTTCCCCTTAATATGCCCAATAAGAATACTCCCGGTTTCAGCTCTATCTTTTGTTCTGTAGTCTTTTCTAACCATTTCTTTACTTTGAGTCAGTACTCCCTAGTTTTAGGGCATGACCACCATATCATATGCAGTGTTTTTCAAAGGCCCAGAATTTCGGAGACCACTTCTGGAGAAAGCCAGGTGACTTCTCCCTAATAATGTTGTTAATTTTTGATAACCTAGTGGATGAAATTGGTAGTAAATTTTCTGAGACAAAGAACACATGGAAACAAAGTTTACCTCTTCACTTAGCCTCAACGTAGCTTAATTTAATCAAAGAAGCATATTGTATTGAAGAAGAAATCTAAGAGAAAATCCTGGCTCTGCATCAGTGGTGGGTTCCTACTGGTTTGGATCAGTTCAGCCAAACCGAACCCCATGCCTGACCCAGGCATGTGGCCTGGGTCACTAGAACTGACAGCGACCCAGGCCTGCCACGCCCCAGAACCAGTTCTCCAGCCTATTCTGCTGTCAGTGGCATGTTTCCGCACATACGCAGAACAGTTTTCAGTCAACTGTGCATGTGCAGCACTGCACAGCAAAATGCCCTCTCAGCGAACCAGTAGTAAACCAGTTAGGAATCCACTACTGCTCTGCACATAAATATGATTATGATTATTAGAATTCTGAAATGAACTAAGATGAAACAGGGGGGATGGTCCTGTTGCTAGACACACTGAGACATCTAACTATCGATATGCAGAGGCATTGATTAATTAATTACATGATTATTATTCTGTGGTTAATCTTTGGTGAGATTCACAGCCTTTGGCAGTGGTTGGTAGTTCAAGAGCTCGAGTCCTAACCAAGGACCTAGGAATTGTTAAGATAACGTCGAAGGATATAAGCTGTTCCAAGCAGGGTGGCCCTTTGTAGAGTCAGAATGCTCAAGTCCAGCAAACCTAGAACCTCCACATAGCGAGGCAGCCCCCTAGGTATTGCTCAAAGTGGTCCAATCACAATCAGGATGGCACACAACTTCCTCCTCCACAGTCGCTCAACTTCGATTTGCAAGTCCTGGTATTTTGTGATTTTTTCTTGCTGCTTATTTTCAATTTGTGCATCACCAGATATTGCAATGTCAATGAAACATACTTTTTTTCTTTTCAATTATTGTTATATCAGGTGTGTTGTAGAACAAGTGCTTGTCAGTCTGAATTCTGAAGTCCCACATGATCTTGACTTTCTCATTCTCTAAAACTTTCTCAACCTGATGTTCCCAGTGTTTTTTTTTGCTGTACTCAAATCCAAACTTCTGGCACAATTTCCAGTGAATGATCTTAGCAACACGGCCATGGCATGGTAGGTAGTCAGTTTGTGAAATTTTGCTGCACCCACTGATCAGGTAGTCGACTGTCTCATCTTTCTCATTACAAAGGCGACATTTGCTGTTGGTGGTAACATGTTGAATTTTTGCCTTCATGCAGTTTGTAGCTAAGGCTTGTTCTTGAGCTGCCAAAATAAAGCCTTCTGGTTTTTTTTTTCAGTACTCCTGATCTTAACCAGTGGCCATGCATAGCTTTGCTTTTCCAATTTTCAGCTCGCTTCTCAATTACTTCTTTTTCTTCTTCTTTTTCTTTTTCTTTTTCTTTTTCTTTTTCTCCTTCTTTTTCTCCTTCTTCTTCTTCTTCTTCTTCTTCTTCTTCTTCTTCTTCTTCTTCTTCTTCTACTTCTTCTTCTTCTTCTTCTTCTTATTATTATTATTATTATTATTATTATTATTATTATTATTATTATTATTATTATTATTATTATTATTATTATTATTATTATTATTATTATACTATTACTATTGTTTCATGTCTACTACTAAGAACCAATAGATGCTAGGGTCAACATAATATATGTCAGTCTGACTGTTGGAAATGTTGATAAAAGGAATGGTGAGTTTATGTGGCTTCAGCATAATAGCTCCATTCAGTTATTGAGGAAAAGTGGCACATTTGAGGGAATGGTCATGAGCACATTATTTGTACTCTTTCTGGCACTCCTGCCCAAATGAATGTAATGGCCATCAGTGGAAGACCTTGTCACACGAAAAAGATTGAGAAGGATTTTTACAACCAAGCTGATGCACATTTGGTGAAGCTGAATAAGACTAATAATGTTGAATAAAAGTGAATAGGACTAGTGTCAATAAACAGAACAGTTTCAAAACTGTTTCAGATATCATTAACTGTACATTTTCATTTATTAAAATGCCTTACTTATAAAATCACTAGCACACTTTCTTTTAGATGATACACTTGATAGATATTTCTATAAAGACCAAAAGAGCTTATAGTGCTATACATTAGTACTATAGCCATATACATTAATTTTTTGTATTCAATTTGGAGAATTGGTATCTACCACTTCTAATTTGGACCTGGATAAACTATATGAATATTTCCCTGCAATAACATCCATGATTTGATAAGCTGAATTGATTTTGTGAACAGTGTAGTAGGATAGGTAACCCCGTTTTAAATAAAATTTGGTTGCTTTTGAAGAATGAAAGGAATCAACTTGTCCGTATATTGACAAATGCTTGTATTTCTTTCTTTTCTTCATTTTTTATCCCACTTTTATTATTTTGATAACTGCACTTTTCCCAAACTACTGAAAGCTGAATCTACATGCAGTAATCAATGGCTATCAACTCCATCACAAAATGAAGACCTACATGAAACCGCTGGGTGAGATCATCTGTGGTTTTGGGGTGGAATACCATCTGTACGCTGATGACACTCAGTTGTACATATCCACCCCAAACCACACCAGCGATGCCGTCGAGGTGCTGTCCCGGTTTCTGGAGGCCGTACGGATCTGGATGTGTAGTAACAAACTCAAACCGTCCAAGACCGAGTGGCTGTAGTTTCCAGCACCCCAGTTCAGCCAGATAAGTCCAACACTGGCCATTGGGGGCGAACAACTGGCCCCCATGGAGAGGGTGCGCAACTTGGGCATCCTCCTGGATTCCCGGCTGTCCATGGAGGACCATGTGGCGGCCATGGCCAGGGGGGCGTTCTATCAGTTACGCCTGAAACGCCAGTTGCGCCCCTTACTGGACCGGGGAGCCCTTCGCACAGTCACTCAAGCGCTTGTGACATCCCGGCTGGATTACTGTAACGCTCTCTACATGGGGCTCCCCTTGAGGTGCACTCGAAAGCTACAGTTAGTACAGAATGCGGCCGCGCGGGTGATTATGGGTGCCTCAAGGCAAACCCACGTAACTCCTCTCCTGCGCGAGCTGCACTGGCTGCCTGTGGCCTTTCGAGTGCGCTTCAAGGTGCTGACGACCATCTTTAAATCGCTCCATGGCTCGGGGCCTAGCTATATACGAGACTGCCTCCTGCCCCATACATCTCTTCGTCCGATCCGCTCCCACAGAGAGGGTCTTCTTCGGGTGCCGTCGGCGGGGCAATGCCGGTTGGCGACACCCAGGGGAAGGGCCTTCTCTGTGGCGGGCCCGGCCCTCTGGAATGACCTACCCCCCAACCTTCGCACTATCTCAGACCTCCGCCTCTTCCGCCAACGTCTTAAGACGTATTTATTCCAACAAGCCGGCCTAGGATAGCCCCCCGTTTCTGACTTTTTAAAAATAAATAATTTATAATTTGGTAAAGGTTTTAACATGGGTTTTAGCACGGGTTTATTAATTTAATATATTTTAATTGATATTTATTGTATTTTGTGGTTTTAAATAATGCCTGTGCGCCGCCCTGGGTCCTAACAAGGAGAAGGGCGGGGTATAAATTTAATAAAATAAAATAAATAAATAAATAAATAAGAATATCTAGCAATAATATCAAGAGCTGAAGAAGCTTCTTGGATGAGAAGTGAACTGTCTTCAAAGAAAAAAAAGAAAGTCCACTTGCCTCTTGAAAAAGCACCTTTGGGACAACTATGACCTGGATAACTGAGAATCTCCATAGACATTTAGCTATGCACTTTGGGATGGTGTGGGAATATAAACAGATTTCCAGTAAAATCACAGACTACAAGAACCATTTGCACTTCAGTTTGAGATGCAGACTCATCCCCTACAGCTTGCACCTGTGTTTGAAAGTGAAAACACACAGGGTGGAAAACATCCTACAGAAAGCATAGCTCCACAACACAGTTCTTTTAGCAGTTCCAAGAAGGCTCGATTGCACCATTCAGGTGACCCGAATTCCAATGACCATCTGGGATTGCGATAATTTCAACATATAGGGAGGATTCTAGTCAGTGAAAGACTGTATGAAATTATGGTTTTGGATCATCTGGGTGCTGTGTAAGATTACTGTTCTCCTAAAAACATAGTTGTAGGCAAGGGGGGTGGGGTATGGTGACATCATAGTGAAAACATAGTTATCTGAATATTTGCATCCAAATTTGAGACACAATTGTGAAAGGAAGAGGATTACATTGTGACATCATCACACATTTATTATTTTCATCATTTTGGTTACACGAATTTATTCTGTTTTTTTAAAAAATCCAAGCAAAATTGCACCTGCAGAACTTTACATTTATATTTAACTTCCTTCTTTGATTTATGACACAAATAAAAGAATTATTCCAATATCAAAAATACTTCAGATTTCCAATTGCAAGTATTTGTAGTCTTGTTGCTTGGAGAGAAACATCCCAGAGCAGAAACACGGAGTTAAATAGTATGGCAGTTTTGTTATTGTTGTTAGAAGTGATTAATTACTCAAATCCACTGTGAACCATTTATTCAGTGCATGGTATGTAAGCCTGGCCCTTTTATCTTCTTCCTTCAGCAACATAGAACTGGTTAGTTTTAATCCACTGAATTAAACAATGGTGTGGAACCTTCAAGGCACACAGTTTGGATAAATGCCACTGTATATTCACAAAGAGGGTCTCTAAAATCAGTTATGAAAATGTCATGATTGTTCATGCTATTGTGGTCTCAGTGAAGAGAGGTCCCTTAGCACATTTGGTGAAGCTGCCTTTGTTTTCCCAAGAGATGAAAGCAGAGCAGTAAACCATTTTTGTACAGTGTCATGAAAGAAACATCTGTGACAAGAATTTCTAATGTTGTTTCTCAAAGCCCCAGCGGAGACTAAAAGAAGTTGAGCAAAATCAATCTCAGCCTAAATCTTCCAAAGCACAATACTTCATTTGCTTTCTTTCATATGTTGTTTATTCACATATGCGGAGTCGACTGAATTCCAGAATTGAGAATGGATCTAAGAATCATTTTCCTGGTTGTACCAGTGCAGGTATATGACTTAGTTGCATGAACAATACAATATTGTTTCATAAAGCAGTTTAAAATGATGCTTCTCTCCAATCTTCATCACTTATTCTACAATCTGCAAAGTACTAGTTATTGTTCATAGTCATCCATTTCTTGTAGAAGATATTTTGTTTGATAGTCAATGATCAGCCAAATCATTTGTTCTGTAACACTACCATACATTCATAGTCTGTTATTTATTAGATTGTGTTTCTGTGGATCAACCCTCCTTAACTTAGTATTAATTATTATTAAACCACTAACTCTTATTAAAACTGGCATTGTGACATTGCTGTTCCTTTAGCCTTAATATAAATATATTCTGTTTCATTCACAGGATTAGACTCCTGCATAACTTGTGAAAATAATGAAAAACAACTGTTAAAAGTTCATGAATCTCCTACATTTAACAATAATATCCAATCATAAACCCAACTTGCAACTCTAAAAATATCAAGCTATATGGGATCATGAATATGATTCTGTACTGGTTACTAAAATATCGCAATTTTCATGGCAATGAAGAGATTTGGATTCAGCTTACACAAGATAAATTCATCAGCAGAGATACTGAAGCAAATTTGTAAAGCACTGAACAGTTCTGCTGATTTTAAAAGGGCTGTTCACAAGCTGGATGCCAAGAACCACTTTGAAGTGCTTTATTAACTTGGAAGCTATAGTGAAAAACAAATATAATCAACAACAGCCAAAGGGGGAAATCTTCTAACATTAAAATAGGCAGCTGGTGTTAGACTTGTACATTTCTTTCCAAAAGATAAATATGGACTAGGATAGGTTGCATATCCTTCTGCTGTTGATATCATGGAAAGATCTCATCCCTCGTAGAAAAAAAAATGCATGCATGTATTTAGAAGACTTCTAAATTCTAAAATATATTCCATATATTGTTCAGTATCTGGAAAAAAATGATTTTGAATTAAATTTACAAGTTCATTTAGTCCCAGGTAGATTAAAGTACTATACATTGTTCTTAAGAATAAAATGAAAAGGTTTATTTATCTATTTAACTTATATGCCACGTGGAAAGATGACATTTAGAGAAACAAACATGAGGACACCATTTTTAATAACTCCTTTCTCAAAAGAGACCAACAACAAAATGAACCTTAAACTTTAAAAAATATCCTTTCTGTTCCCTCTCTAAGTGAGAGATGGGAGGGAAGAAGAGAGGAAAAGTAGATTACTAAGTGGGTAAGCTCCTCTACTGTGGTGAGATCCCACCATGGTGATTTTGGGGTTCTCTTATTTAGTCCCCTCCATTGCAGGGGAATGGGATCTATTTCATTTGTCTGCCTCTAGAAACTGTTAAAAGGCAATGGGGATGGGGCAGACGTGGGTTGCTCCTGGTTCAGCCCAGATTGGCCAAACCAGTAGTAGTGGTGGTGGGAGGCTCCACCCACCCACCGGGACACTTCTACACATGTGCCGAAGCAACACGTGAGCAACTGAGTGCACAAGCCAGTCCGCTCCAACCAGTAGTAAAAAAATTGGCAACCCACCATTGGGGAGGGGTATACTTGAGGCTTTGTGCACAGTCCTTCTGAGGCCCTGACAATTGCCTAGAATAGATGATCTGGTTATCTGTGAATAGTTTGATCCTGTTGGACCTAAGAAAGTGATAAGATCTTTGGGATGCTCAAAGGACGATCTGTGAACTAGATTCATGCTCCTCATGACTGGTTGATAAGGTGACCCAGAAAGTGACACATAGCTGGGTCCTAGCAATAGTTAATTCATCCTTGAGGAAAAGGGAATTCCTGGCACTCTGCAACAAAGTGAATATAAAATGTCATAATGTCCACAGTAATTGATGATGTGAAATTTGATGTTCTTTTAATAGAAAACAATATGCAGCAATTTTGAAAAAATAAATATATATCTACAGTATAAATATTATTTATCAATTTATATAAAGTATCTTTAGACCTTCAAGACTGACCTCCATATTGTACACCATCTTTTTTTCATTTAGTAACTTGTATTAGTAACTAAGCAACAATCAACAATGTGCTATGAGGTGTAATTGCTAATGCTGAACATAGATACTCTATTTCTATCAGTGGTGGCATTCACTGATTTATTTAGGTTATTTTTCTCTTCATTAGTACAAAGCCTAACAAGAATATGAACCGGTATTTGAATATGAGCCCATACCTCTTAAATCATAAGAGCACTACTAGGTCAGATTGAAGCTTTATCTAGTGAGGCATTTTTTACACCCCAACCCCCACACTGAGTGACCAGATGCTTCTGGAAAGACTACAGGCAGAACATACATGCAATATCATTCTCATTGCTCCCCAGAAACTTGTACTCATAACCATATTGCCTATATAATCATCTTGATAATAGTCGTGGAGAGACTTATCCAAGTAAATTTGACTAAATCCTTTTTAAAACCATCAAGAGTATGATTATTGGTCAATTATGATACCCTCATCCATCCTGCCAACATGTAATCATTGTCAAGCCCATTGAATAAAATGTTTGCTTGCAAACTAAGAACAAATTTACATCGCTCTATTACAATTTTCATATGGATGTTTACCTTTTTTTAAAATCAAAATGCCATCTTTTTAAGAATGCTGCAATCAAGCATTACAAGCATTTAGGGAGGGAAAAAAGAAATATCAGATTTTTCTGTCCAAATAATTTATATTTATTTATTTAGGTCATCGATTGCTCTATTTACATAATTTTAAGTATACCAACATTACTGAATTAGTAATTGTGACTTAAACTTGTTCCACATGATTCCATTCATTCTGTGGTTTACTGGAAAAAATAATCAGAAAGATTATCATCTTTGATCCCTCCACCACCTGATCACCACATTGGAGTAACATAAGGTAACATTTTCAAGTTATATAATCTTCAGAAAAGATAAAAATAATTATCTGCCAGTAACATCTTATTCCCCCACAGTTCAAAGTCCTCTCCCACCTTAGAGTTTCATCTTCTTCTAACAGATTTTTCCAACATGTTATATATATGTTCTACACCTTCATCTTCCAGACAGGTTGAGGAAGTTTGATTAATAACTAAGACTATTTATAACGATTTGTAAAGAAAATATATGTATATCATGTGTTATATTTTATTATTATAAATCTCTACCAAAGAAGAAAAATATGTATGCATACAAAATTGCTTTCTAAATGTTGATTCAAGTCAAATGCTTGTTTAAAAGAAAGAAGTGTATTAAAAGTTTTCATAATCTAATTCACTTTAATATGAAATGAATTTTTAAATATTAGCTAGCCTCTTTGTCATTTTACATGCTCTAAATTTACTCTACCCACCAAAAGAAAAAAAATGTAAACTCATAAATTAACAAACTCAGTCCAGTGCTGTTAATCATGACAGCGTGGGAACATAAGTTTCATTAAAGAAAAAAAAGAAATCCAATATTGTGGAAATCTCATTAGTCTGATATTTAAATCATAGGTTGTGGTCATAGGGAGCAAAATCATTCACTTTCTGATGTTTTAGGGGAACCATATGTTGCTTTTGCAAAAGAAATGACAACTCTTGAGAGAGGGAGGGAAAGAGATGGGGAGGAGAGAAAGAGACGGGGGGGGGGGGGAGAAAGAGAGAAGCAGGTCTGTGAAAACTATGCCTTGTTTTGTTTAAGTACCAAATGTATTCAGGAAAAATATTCCTCCCTGCAAACTTCTTAATGAGATGCTCAGTAGTCATGCAAAGCTATTTGAGAGGTGAGAGTGACTAGTTCTGGATGGTTTTTAAATATTGAAGAGAAGCACTGAATTCTCTAACTGCTGTTGCAAATCCAACTTGTAAAAACAAAAAAAGAGCCTTGCAGGATCATGCTGAATTTTTATTTAATCCTGCATTCAGTTTTCAATAGTAAACAGATTTATTTGCAAGCCAGATTCATTTGCCTATTGTTTGCCCACAGCAGCTCCAATATAATAGGACCTTGTCTTTCAAAAAGAAGTTCTGCTGAGTTTCCATCCCAATTAGCTTGATAGACCTGTACACCATATACTGACAATATTTCTCAGTCGTTTCCCCCACAGCCACCTCTCTCTCTTTCACACACACATGAACAAAGTTTGGTTCCAATGTCCCATGAGCTGTGTGATATTTAACTGAGACTTACAAAATGAATCACAATTGCCTGGATTCACTGAACATATTAAAACATAAATTTTAGCTTTCGTTTTCAGCTTAAGTGTTTAAGTACTGACAATACAGGAAAGTCAAACAGAACAAATTATAATGTGATTCAGCATTATCCTTGAACAAAAACATTCCCACATTTTCAAAGTTTGCTTAAGTTTTCCAATGATTATCACAGACAGTTTTTAAAAAGTCTAACCTAGTGTAGAAGAATTGCTGGGGGGGGGGGGGAGTTGACTGCCAAAAATATGAAGCTAGCAAAGGTAAGGTAAAGGTTCCCCTTGCACATTTGTGTAGTTGTTCCCAACTCTAGGAGGTGGTACTCATCTCTGTTTCAAAGCCAAAGAGCCAGCACTGTCCAAAGACATCTCCGTGGTCATGTGGCTGACATGACTAAATGCCAAAGATGCACAGAATACTGTTACCTTCCCACCAAAAGTGGCTCTATTTTTCTACTTGCATTTTTACATGCTTTCGAACTGCTAGGCTGGCAGAAGCTGGGACAAGTAACAGGAGCTCACTTCGTTATGTGGCACTTGAGATTCAAATGCCAAACTGCCGACCTTTTCTGATTGACAAGCTCAGCATCTTAGCCACTGAGCCCCTACATCCTTTCTAGCAAAGGTAGAACATCTCCAAACATTGAAAAGAAGGGAAAAGAAGTAATAATTTCCCAGCTTGATTGTGCAATGTTGGAGTATTGATCTCATAGGAAAAGAAGTTTAGTATTATATAGAAAATGAAGTTATAGAAGGTACAGACATTATTGGGGCCCAAGAAGAGCGGCTGGAGAAAAAAACTCTTCATCTTTTGCTACTGTCCTTCATTGTCATTCACAATTCTATAGCCTGGGTAGCCTTGAGAATTCTTAATATTAGTGATAGATATGATAGCAATTCATGAAGCAGTTAAAATATAAAAACATCAATAATATAGGATCAGTTATTGATCTATTAAGAAAGTTTGCAAGCTCACATTGTGGCCATATGAGCCATCTTCCTTGAACTTCAATCAGAAGGTGACTATTCTTCCATTTACCATACAGGTAGTCCTCAACTTACAACAGTTCATTTAGTGACTGCTTGAAGTTACAACGGCATTGACTTATGGCCATTTTTCATAGTTAGGACTGTTGCAGCATCCCCATGGTTATATGATTTACATTTGGATGCTTGACAACTGACTCAGATTTACGACGGTTGCAGAGTGCCAGAGTCATGTGGGTTCCCCTTTTGTGACCTTCCAATAAGCAAACTCAATGGGAAAACGAGATTCACTGAACAACCGTGTTACTAATTTAAGAACTGCAGTGATTCAACAAGCGATGACAAAAGTTGTAAAATGGGGCAAAACTCACCTAAAGTTTCTCAATTAAAAACATAAATTTGGGACTCAGTTGCATTGTGGTCCGCTGGTGATCTGCAGAGCTGGCAGCAGAGTCGGAAGTGAGGAGGTTGGGCAGGAACAAGCTCCAGTCCTGAGGGCTGAGGAAAGCTCAGATGAGGGCTCTGCATCGGAGGCAGAGAGAGTTAGACAGCAGTGAGGCAGAGGAGCAGCTGGAGCCTATTCCCAGTGCGCACATGCACAGAGCTGCCAAACGACAAGAACAACTAAAGAAGCAGGATCGATTCAAGAGTAAAGCCACACTTTGGAGGTGATTGGCCACTCCCATAGGAAACAAAAGAGGAATGAATGGGGAGTGGGCTTTTGGAGGTAACAATTCTTTCATTAGTCTGTAAAGTTCTGTTTGTGAGAAAATCTGTGCCAAGTTTTGCTTTGTTCTGTGTTTGGACACTAGTTATCTGGCAGCACTCCTAATGGGATAAGGTGCGTGTGGATAAAGATTCCTTTGAAAAACTGTTTGATAAGCCTTGCTGACTGTGAATGAAAGGAATTCACAGTTGTGTAAATAAAAGAGGTTTTGTTGGGTCTAAGACTTTGCTTTTTCTCTCTAAGGAAGCCTGGGTCAGAACAAGTTGTGGTCGCTATTTGAGAACTACCTGTAGTAACAGAAGCAATATTTGCATAGGGCCCTTATGTCAATCTTAAAACCACTTTTCCACTTCTTCCAAGTTCATCACAGCAGGGATATGGAAATTGTTGATTGACTCATTCTTTGCATAAACATGGATAGGCTAGTAGCAACTACTATAGGATATTTGTCTGAATAGATCAGTTCTTTGAGAATCAAATATGGGTGAAAGTGGAGCTTCTTCTATAGGTCTACATCCATGTGGGTGTAATTCTGTATAGCCTAAGCATGCATGGATATCACATTTTGGTGGTAGACTCTTGAAGTCAACATCCACTTCAAGCTAAACATTAAAATTATTCAACTTTTACTCAGTGCCAATACCTATATTCACTGCCCTTTGCCATTTCAATTTGTCTGTCTTCTTAATAATGTAATATCCATAATGCTACAAAGAATAATCCTGTTGTACACTTGTGGTCCGGCAGTGTACTGAAAAAATGGGACTATTAGTTTTCATTAATATAGAAATTATTATTCTATGAATGCATCCTGAAGCCACATTAGGCTTTTTATTGCAACATTACACAGATTGCTTACATGCACTTGTAATCAATTTTACAAGCTTGTATATATGTTCATGTATAGAGTACATGTGGGAAGTATATTAAACACTGATCACTCTATAAATATTAAATATTCAGATGCTAATAACATGAGATTACTTATTAGATTTAAATGCTATGGGTTTTTTTGTACATTTTATTGTAGTGTATGGAGCATTCCAGTGAGTCCAGTGATTGTTGTTAATAGTATTGTATTCTAATTGTTTTCAGAACATTGCATATTTTCAGCCAAATAAAATAGTTTCTTAATGCCATTAACTCCATTACTTTATGGTAAAGATGGAATTGATATGATTTTGTTTACAATTCTGTTCAAATCCACTACTCAATGTTGTCTGAAATTTTTACAGGTGTGTAAGTAAAAACTTGTGTTTCAATGGTTAAATTATAGTCCATCTGATCCATCTGAATCATTTTCTTACTTTTTTTTTTTTTAAGTCACTTTTTGTACAAGATGGAATCTTAATGTTGATTCCAAATCCTGGGGCTTCTTTGTATTATCAATTAGTAATTGTTCTTCTCTTGAATCAAAGAATCATGGTGTATATGCTGCTGTTTACAGAAGTGCATAATGTAGCTTTAAATTTCATTGGGAAACTAAACAAAACCTCTGGCCTTAAGGCTGCATGTTCAAATGCTACAGTCCCACAGTGCATTACACTAGTCAACACTTCTTTTCAAATGCCACCCGCATAACAATTAACCTCCCTTCAACCTTGAGGTCTCTGATTAGTGATGGCCTATTGTTTAAGTTCCATTAACATAGCCCCTGTGTTGCCCTATTCTCACTTAAATGGACTAATCAAATCAGTCACCAAGGTCTTAAGCTCAAGGTCCAACCTCTTTAGTGATCAGTGGCTTTCAATTTAAAGAGAATGGTTTATGTGACCAACACAGTCACAATGCATATGGGTTAGCATGGAAAAACATCTCTAATGATCCCAATCTGGGAATATCAAGAGCCTCTGGAACCCACAATATGAGAATGTATCTCAATGCATATAAGAAAAATTACAATATCAATGGGAGAAGTCATTAATGCATCCAATTGCATCTAGCTTGTATATGAATGAGCAGTCACCCATTGATCTCTGCTTCATTTCATGATGTCAAGAGTTTATTGCAACCTTCCCCAGTAAAGGACAAGGATGGCAGGATTTGTAGTCTATTGCATCCAGAGAATACAAGGTTGTAGGGTGCCTGGTTTACTTAAGTGTTGGAGAAGAGGAGTATGAGAAAACAATGTTTCACCCTGTTTTCCCCCCCCCCCTGATTTTTCTTCATCTATTTACAATAGCATATTTCTATGTGTGAAATGTGAATGTTGTTTATTTTCCCAAATATAACAGTAAATACAGTGTAGCTAATTTACCCAGGCCACTATTATAATTTGGGGTGTGTAAAGAACTTGATCTCATTCGTATAAAATGATAACTCGCTATTATGCAGCTTGGTACATATCAGAGATTTATAATTAAAATTGCTGTAAGCATTATTTTCTGATTCTCCCCCCCCCCCCCATCTTTTAATTTCTTTCAAGGAAATGAATGTTTATTATGTACCCTACTGGGATGCTACAGCTGGGATGCCATGGAAAACCAAAACTGTCTCATATACATAAAAACCAATATGAGATTTTCTCTCCTAATATCTGTAAATAGATCTGTGGCTATTGATATCTGAGCAAACCCAGTACTAGAAACAGGCATTGTGGCAGGACCAGGGGCCTCTTTCTTCTTTTGTTCCTTGTCATCCCATTTGTCTTTCAACTCTACAAGCAGAACAAGAGGAACCTTCATGCACCATGCTCAAGAACTGTCTCCTTCCCCAAATCGGAAATTTGTACTAAATATAAGACATATCCCATAGTCTCATTTTTACGTAGATCACAGGGAATATTCTAAATGATAATGAATAGGAGTCTTTCATTGACCAGTCTTTGAGAAGAAGTGAGATTTTGTATGAAAATGAAGGTTGCTGCAAATACTGCAGCTAATCTTAACTGATCTCAAAAACTATAAATGATGAAATCTATTATTTATGTTAATATTTATATGAAAGATGCCCAGGAAATATCTGGACTTGGAAACTAACCCATCATCCAAAATAATGTAGCGGCAATACCACCATATTGTTGTGAAGCAAAATGCATATTGGAAATATCATTGGAAAAAACTTTGTAAAAGAATACAAAATAATATTAATAGCAGAGAATATTTGTAGCTCAGGACTGAACTGTGGAGTCTTTGGTGCCCTCTGAGCTAGGCTGTTTTCTTACCAACATTACATTTCTAGCACTGATTATATTATTTAGTTTGGTAATGAAATGTCTGCAAGAAAACAACCAAGCTCAGAAAGCACCAAGGATGCAACACTTCTAAATATTGAACTTTATCCCCCGATAAAGAAACGGGATAAGGACAAGGAAGAAAAGGTGCAGTCAAAAATGAGGAATGCTGGGACAGTTGCATTTTAACAACACATAGAAGGCCACTGGCATCCCTAAACAATTAGAGCTTAGACAGATGTTCTTGCTAATGTTCTTCCATTAGCTAGTACACAAATGGACTAAGAGAGAAGCTTCTAAAAACAACACTACTAAATGTATTTCAACAAGATGTCTTTAGACACATCCTGTCACAAATATGTTCACCATCTTCAGCTAAACTTTCTTCTGTGACAGGGATTTTATTACAAAGGGATTTTATGTTGGAATTGAAATTGCCCCTCCTTATTTACACTTATAAGAACTATTTTATGCTGATTAGATAGATAGATAGATAGATAGATAGATAGATAGATAGATAGATAGATAGATAGATAGATAGATAGATAGATAGACAGACAGACAGACAGATAGATAGAACGGAAATTAAAATTCAATGTTTATAAACCACTTAAAACCACAACATGGGGATAGTTAACATATGATTGTATAAATAAATAAAATCTATAATGTTTTGACCACTTTTCTTTTGAGGAGAATGTTTACAGTATGTTATTTTTATAACTTGTGATGACCCTATGTTCCAGAGAAAATGTATAGATTTTCATATCGAAAAATGGGCTGCATCATTTAAATAGGATCAAATACAAATCATGCCTAAAATATTACATCTTCAAAAACAGCTGTTAGATTACTTTAACAATGCAGAAACAAAATGATTGCCTTATGAACAGCATACTCTTCCCTTGTTGGTGAGTGCTGCATCTATTTATAGATCTGATGACAGAAGTGAGTTGGTACGTTATTCCCTTCTTTTCTACTAGGCCAAACTAATGCAGATTTAAAGCCAAAGTTTTCCTGCTCTGTCTCCTCTGACGGTTATGGATGGGGCTAACTGTATATCCCAGAGAATAGTTGCTAACAGCTATTGTATCTTGTTAGACCCTAAGTGCATTAATTTGTAATTGTTTATGTCGATATGACCTAACTTTGAATACGCAGTTTTACTAGACCTGTCCTATGTTTTGCTAGCATGAAAAATGTTGAAAACAGTGGCAGGAATGCCACATATTGAACCTTAATATACCTTTAATCAAAAAGACTGTAAGAAGACTGTTTCAATATATTAGTGTATACATCAGGGATGTCCAAACTTGGGAACTTTAAGACTTGTGGACTTCAACTCCCAGAATTCCCCAGCCAGCTATGCTGGCTGGGGAATTCTGGGAGTTGAAGTCCACAAGTCTTAAAGTTCCCAAGTTTGGACATTCCTGGTATACATGATTTACAGTCTTGCAAGTAAGTACAAATGGTGCACCAATGGGTACATGAGGTGTAACTATCTGCCATTCTAATAAAGTAGAGCCTCCAGGTTCACAGCCATAATTCGAAGAGATTCTGAGCAAGCAAACAAAATGAAATGTGTAGTTATATTTGTTGATTAGACATATATCTTTCCATATACATTATCTCTTTGAAGAGTTACTAGAAAACAGTCCTGTGTTTGAAGAATTATTTATCCTAGGTTACTGTGAAAATTAAAAACCAGACATTATTGAACACAGAGGCAGAAAGCACATAGGTTATCAAGATCAAAGCATTGCCCAATACATGTTATTAATTAAAGATAATTTTGAAATTACTATCACTCACTGCAGTTTTGTCATTTCAGAAATAGAGCATTTTGGAAGTTTTCCCCCTTTCCTGGGTAATGTATCTATTTGGTTACTCTGAATAGTTTTCTATTCAAGGCTCTTACTCTTAGCTAATTAAGATATGTTTGGGGGTTTTGGGGGGAGGGGCATTCAAAATTTTATGCAGCACTAATTGAGGCACTTCTTATCTAGACAGAATTGCTTAAACTGAAGTTGATTTTAAATTCAGCTGGAGTCTAGTTCCCAGTGTGGTACCTGAGCCTTAATTCCAAAAGAAAGGTGGGGGGAAAAATTATACTTCAAGCACTTCAGCAATCTAACAAAACATACAGCAGGCAGGACTAAGAAATGTTTCACATTCCCTAGCCATTGTTTCTGTGACAACACCTCAAGGCTGTGACTCTCCCCCTAAACACACATAGGCACACTATCTACCTCCTGTTGCTCTTTTGTTATGGAAGAAACTTGTGGTTTAGAGGCTGATTATTAGTCTTTTCTTTTCTCTCAGAGACCCTACTCAACTAGATCATCCCCTATTTTGGTTCTCTTTTAAGAAAAACAAAACAAAATAAATACCCCTTTCCAAGTCCTTTTCAGAAGCCTTCTTACTATCATCATGCTCTCCTTACACAACAAGAAAGAGAAGATAGAAGAAATCTTGTGGGGTTTTTTTTCAAAAAGAGAAATCAACAAAGGATTCAAACAACATTTAACATTAGGAAGGTTTAAGCTGATTTTAACCACTTATGGCTGCTTTGCAAAACTCTCCTGAGAATATTGTGCGCGGTGGGACTATTTGCTTTTTGGCATGATAATGTGGCAGCCATTTTGAATGGCAAAGGCTCCATTCAAGCAATGCATGAAATCTTCAGAAAGTGTTCCTTCCTTTGAAAAGGGGGAGGGGGGAGCCAGTCTTCCACCTTGAAAAGAAATGACCACATAAATTTCATATATTTGCTTTTTTTTAAAGGTAGAGACTGCTCATTCTTTCTTTCATTTATAGAAGCTATGTACTTTACTAAAAAGGACAGTAATTATTAAATGTAACCCCCCCCCCCAAAAGGAATTCTCCTTTCTGCAAATCTGTGTTGCATTTATCATCTGGAATGTATTTGCAACATTTGTAGTGCTGCTGCAGCCTGAAACTGCAGCTGCTACTAATCAGAGTTGATCTGCCAAACCTGGTCCTGAAGAAACATCAGCTGGTGAGACGGCCAACTTTCTTATCAACACTCCTCAGAGGGACCATATTACATCCGCTCTCTGGAGAAGCTGTTTGCTCTCAGTTCAGTTCCAGCTGTAATTTAAGATGGCATTTTGATCCACAAGGCCCTTGGAGGTTTAAGTCCAATGTAAGATAGTGTGCCTCTATGACAACTTTTTGACCTAGCATTACAAAGATCTGTTGGGTTACATTTGTAAACTGTGTCTAGGAAGGAATCTCACAAAAGAATTAAAAATGTGCTCGAATTTTTCTAAAGGGGTTAGCCAATTTAATCTTAATATTTATCCATTATAATTCCCTTCTACTTTGCAAAGTATTTATCATTTTACATTTTTCTAACAATCTAGTAATTATGGATCCTATAAAATATCATTTGGGGAATGGAGATAGAAAGGTAATGACTCACCCAAGTCCCATGAGACAATTGCTGATCTGATTTAAATTTGAGCTTACCATGGTTAAAATCAGTTAACTGCCAATTGGCTACACATACTTCTCTTAAATTGTCTCTAAAGCCCTTTATATCTTACATAGTGAAAAAATGCAAGTTAATTTTGCTACCATATTGTCTATGTTATTTTATTGTATTCTCAAATGTGAGGAACTGCTATTTATCTTACCAGAGTAGGAATGTCACCACATTTTATGTTTCCTGCCTTGGAAATATGAATCTTAAGCAATCATAATGTTTGCTTCTAGTAAGGAGTGAGTGTTACTGCCCCCAATTTTTTCAATGGCTCAGATTACAGTAAGATTTGAATGTGAACTAAAGAAAACAACTTTTATCTTAATAGTTATTTGTTGATCCAACTCCCAGGATTTCAATGGAAATTTGCAGAACTTATTTTTATCTATATATGTCTACCCAGAAAATGCATCCCATTTTTATTGAAAATATAAAAAATACCGCCTTGATTGATATTGATTTGCAATGAGCTCCACTTTTGTTTTCCAAATGACAGACACTTTGCATAATCTGAAAATGAGCAGGTAATTAGTCATTTTGCATGCTAACTACATTTGGTATTATATTTTTCCCACTCCCTGGCTACAATAGCCATGAGGCTGTGGAACCCTTCTGCTACAGTTAGCCACGGTCAAGAGGCTAACAGTCAATGGAGACATTGATGCTTTCATTTTAAATCTTTACACTGAGTTCAATCTTTCTTTTTTTCTAAGATAAGTCTTATAGGTGGAAAGATGCAGCAGACTTTGAGCACTGTTTGCTTTAACTACTATGAGAAAGAAAACCATCGGTTCCTCTGTTGGCAGCCTTACTCAGCCTAGGGACCTGAGAGAGATGCCTCAGGCTTCTCATTGGCAGTTGCTAAGGAAACATTTTAGGAAATCTTTTTCATAAATTCATAGTAATCTTCATTTCTCAAATGTCAAGGCTAATGACTCACCCTTTGATTACAAATGGGATTTGCTACTGCAGAATTGCTGGCAGCCTTCAAAGCTAAATTGTATTTGTCGGCATTTGAAGACTTTTACCATTGCTCCCCTTGAGTGAGCAGAAGAAATACAGATACATGAATATTTACCTCTTCCTAGAGCCCATTTAGCTGACGTCCTTACAGTCAGTCAGACAAAGACATCAGCTGTTTCTAAAGGGAGTGAGGAATTTGGTGACAGGACTGTTTCTGTCTCCCATCTTGTTTCAGAGCAGGAAAAGATACACAGATCAACCCATGCAAACATACTACTTCATATGATCACAATGTTCACAGCATGTTTGTGAGGTAATTAAAAGTTATCAACAGAACAACTTTTATTATAAATAAAACTGTTATGTGACACAAAACATTCTTAACTAAGAAATTACAATAATGGTTAAATGACTGACTGAAAAGTAAGTTTTCATAGGAGACAGCTCTGTCTTTAGTATCAAAAATGAAGAATATTGTTGTCTTAAAAACTAACAAAGTAATAACACATACAGTAAATGTTCACTTTGCATCTAATCATGCTGATAGAATATTTGCTTGTTTGAGATACACAGTTCCAAAGAAATTAGTTCTCAATCTGAGAAGTCTTTCAAATTTCATTTGAACTGGCTTTATCATATTTATATGTACCAGGGAATATGGATTATATGATTTTCTAAAGATAAAAATCAAAGACGTTGATTAAGAATTACTTTCTGGAAATGAATAAATAGTGATAGTAAAATGCATGTTGCCATCACATGTATAGAATTTTTACTTGGCAAAATATTTTATAATCTTTGCTTTATTTCACAGTCCTGTAAGATCAATCATTAATTCTAAATGGAAACTAAGCCTGAGATATTGACATGACTAATACCATCTATTGTATTTGTACTTAAGATATGTCTGGGTCTATGTGTGATGATCATTTTATATAATGTACCAACTAATGAAAAATGTAGAATCCAAAGAAATATGCATAACCACTAGCTCTGTCTTTGAATATCTGTGAAATACTTTCATAGAGAACATTTTAAAGCAATAAACATTTAAAGATAAATTGAGATATTTATTTTATAAATATTTAAGGTACAAAAATGTACATTTTAGAATGCTTATTTTCAAGATAATTTGAGAAAGAAATGCAGTGTGGGTTTCCTTAGTATGTTCTTTCTCTGCTTTGGACCTAGAATTTTATAATTATAAAATATTCATGTTTGAATCACGAGTCCTGATTCATTGCCATTTGTTTTGTAAGTCCTGCAAATTGTATTATCTCATGAATCACTATACAGTGTGTTGAACTGTTAAACAGTACAAGCCATTCACAAAAGATAGAGTAGAGCAAGAATGTCCAACCTTGGCTGGCTGGAGAATTCTAGGAGTTGGAGTCCACAAGTCTTCAAGTTGCCAAGATTGGACACCTCTGGGTATAGTACAAACAACCTCACTTCAATTTAATGTGCCCAATATCATTCTAACATTTTTTGTCTTCCTCACCTTTCCTATGTTTTTTTTACTTTTCTTATGTTTTTAATTTCAGTGCAAGAACTTCATGATTAAGTCTTGGAGTCTTCTACTCAATTTGGTAGTGTAGTGATTGTGAATTTCCAACATAGAGTTGAAGAAACAACAGTGCCTCAGGTTTCCAACCTTCTTGCCAAATAAAATCTTTGTGCAGGTTCTTTGGTTCTCTATGAGCTTGGTTGTTTTCTTGAAGACATTTCATTCCCAACCATATAACATCATCAGTGTCACTTTGTAACACTGATGTTTTCCACCATGACTCATGAACAGAAGATTCTTATTCTTTTTAAAAAAAATTATTTTATTGAAGAATTTTTTAGCAGGGTAAAAACAAGAATTAGACAAGAAAAAAAAAAGAATAAGTGAATAAGTAAGAAATAGAAAATAAGAAAAATAAAAGATTATAAAGAAGTGACTTCTGATCTTTTTGAGTGGTTATAAATGCATTCATATTTTACCTTCTCTCTCTCTCTCTCTCTCTCTCTCTCTCTCTCTCTCTCTCTCTCTCTCTCTCTCTCTCTCTCTCTCTCTCTCTCTCTCTCTCTCTCTCTAATGTTACAATTTTCTTCATTCCGCAACCAACATTTTCTAATTTTTAAACCCATAAAACACAATATTACTTTTTCTCTTTTTTCAAACAAAAAGTACACCAAGAGTTTTCAGTCACTGGTAAATGTAGCTGTTGATCTTTCCCTAAACAAACAAATCACCTGTAATTTTGCCATCTCTACTAGATCTGTCATCTTAACCAGTCCTGTCCCCTCTTTTCTGACTCTTTCAATTTTTGTAAATATAATAGTCTCATAGCAATAATCACAAATGAGAATAATCTTCCATGGCTCTTTTCTAATTGACTGTCCATTAATAAAAACTCCTCATATTTCACTGACAATGGCCATATTTACCCAATGTGCTTAATTTACTACTGAATAAAAATATTTTCTGGGTTCACACAATAAACTGAACAATATATTAATCAAAGTAAAAGAAAGTCACAATTAGGATGTTTCATGTATACAGTCCTGGTTTCTAACTGATCTGACTTAGGTTATTAATATGCAAAAGCATTTTTCATGAAACAGTTTCTCTTTATAGATGTCTAAGAAACCTAAAACAAGAAATATGAGTGCTCTACTCCTATAGCTTAATAATGTAAACTGTTTAAGTATTTTCAAGCATTCTATTAAAATACACATAGCAAAAATTTATTGAGTCTGTCATCTGCACTTCTATAACTGTCTGGTTTGGTTCTGCAACCTAACAAGATAGAGACAGATTTCAAAGGATAATTAGAACTGCAGAAAAAACAATTACTACCAACCTGCCTTGCATTGAGGACCTGTACACTGCATGAGTCAAAAAGAAGGCTGTGAAAATATTTACAGACCCCTCGCATACTGGGCATAAATTGTTTCAACTCCTACCCTCAAAACGTTGCTATAGAGCACTGCACACCAAGTGCACTAGACACAAGGACAGTTTTTTCCTGAACGCCATCACTCTGCTAATTCCCTCAACACTGTCAAACTATTCACTAAGGCTGCATTACTATTACTATTAGACTTCTCATCGTTCCTATCACCTATCTCCTCCCACTTATGACTGTATGACTGTAACTTTGTGGCTTGTATTCTTACGATTTATGTTGATTATTTCCTAGTATGATTCTATTGCTTATTTGTACCCTAGGCCTATGATTCATGATGAATGTATCTTTTCTTTTATGTGCACTCAGAGCATACGCACCAAAAACAAATTCCTTGTGTGTCCAATCACACTTTGCCAATAAAGAATAAAGAAGAAAAGCTCCCGATCTATGATGAGTCATACAAAACCTTGAAAATTCTGGCTATTGATTGATTAGCAACTTTTTTTTTCTTCAGGTGAAATTTTTCAGGGACAATATGCTATATAGCAGGGGTCTCCAACCTTTGCAACTTTAAGTCTGCTGGCTGGAGAAGTCTGGGAGCTGAAGTCCTTCAGACTTAAAGTTGCAAAGATTGGAGACCCCTGCTATATAGTATATGAGAATTACACAAATAAGCAAAACCATTTTTTTTTGTCCCTACTAACTTCTCCCGCCCTATTCTGATTAAAGATTGCTGTTATCTGAAGTTAAACTTCTTCCCTGTAAATATCTTTTCAAATTAGATAAAGGGCTACATTAAAATATGCTGAAAATTAATATCCCTGATCTTCTGATTTGTGTTATTGAGTATATATGCGTAAGAAGAACTTTGTGGACCATGGATGAGAAGTACCATAAATTGTACACTACCAATTTGAGTGTTGTTTCTTTGGAATTATTTCCTATGTCGTGGAATTAAATTGGACTGATTTTATCTTTTGGAATTTTTTTCTCCCTAATTTTCATTATGAAATAATGTCAAGTAGAAGAAGTATATCTTCTTATTAGATATAGTCTTACTGTTCCATCTTTATTCAACCTCGTCTTCCAGATGGCAACTAATTTTCATGGTTCATAAAGTCAAATCCAACTGCTGCACATGGACCTATGCAAGAAACCAGCACTGTTTTATTGCCCAAGCAAAGCTTATAAAGAAATTACTATTGTTTCCTAAGGATTTTTATGTGTAGGACTGGTGCACTGCAAATCCTTCAGAGCATTCATTTTTGTTTTAAAAAATTCCACAAAGTTAAACATAATTTTAAAAAGATAAATAGCACTCAGTAGAAAAGCCAAATATTCAAAACCTCCTTAAAATATTCAAACATCTTTCCTTACAGAACTGCAAATGGATATGAAGTGCTTTAAGAATCTCAGTTTCCTCCCCCCACTCCTATTTTTTTTTCAAGACAGGAAGTACATCCACAATTCTCTTCTCTCCGTTTAAATACCCTCCCTTTATTCCTTTTTCTCCAGCACAAGCCAATCGTTGAGAGCAATGTAATAGGGAATACTCATTAAGAGTAAACCTAATATTATGGGAGGAATCATGTAACACTTGCAGCTATTATTATAGTCAGGCATAATTCATTTGCATTTTAGATGGGATTGTCAAAGCAGAGCGCATCCATTTTGAGAGTAGTATTTAGGCTGGCCAAATTACCCATCTCTGCATTTTTGCCATTAGTCTAAGATTTCTAGAGATTGTTTTTTGTTTTGATTTTTTTTATTCATCAGCCATATACATTAAAGTCTTTTTTTCCTCCTCTTTCTCGCCTGCTCATACTTTGAAAGAGCATATGTTCAGCACATGCAAAAGAAAAAGCCTGAAGAGAAGCAAGTAGAGGGTGTGCACATGCCTTCATGACACAGGAAGCAAGTTTTGCCATGAAATGAGAAGCACAAACTGTAGTAAACCATTGCATAATCCCCACCCTGCTAAGTGGCTTCCCCAGAGGCCTGATACAGTGCCAAAGCCTCTTACATAGGCTGAGACAAAGCTTCTAGTAAGAGAAATTCAATTCCTGAAACCACCATACTGACAGCCTCCAATAGCAGTGCCTCTGTATTTGTGATTCCTGCTGCTGATATTTGCTTATTCCCAAGGCCACGAGAGGCTCCATAAGCAAATATTTGCTATTGCAATGGACATGTTATCAATTTAGGGTATAATGTTTTGCTTTTCCTTCCAGGAATTTTATCTTCTCCCATTCTGTTATACAGCTATGTGCAAATCAGCTTTTAATACCTCGGAGAGATTAATTTAGCAATTACAAGCCAGTTTAAAAACACATGCTAAACAATTGGTTATATAATCATACCACTATTATAATTTGGCTGGAGAGGGGATTTCTGAAGGAAAAGAGTGGTTTGTCTCAGCCTATATAGATTTGTTAAGAAATAAGCCTTAGCCTTATGATTAATTGCTTATTTTCTCTCTCTGAAGAAAAATATGCCTAAATGGAAGATTCAAAATTTTTAGAAATCATCCTTGGTTTATACGAACCTAATGCAATTAGAGTTCTACAATCTGGAATTTCATTGGTCAGACATTCTTAACTCATATCATTCCAGTGTTTTCTTATGTTCCAAAATACATTATTGCAAGTATAATATAAACAAATTAATTCACAATACAATAGAAAGTCAAATGTACTGTCTATTCTAAAGCTGCTGATTGAAAGACACTAAAAAAAGTATAAGAATGCATAGAATGACAAACTAAAAAGACGTTGCAGCTTAATTGGAAAACAGGCAATTCTTGATTGCTGGACCTGGTGATGCCAGCTCAGTAGTGAAAGATCCCAGGACAGTCAATGGAAGTGATTTTTTTCTGAGATATCTTGGGATCAGGTTGCTCCAGGAATTGACTAATCCTGGGAATTTTAATATTTAAATTGCTGTGATTGGGATTGGTCAAGCCATAACAATGAATTTGGCAATTGTAGTAGATAGATAGATTAAAATGGATGAAAATAGATGCAAATTAAAGGCATCATGGGAGGGAGTGACATTAATGGACACTGGGCTTGCATTGGCACATTGCAATTGCATTGGTACTGCATTGTTTTATGCCCATGTCATGCCACCCGCTTAAGATTTTACTTTGAGATCAAAGTGGAGTCATTGTCCAATAGAGTAAAATGAGATAATTTATTTCTATATAATAATTTTAGAAGACTATGCAAGTACAAAGACAAAAGACTAATACAAACTAAGGAACATGTAAAAAGTAGAAAAAAGATAAAAAGTGCAAAGAGATAGAAAAGACATTTTAGTATCTTATTTGAATACTTTTGGGATAAAGAAGTACAGTTAAAAATGATATTTTCACAGATATGATACTTCTCATCCAACCCACAAATTCACTCAGATGTCTATACTGTAAATTCATATTTATTGGAAAGTTAATATTAAAAATTTTGAAGTGATGTGCATGGAGAAAATAAGTTGCTGAATTTCAACTAAAAAAAAGAATGGTTTTACATAATTATTTTGATTCTATTGCACACTTGGTAAGTGGACTGTGTTTTTGTAAAAGTATAGTGTTCTTTCATCAGCTTGTACAGAAGCCATAGACGGAGGCTTCTCTATACAGTACACTTTTGTATTATGATATGGACTGCTGACAGCAAATCAGTTATATGAGGTTTCTACTAAGACTTTAGTTTATTATTAGGGTATGCTGCCATTTCTTAGTCTACTCTTTGAATATATTCCAACCTGGGAAATGTACCAAAGACTATATAGAATTTCCTTCACATAGTGTGTTAGCAAACTACCTGGTGGCCCAGATGATTAAAATTTTTGCACCAATAAAATATGAAAAAAGAAGACAAGGAGGCAAATCATAAACGTAGACAGAAAAAAGCCTATGAAAATTTCTTTTCTTTCTTTTCTGTGTGTCTATGTGGTAATGACATAGTTATATCAGTTCATTAACAAACAAACAATATTGAATGGCTTGATTACCCCACTAGCTGCATATTCATTACTGGAACATAAAAATATTCACAATGTGGAAGAATATTTAAAAGTTAGACTATTCAATGTAGCATATACAGTGGTTAGAATGCAGTATTGCGGGCTAACTCAATGCTCACTGCCAGGAATTCGATTCTGACCAGCTCATGGTTGACTCAGCCTTCCATCTTTCTGAGGACAGTAATATGAGGATTGTTGGGGGCAATATGTCGACTCTGTAAACTGATTAGAGAAGGCTGAAAAATACTATGAAGCAGTATATAAGTCTAAATGCTACTGCTATTTCATAAGAGTACAGCTTTTGCAGTAAACTCAATAGTAAATCCCACTGAGAGTTGAAGGCTATCTAAATATAGTTTCTGACTATATTTATAAATTTTAAATTTTTAGGGTTTTAAAGGGTTTTAGCACGGGTTTTAGGTTAATTTAATATGCTTTTAAGAGTTTGTATTGTTTTGTAATGGTTTTTAATGATGCCTGTGCACCGCCCTGGGTCCTAACAAGGAGAAGGGCGGGGTAGACATTTGATAAAATAAAATAAAATAAAATAAATGTTGAATGAGTATAGTAGAAGATTAAAATCTGTCTGAATAAATTATACATAGCTCACAATTTAATTGTATGTGATCTCTAGTATGTGTGTGTGTGTGTGTGTTAGGTTTTGAGCTGATAAATAAATAAACAAGTGAGACTAGGATAGGTCTATTTCGAGCTATTTAGCTCTCATCAGCTAGCCATACCCTAAATGTGAGTTCTAGGTGTAGTTATAAAAGAAACAGATATGACGATCTCCGGAACTTTTATATTGCTCGCTGAGCTTTCGTTAGTAACTGCTAACATCGTCAGAGTGTTAGCAGTAAGTAAGAGCCATAACAGGAAACTTGCATTTATACAATGTTAATCAATTTAGCCGTTGTGCGCGTGTAAGGTCCATCCATTCACCTCCCACCTGTGATTATCCCTGTTGTTTTTCTATCAGGGAGTCAGGGAGACTAGTATAGATCTATTTCGAGCTTTTTAGCTCTCATCAGCTAGTCATACCCTTACTGGGATTTGAACCGGAGCTGTATTACATTCAAATCCCAGTAAGGGTAGGCTAGCTGATGAGAGCTAAAAAGCTTGAAATAGATCTATGCTAGATCTATACTAAATAGATCTATACTAGCCTCCCTGTCTTATTTATTGATCAGCTCAAAAATGTAACACACATATTAAAAAATTACACAACGGAACTCATAGCTCATAGTCTAGATGGTGTCTGGTGATGAGCCGAAAGGCAGAAAAGGAGAGCAGTATGCTTCCTCCCTTAATTGGGGCTTAACAGGGGGTTGTGACACAAGTATATACTTATCCTCATGTCTCAGCTGATCAGGAAGAGAATCTGGTGGCCTAATGGCTATGGCTCCTGTCTAGCATGTAATACAGCCCAGATTCAAATCCCAGTAAGGGTATGGCTAGCTGATGAGAGCTAAAAAGCTTGAAATAGATCTATACTAGTCTCCCTGATTTATTTATTGATAAGCTCAAAAATGTAACACATATATATTCATATATATAGATACACACACATATATAATGTATATGGAAAACCCATTCTTTTTTACTTCTGATTAAAACTGTTCTTTCCCTGAATCTGCTACTTATGAGATATAGAGAGAGATGTCAGAAAGAAAAAGGTAAGAGAGATGAGATATCTCCACCCACTTTTGGCATTGGCTAAGCTCTTGTTTATTTCAGCCTCAGTTAAATAGCCTACCTCACAGAGTTGCTATCGGGGGGGGGGGGAGAGAAGGTAACAGCACTAGGTACATATGTTATACATATGTAAAGGTGTAAAAATATAACAATAATACACCATCTACAGCATCTGCCTATCCCAGGTCCTTGGGAACGACTTGAAAAGTAGATAAAATGCCAAATTCAGTCTGAATGCCCGGCTGCAGTGGTGGGTTTCAAAATTTTTTAGAACCTCTTCTGTAAGTGTGGCCTGCATTGTGGGAGTGGCTTGCCAGCTATGTGACCAGATGGGAGTGGCTCGGTAGTCATGTAAGTGGGTGGGCATGGCCAACTTGTAAAATGTGGTGAAATTTACTTAACAACGCTTTTGCTTAGCAACCAAAATGTTGGCTCAGAAACTTTGGCATTTGAAGCATGCAAATCTTAAAGCTGTCGAGTGACAAGACCCTTGCACCCCTAACCCTTTAGGGGAAAAAACACCAGGGGTGTTCAAACTTGACAGCTCTAAGACTTGTGGACTTCAACTTCAATTTCCAGAATTCCTCCTCTCGCTCTTCATCTTGATGATGTGCGGATGGGCGGGGGGAAGGAGCTGGAACCGGTTCACAAACTATAGATTTGTGGAACCTCTTGTATAGAAGAGGTTAGAAATGGGCGGGAACCCACGGGCGGGAACCCACCCCTGCCTGGCTGGCTGTAAAATCAACTATAACAACTCCCCACGAATTAACCTAGAGACAACATGACCCTTGTCAGAATAAAGGTTGCCAATCCCTGGTATGTAGGGACTACAGAATTAGCTATGTAGTTGGGTCTGATTAATGTAACATTACTTTGCAAGGGAAATAGGCTCCAGAGCAGTGGTGGGTTTCTGCAGGTTCGCACCTACTTGCGAGAGCCGGTTGGTGAAATTTAGAGAACCAGTGAGTGGGGGTTCCACCGGCGTACCTGAAAGTAAATCTGGCCCGCCGCTGCCAGTGACCCAATGGGAAGGAAAGGAAAGGAAGGAAGGAAAGAAAGAAAGAAAGAAAGAAAGAAAGAAAGAAAGAAAGAAAGAAAGAAAGAAAGAAAGAAAGAAAGAAAGAAAGAAAGAAAGAATTTATCATCACAATTGAGTCCAAAATTTTGGTTGCTAAGCAAGAGCATTGTTAAATGAGTTTCACCACATTTTAAAAGGTGGCCCCTCCCACCCTGACACATGACTGCCAAGCCAAGCCCACAAAATAGGCCACACCTACAGAGTAGGTTCTAAAAAATTTGAAACCCACCACTGCTCCAGAGAGACATAGTGGCTCAACCTAATCTTGGGGTAAGCAGCTTATAGGTCCAATATTATTCCATGTACCTTCAGTGTTGAGCTACTAATCCTGTTGCTTTCTGTTTCAGATAAAGTTTATCATCAGCTGGCATAAGTAAGATACACATTATGAATTGGGGAAATTCTGATGTTGCAATATTTTTCTTCAGGAGAAGAGCCTCATACATCTTTTACTTCTCCGTCCCCTGTATGTATGCCTGTGTGAGTGTATATTCCTAGCTTGTTTTATTTGGCAATTGCTGCTTCAGTTTATGGATGTTGGCATATAAAATATTGGCAGGCCTACAAGACTCTTAAATTATATACTTTGAAAGGAACATAATAACTTCTTTACCTTATGTATAGTCATGGGTCACAAATAATGCAGAAATTTGCTGGAGTTAAAAAGTAGGGGCCTTCCCAAAATCTCTGTGAAATGGATTGAATCAAGAAGCCAAATTCCACCCCGCTAAATATTGTAGCAGGATATTGGTTTGGCCCATCATCCCGATTGGAATCAGAGAAGGGTTAAGGTTGAAACACATTTGCTGTGTTTTACATTATTGGATTCATACTTTATGATATTCATTTCATAATTTATAGCAGATTACTTTACTCTTAAATATTGTTGTCTGTTATTGGCAATAATTCCTAAATTAGTAATTGGCTTATTTACATCTCTGGAAGAATATGCTTATAGCTGTCATTTGAACAGCCAAAAAGTACAAACGAGGAGGAGGGGCGAGTGGAGGAAGGGTAGAGAAGTGGAAAAAGAAGGAGAGGAAGTGGAGGAGGGAGAGGAAAAGGAAGGCAATTTTTTCAAACCCCTTAAATTAAAAATCAAACTTCCCATTTTGTTGTTATTGAATGCACTAGAATAGTAATGGCGAACCTTTTTATAAAGGTGTGCCAAAATTGTGCATGTGTGTGCTATTGCATGCACACATGTGCCCACACCCACAATCCAATGTGCCCCACCCACCTGCGCAGGCACATGCAAGTGTGACCCCTGCTCCGTGTGAGAGGGGAATTTTCACTCTCCCCAGGCTTCGGAGGCTTTCCTGAAGCCTGGGGAGGCCGAAAAATGGAACCAAATGTTAGGTCTTTTTTTTTGCCCTCCCCAGGCTCCTGAGGCCTGGGGAGGGTGAAAATGGTCTCCCTCGGTCCTCTGGAAGGCTGAAAATCGGCTGGCTGGTGCATGAAAGTGCACCAGAGCTGATGGCTCACATGCCAGCACATATAGCTCTGTGTGCCACAGGTAGGTTCGCCATTATGGCACTAGAAGATTTCAGCATTTTCTAACATGCATACAGCATGCAACAAATTAAAATAATAGCCTTCACTTCATTACTATTACTGCAGTCAAAATATTTGTAGGGCATTATACAATGCTGTCTTAAAGAAATCAAGGTTATTAATACATCATTTTGTGGCAACATGTTACGTTGCAAGAGATTGCATCAAGATGGTTTAAAGAGGGCATTATCTCAGTTTTGTGTCAGTGATTTCTGTTGTATTTAATCTTGAAATTGCCAGATAGATTGGGAAGGTCTGTCCTTCCCCACAAACTTACCAGACAATGGAACTCTCAATAGGACCATGATATTAATATGAAACAATAACAGTCTGTAATAGCAATAGCACTTAGACTTATATACCACTTCACACTGCTTTACAGCCCTCTCTAAGCATAATGTAGAGAAAAGAGAAATTGGAGGATGAAGAATAACTCAGATGGAAAAATGTAGAGGAAGGAAAGGTGGGTGTAAATCAGCAAGTGGATGAAAGAAAGAAAATAAGAAGTAGAAAAAAGCTTAAAATATGTAAAGACAAGATGAAGAATGAGGATATGGAAAAGGCACAAGGTGGGGAAAAAAAATAATGGGGAAAAATGATAGTAGAAGAATTTTTTTTTGAAATTTTCCAATCCAGTACTTTAACTACTTTGCCACAATAGTTCTCAAATATGTATATGCTAAGAGACACATGCAGAAAAATATGCACAATTTAACACGAACTTTTTAAAACAAACATTTCAAGCTAATACAGAAATTATGAAAACTGAACAAGATTCAAAACCTTAAATATTAACAAAGTTGTACTTATATTTCTTTAGTTGTTTTTCATCCTGTATGAATGAAAATATCTTAAATGGAATTCCAAGAATTTGCAGATTTTACACTTTGTTGTGATCTAAGAATGTAAATGACAAGTTTTGACAGAAGAGTTTATAATACAAACGCCTGTGTTATGATTTAAAAAGAAATAGAAGTAGATCCTTTTTATGTTTACTATTGTTTCTATTAATCAGCACTGAAGAGACATCACTATAAGAATTCTCTCAGTGTACTTTACTACGCTTTTCAGATTAGTTTAATTTCCCACTGGAAACTAACTCTTTATAAATATTGGCCTAGGATTACAATCACGTAAGATAAAACTCATGCATTAAAGCTGCTCTGTCCCATTTACAGGCAGAATTTGAAGTTTCACATATGAGACCCAAGGAAGCAATAAGAAATCACACAGATGCTGCTCTTTTTTACAGATATTCAAGGATTTGAAAAAGCATAAGATGCTGGTACATCATAGATATAATAGATGTGAACATGGCCCCTTTGCCCATGAGTAGTTGAAAATAGCAACTGTAGTTTTAAGATCAATAACATATTTCTTTGGAGATCTCAAGAGTCATTCATTACCAATACCTCTGAGGCTGTTTAACGTTTCAGATTATAAGACATGTATAGTCAGTGCATTTCCTTTTCTTGTCCCAGACTAAAGCTGTAAAAGAGCTGCACAAAATTTGTCAAGTTGGCAAATCATTGATAGCTTTTGCATTAAAAACGTGCCAAGATTTGGAATCCTTTAGTTTTAGTTGGATTCCTTCCTTTGTAGAAGCTACCAAGAAATTTACCAAAGTACTGCTGCAATATTGTCATGTTACCTACCGTCATGGTACATACCTACAGCTTTATAGTCAGGGTAGGGTATTATTTTTCCATTGAGTTCTGCATAGCAGCAATGTAGAAATCACCATGTTCTCTTTCCCTTTTTCTCTTTTTCATTTCTCCTTTCACAAGCAAAAAGATTAACACAGGAAGCCAGAGCACACTGGCAGAGGTGTGAGTTAATAACTTCCTCAGAGCCAAGAACAACATGGAACTAGTTTAAGACATAGAGTTTGCCCAACAAGCTAAAGCTTTCCAAGGTTATTCACCTGAATTTTTCAATTACAGCAGAGATGTCAAGGAATAAAATAAACCTACAAATTTGTTTCTTGTTATAGAAAAGTTAGCATTTCCCCCCAAATATTTTGTGTGTCATTTCTGAAACTATATGTTAAATACTATTTAGCAGGTATACAAAAAGCAGAGATATCTAACTACTTTGCTCTTGCTTTGACACAGCAAGACAGATAGAGGTTGATGTTATGTAAGGTTTTATGCCATATCCACAGATTTGTTGAGATTTGTTAGGTAGGCATGACAATCATATTAAGGGCCAAGAGAGATTTGCATTAAACTATGTCCACAGTTTGGGTTGAATTAAAACACTGACAGCAGTTTCAGAGTATAATTTCAAACCACACTGTTACTATTTCACTCCAGTTTTATTAGAATAGCTTTATTCATTTAAAACATTCTGGGGAAGCAAAACAAGAAGTTAGTACTAGTATATTGTAAATAAAGTTATTTGGCTAGTACTTTCCATTAATAAACACACAGAGAACTGGGAACTGAGCTTATATTGAGAGCAGAAGATTTTTATGAACCTACAGTACAACGTGTTGAACAATATAATCTTCACAGAACAAATATAGACAAAAATATTGGAAACTTTTGGGATGGTGGGTTAAAGTCACAGGACCTCTTAGAATTAGGGTGTCTCAATCAGCTATCCATTCTGTGAAGTTTTAGTTTATATTTCTAAAATGTGAATAAAATCCAATGTCAATGTTTATTAATATTAACCTGTATAATCTCAGATGTCACTGGGCTGAAGGGTTTCCACCTGCACCTGGGGTTTATTGGCTTGCAACATGGAAATTGCAGTGGATAAGATGCGGTCAAATTTTCTTGCCTATCTATCAAGGAGCAAAGTAAGTTTTTATTTTATTTTATTTCTCCATGATTTACAAAATCAGGATTGCATCCTGTGACTGTATTACTTAAACACATATGTTTAAGTTTAGGGGTGGTGATTATTGTTAAGGAAAGTCTTGAGCCAAGGGAGACCACTGTGCCATAGACCACCGGCTGTGAGTCCCGCTTTGTGAAATGGGGCCTAAGGAGGAAGTTGGGCTTGCTGATTGTATACCTGGCTCCCCGCTATGTAACAGCAGCCCTGCCCGAGCTCCTTGAGGTGATCGCCGAGATGGCGGTTGAGACCCCCAGACTTTTAGTCATGGGGGGACTTTAACTTGCCATCAGCGGGCGAAGCTTCCGAGGTAGCTCGGGAGTTTATGGCTTCCATGACGGCCATTGACCTGCCCCAACTAGTGCAGGGCCCCACTCACGATGAAGGACACACGCTGGATCTCATCTTTGTCTCTGGCCAGTGGATGAATGATCTAGGAACCGGGAACTTAGTCATCTCACCCTTGTCATGGACAGATCACTCTCTCCTTCGTCTGGACTTTCCAATCGCCTCACCCCACCGCGGGGAGGCGGAACCTGAGATGCCAAGATGGTTCCGCCCCAGGCGCCTGATGGATCCCGAAAGGTTCCAGAGGGGGCTTGGGCCAGAACCTGTATCCTTGACCCGCGACTCGACTGAGGACTTAGTGGCCACATGGTACAATGCGGCCACAGGGGCCTTGGACCGGGTCGCGCCCTTGCGCCCTCTCATGCGGCGTCGACTTACCCAGGCTCCTTGGTTTTCTGAGGAGCTGAGGGAGATGAAACGCTGCAAGAGACACCTAGAGAGTAGGTGGAGATCCTCTCGGTCCGAATCTGATCGAGCACTGGTAAGAGCCCACTTGAGGACTTACCTAGTGGCGATGAGGGTGGCCAAACATGAGTATTATGCTACCCTCATCGCATCCACAGATAACCGCCCTGCGGCCCTGTTTGGGGTGACCCGCTCCCTCCTTCAACAGAGGCCGCGGGAAGCCCCTCTACAGGGCAGAGCAGAGGAGTTTGGAGAGTATCTGCAGGATAAAATCGCTCAGATACGGAGCGAGCTGCCCTCCACAGATTGTAGTCTAGAGGGATCGTCCGAGGCAGGTCTTGAGACTATTTTATGGGAGGACTTTGACTCTGTTACGGCCGATGATATGGACAGATTGGCAAGGAGACTAAAGGCCACCACATGTTTATTGGACCCGTGTCCCTCCTGGCTTGTAGTGGCATCCTGGGAGGTTACACAAGGCTGGCTCCAGGATATAGTGAATGCTTCTTTGAGCGAGGGGTTTCTGCCTACTGCCTTGAAAGAGACAGTGGTGAGACCCCTCTTCAAGAAGCCTTCCCTGGGCCCAGGATTATTGGTAAATTACCGTCCGGTCTCCAACCTTCACTTCTTAGCGAAGGTTGTAGAGAGTGTGGTGGCACAGCAGTTTCCCCACCATCTGGAGGAAGTTGATTATCTAGACCTGTGCCAGTCCGGCTTTTGACCCGGTCATAGCACCGAGACAGCATTGGTCGCATTGGTGGATGATCTCTGGAGGGCACGGGATAGAGGTTTCTCCTCTATCCTGGTCCTGTTAGATCTCTCAGTGGCTTTCGATACCATCGACCATGGTATCCTATTGCACTGACTGGGGGGGGGGGTTTGGGGGTGAGAGGCACCGTTTTACCTCCTACCTCTCTGGTCGATCGCAATTTGTGTTGACAGGAGGGCAGAGGTCGACTTCAAGGCCCCTCACATGTGGGGTGCTGCAGGGGTCGGTCCTCTCGCCACTCCTGTTCAACACGTATATGAAGCCACTGGGCGAGATCATCCGTGGTTTTGGGGTAGAATATCACCTGTATGCTGACGACACTCAGCTGTACATCTCTACCCCAAACCACCCCAACGATGCCGTCGAGGTGATGTCCTGGTGTTTGGAAGCCGTGCGGATCTGGATGGGCAGTAACAGACTCAAACTCAACCCGTCCAAGACCGAGTGGCTGTAACTCCATCCCTGGCCATAGGGGGCAAATTATTGGCCCCCGTGGAGAGGGCGCGCAATTTAGGAGTCCTCCTGGATTCCCGGCTGCCCCTGAAGGACCATGTGACAGCTGTGGCCAGGGGGGCATTACCAGGTCCGCCTGGTCCACCAATTGCGCCCCTTACTTGACCGGGACGCCGTTCACACAGTCACTCAAGCACTTGTGACTTCCCGTCTGGACTACTATAACGCTCTCTACATGGGGCTCCCCTTGAGATGGACTCGAAGGTTAGTCCAGGATGCGGCCGCGCGGGTAATCATGGGAGCCTCTCGGCAATCCCATATAATACCTCTCCTGCGTGAGCTGCACTGGCTACCTGTGACCTTTTGGGTGCGTTACAAGGTTTTGATGACCATCTTCAAGGTGTTCCATGGCACGGGGCTTAGTTACCTGCGTGACTGTCTGCTGCCCCCTACGTCTCTACGTCCGATTTGCTCCTACAGAGAGGGGCTTCTCTGGGTGCCTTCAGTGGGGCAATGCCGGTTGGTGACCCCCAGGGGAAGGGCCTTCTCTGTGGCAGGCCCAGCCCTCTGGAACGACCTACCCCCCCGAACTCCGAGTCATCTCTGACCTCCGCCTGTTCTGCCAGCGCCTAAAAATGCACTTTTTTCATCTAGCATGGCATGAACTACCCGACTCTGAACTGGCTTTTAGTGATCAATGTTTTAATTTTTGGGGTTTTAATGAGGTTTTAGCGTAGGATGGGGTTTAGTATAGTTTTAATAGGTTTTTGTATTTTGTATATTTATATATCTATGTTTTTAATTTTCCTGTGCGTCACCCAGGGTCTCTTGGTGGGAGATGGGCGCGGGATACAAATACAAAAATAAATAAATAAATAAATAAATAAATAAATAAATAAATAAATAATAAATAAATAAATAAATAAATAAATAAATAAATAAATAAATAAATAAATAAATAAATAAATAAATAAATAAATAAATAAATAAATAAATAAATAAATAAATAAATAAATCATTCCTTGACATTATTAATTAAAATACTGTCCCTCTTAAAGTGGCTTATAGAGACCAGAGGAAACTAACCAAAATATAACAAGTCCTAAATATTGATCGATATAGTAGTCCACTTAGAATTAGACCTCTTATGTTCTGGTCCCCACATGCCATGAAGGAACCAAATTACTCCTTGGATAGGTATAAAAAGAAGTGAAAGTTGATGTGCACAACATAATAGCGCAACATTGATTTTTGTATTGGCATAGGATGGTAACAGGGAAAGAGTTTCTTCCCACAGCCTACTGTTCTTTGAATATTTTATAGTGATGGACAATATTTTAAAAGAAAATTTAGATGCTCATATTATTATTATTATTATGGTTGGTCACACAGTTAGGCAGACTTGATTTTGCATTTTTATTCACCTATCACATCATTACCAAGGACCTGAGATAAACAGATGTTGTTGTTTGATGGTGTTAAATGTATCATCGCAGGATGTAAGCTGTTCCAAGTAAAGCTGCTTTTTGCAATTGGCGTTTTACAATTGGTTTTGCCAATGCCAATGGTGTTCAAGTGGTAATCCAGATGTTTTGGGATTGTACCCAAGGGACGTAATACTATTGCTACCATTTTTGCTCAGAATGGGACCATTTGCCTTGGCTAACTCGCTGCAGCCAACTCATGCAGCCAACTCACCGCAGGACAACTCATCAAAGCCTAGTCCCCTGGGATACGTCGCAGAACAATTCAACAATTCAATTTAATTGTTTAAAATAATTTTAAAAATATTTTTATGATTCACATTTCATTTTATCCCTTCTTGCATCATTTTTTAAATTGATTCTACCCCACTGTTTCTTCAATATTTATGTAACTGTTGTCCCGTGGCAAATTGTCCCGTGATGAGTTGGCCCTGGCGAGTTGGCTGTGTTGAGTTGTCCTAGACTCTTATTTTTTTGCTTTTTGCTTTGCCACAATCACTCTACTTCTATTTGCAGGTCTTTGTATAGAGGTCTTTTCCTCTATTCTACTATCTTCAGGTACTACCATGTCCTGTATCCAGACTTTTTTTTCCTTCTTCTCAATAACTTTTGAGTATGGCTGTTATGTGGCAGGAACTTGTCTGAAGTTGAATTCTAAAGTCCTAGAGCAACTTTGTGTTTTCATTTTCTATTACTTTGTGGACCCACAATTCTTATATGCAGGCAAATGTATTTCTTGCAGACATTATGTACCAAAGGCCACTTATTATTATTATGTGTGTGTAATCTACAATTAGATTCACAGTCTAAAACTGATGGAAACTTAATAATTCAAGTCCTAACCAAGGATCTAAGAATTATTAAGCTATCGTCTATTATTATTGCTGCTACTACTTTTAAGCTGTTAGAATTTATGCAAGAAAATGATGCCCAAGTGTACCCTGTAGAACCATTATGGTTACGTTCTATAATTATTAGCTATATCATGAACTGAAATTATTTAGTTATTCATTTTGTGAAAAACACATTGAGGCAACAGGTTCCAGCTTGTTTCACAATGCTTCTGCCATTTTCTGTGCAAAGTGGGAACCACAGCATTTTCTAAACAAGAATGTTAATAACAACTTTCACTATTCACACCCACCATGGACAAAAACTATGGATGCCAAGAGACTTGTGGTCCAATACCCTAGAACATACAATTTTGGCAGAAAGCATTTACTACTTGAAAGGTATTAGAAATATTTAACCACTCTATGGTCTATGAAACTCCCTGAACATGCAGGAATGTGACTGTTCTGAAAAAGGAGCTACTTTGTTTAAGATTAAGTCCTGATTATTTAGGTCATATAATAATAATAACAATGATAAGCCATTAAATCTATATACCACCCGACTCCTAATGACTCTGAGCAGTTACATATTACCACAGGAACTTGGAACAACAGCGATATTTGTAGAACCATTAAGGAGTCACACAAACAAGAATTAATAACCAGTAATTATGCATTAGTCTCTATCCATGACAAATTGTGAGCAAACCCGTTGTAGAAACAAAAGTTGGCCATTCTGATCTCCAGAGGACTTCCAGCGGCTCACTAACAAGCCTAAGCTCAAAATAAACTATAGATCCTTACTTAATGTGTTAAAATATTCTTGGTCCCCCCGCCTCACCATGCATTTGCTTTTTCTGTACAGGGTTCAAATTAAAGGAGAGATAAGGTAATCTACACGGTTTAACCTACGTGCTGATCTGAATTTATATCACATGTGACAACTCTTTAACTGGTTGACAACTGTTATAGCCACCTATCTCTGTTTTGTAGGCTAAATATATCCAGATCTGTAACACTTCCTTGTACAGGTTAGTTTCCAGACCCTTCACAATTTTAGTCGTAACCCTCTTCTGAAATTTTGTCATTGTGCCTTTTGAAATGCAGTGTTCTGAAATAGAGACAATATTTCAGGAGAATTGTGACCAGAACAGAGTTTTGAAAAATCAATTCCCCTGTTCTCAATTCTGTGCATCAGAAGGTACCATTTACATTCTTAGCAAGAGTATTACCTTGCTGCTTCCCATTTAATTTGTGGTTTACAAGGATTGTGATTTTCATGTGTACCACTGCAAATCTCAGCCTCCCCTATTTTAAATTGTGCCATTCATTTTTCCTATCAGGTGCTGAAATTTGTATTTCTTTCCTTTTAAATGCCACTCTGTTCATTTCAGCCCAAAGTTCAAGCCTGTCTCCAGTATGCTTATAGCAGGCCCAAGATCTTCAAAGCTGATAACTAGCAAAAAAGAAATAAAAAGACATAAAGTTAATCTGGTCCAAATTCTGTATAACAAAATCATGATGGCTCCTGTCAATGTAAGCATTCCTATTCAAGTGCTGATAATTGTGCTGTTCAATAATCCAAGCATGTACAAACTGGAGATATCAAACGGATAGGTCTGAATTATATACATCTCCTAAACAAGGGAGTGACATTTGCTCACCACTAGTAGATAAGGACATTTTATTTTCAGCCTTGACATCTAATGCAAACACATAAATTGTGTCTTTTCTGTGATGTCATGAAACACATGTCATAATTTTTCCACTTTCATGCCCTGTTGGTATCTATTTACAGTGGGCACCTCCATGTTGAGACAGGGCATTCAGCTGTTTTTTTTTAGCTTTCTTTATAATATGAAATAATTATTGTGTAAGATTATAAAAGATTTCTATGAACCTTTTCCAGGTACTTTACAGCTTTAATCCAAATTCAACCTTTGTCAAGCTATGTTGAAAGTCCAGGAATTTATCTTAAGATGTTTGTTTACAAAATGTATTGGTCACCCATCTTACCTCAGGTTAATTCTGGGTAATTTTAGTTTACAAGCTTAAAAAGACAGAAACTATACAAAAGACATAAATAAAGTGATTTGTGTGATGTGTGTTTTGGGTCACAGTACTGTGAAAAAAAAACAAATACTGTGACCTAATTAAAAGATGGGAAGAGAGACAGTGGGATTGTGGGGAGGTAAGATCTATTATTAATCTATCAACTTCCACTGTGATGTTCCCCCATTGGAGCCGCAAGCTAACCAGCAGAGCCAGGGTTTAGGTTCCTATTGAAGGTCAGGAGAGTTAGAGCTGACCTCACACTGGTTGGCAAGCTGTTCTAAAGGGAAGATACAATGGCAGGGCTCTTGACCTGGACTCTGCCAGCCAAATACTCAGGCTGCTAGGGCCTGCAGCATGCCTCCTCTGCTGACACAAGTGGGACAAGCCAATCCCCTTGGGATGAGACAACCCTACAAGTAGCCTGCATTCATGCCATGAAAGGTTTTAAAGATCATTACCAAAACCTTGAATTGCACTCAGAAACAAGCCAGCACCCATTGCACTTGCAAAGCAAGTAATGTTACATGAACATCTTTGGAGCTGCAAGAATTGCCCATAGTGCTGCACTCTATGCCAACTGTAGCTTCTGAATGCTTTTCAAAGGTGACGCCATGTAGAGCGCATTGCATAGCCCAAACAAGAGATGACCAAGGCCTGAAAACTGATAAACCTTATACTTATGATCAATCTGATAGTGATAGCCCCCCCCCCCAATCCTATGTATATCCTTTCCCAAGAGTTTCATCTACAATGTTATATGAGATCTGAGAATCTTTTCAAGTCAAAGACTCTCTGATTGGAAACCTATCCACCAGCAAAATTTTCTGAAAGATTAGGGCCCACGTGAAACTAATTGTAACTGTAACCTCAACATAAATTTAAATGTCAAATATAGTTTGATTCCACCTCTAAAGTGCTAGCCCACTTACAGAATAACTCCTGACTATGTATTCTAAAATGTATAGAGGTAATTTCTCCTGTTCTCTTCTCTGAAGACCTTTCAATGTACAATCATGAATTAAGAAGGAGCATGACAAACATTATCAAATGTGATTGAAAACTTTAATTTTGACAGATTTCAGAAATCTATCAATTACATTCAGTGAGCTATAGTGAAGACAAAATTAAACTTTATGACACTTTACAAGTGCATAATGAATACTTGTTTTTCTTTTGTATCCCATTCCACCTTAAATAATAATTGTTATTGCTTAGAAAAAAACCAAATTCATATTCTTGAATCACATATAGCAGAGTTTACATGTTGCAGACTGCTTTTGCTTTGCTTAGATTTTATGTGACCTTTTTACATATCTGACTGGTATTTTTGAATGGGGAAAGGATTATATGTACACATTGAGGAGTGGAGTGGAATTACAATTAAGCAACACAAATATTACATTCCAATTTAAACGGTGCTAATGTTGAAATTTACAATCAGATATCTTCTTTCTTTCCTCCTCCTCCTCCTCCTCCTCCTCCTCCTCCTCCTCCTCCTCCTCCTCCATCATTTCCTTTTTCAAATAAAATTTCACTCAGTCTTAGAAAAATATTCATGAGCTAAAGCTGGCAATAGAAAAATAATTATTTGAAAAACATTCTATGAGGAGAGTTGTGTGCTTCTCTACTGGATGCCAGTTAAAATGAGCTAATTTGTTTTACCAGTAGCTTAAGAAAACCCCAGCACAGCAGCGCAACAATTATATCCAGGTGCAAGGACTTAATTCAAGCAATTCTAGGTGGATCCTTGCAGTCTGCATTATGGGCCCCATCCTCACTGCAGCTTGAAACAGATGCCCTTGAAAACATGATCCAGCCAGCCCTTGAATACCAAGCTTGAAATGCTTTCAGAAAGCACAGAAGGGTGAAAGGGTGTTCTATAACCAAATAATAATCCAAACATCACTGAGAAATATGACCCTTGCAAGTCCAAAGAGAATTTGAATCAGCTTCATTGGGCTTCCAGAATCTTTGTCCAGCACAAATGCAACATTTAAAATTGGCTTTAAAAGTGCTTTAAAAGGCTTAAATCACTTATTTCAAACTTTATCATTAAATTCAATGTATATTTTCCAAAATCAGATTTCAGTATTATCTATTTAAATGAATGAGAAACAATACACAATTAAACACTAAAATTCATGCTTGGGCAATTATTGTAAAATAAAAGTGGTAATTCAGTTGTCAAATGATATGTCTCAACAATATTTTATTCTCAATTTTGAGAGTATGTTGTAGGTGCTTTCACAAATCGACTGTTATGAATAAACTAGGCTCGAAGAGTAGATAATGCCACCTAGGCAGCATAAACAGAGGGATAGAATCAAGATCACGTGAAGTGTTAATACCCCTTTATAAGGTTGCTCTTGAGACACCATCTTGGGAGGAGTTTGATTTTGTTACTACCGAGGATATGGACAAGTTGTCAAAGAGACTTAGGGCTACCACATGTTTCTTGGACCTGTGTCCCTCCTGGCTTGTACTGGCATCCTGGGAGACGACACGAGGCTGGCTCCAGGGCATTGTCAACACATCTTTGAGTGAGGGGTCCTTGCCTGCCATCTTGAAAGAGGCGGTAGTAAGGCTCCTCCTCAAGAAGCCGTCCCTGGATTCAGCATTACTAGAGAACTATCGTCCCGTCTCCAACCTTCACTTTTTAGTGAAGGTTGTTGAGAGTGTGGTGGCCCAACAGTTTCCGCGACACTTGGAGGAAGTTGATTATCTAGATTGTCTAGTTGATTATCTAGACCCGCGCCAGTCCGGCTTCCGACCCGGGCATAGCACCGAGACGGCATTGGTCGCGTTGGTCTAGTCCTATTAGACCTCTCAGCGGCTTTTGATACCATCGACCATGGTATCCTATTGCGCCGACTGGGGGGGTTGGGGCTGGGAGGCACCGTTCTACGGTGGTTCTCGTCCTACCTCTCTGGTCGGTCGCAATATGTGTTGGCAGGGGGGCAGAGGTCGGCCTCGAGGCCCCTCGTATGTGGGGTACCTCAAGGGTCGGTCCTCTCGCCCCTACTGTTCAACACATACATGAAGCTGCTGGGCGAGATCATCCGTGGTTTTGGGGTGGGATATCATCTGTATGCTGATGATACTCAGTTGTACATATCCACCCCAGACCACCCCAACGATGCCGTCGAGGTCATGTCCCGGTGTTTGGAGGCCGTACGGATCTGGATGGGTAGTAACAAACTCAGGCTCAACCCGTCCAAGACTGAGTGGCTGTGGCTTCCGGCACCCCGGTTCAGCCAGATTATTCCAACTCGGGCCATTGGGGGCGAAACACTGGCCCCCGTGGAGAGGGCGCGCAATTTGGGTGTCCTCCTGGATTCCCGGCTGTCCGTGGAGGACCATGTGTCGGCCGTGGCCAGGGGGGCTTTCCATCAGGTACGCCTGATGCGCCAATTGCGGCCCTTACTGGACCGGGCTGCCCTTCGCACAGTCACTCAGGCCCTCGTGACCTCTCGACTCGACTACTGTAATGCTCTCTACATGGGGCTTCCCTTGAGGTGCACTCGAAAGCTGCAGTTAGTCCAGAATGCAGCCGCGCGGGTGATTACGGGAGCGCCTAGACACTCCCACATAACACCTATCCTGCGCGAGCTGCACTGGCTTCCTGTGGTCTTTCGGGTGCGCTTCAAGGTTTTGACGACCATCTTTAAAGCGCTCCATGGTTCGGGGCCTAGTTATATGCGAGACCGCCTCCTGCCCCATACATCCCTCAGACCAATACGCTCCCACAGAGAGGGCCTCCTCAGGGTGCCGTCGGCCGGACAATGCCGACTGGCGACACCCAGGGGGAGAGCCTTCTCTGTGGCAGGTCCAGCCCTTTGGAACGACTTACCCCCTGAACTTCGCACCATCTCTGATCTCCGCCTCTTCCGCAAGTGTCTTAAGACACATTTGTTCCATCTAGCCGGCCTAGCGTAGCCCCCTATACTGACTTTTAGATAGTTTTTAAATTTGGGGTTTAATCTGGTTTTAGCACAGGTTCTATTGAATTAGTTTTTTTAAATTTTATATGGTGTTTTGTATGTATTTTAATTTTCCTGTGCGCCGCCCTGGGTCCGTTTGGAGAAGGGCGGGGTATAAATTGAATAAATAAATAAATAAATAAATAAATAAATAAATAAATAAATAAATAAATAAATAAATAAATAAATAAATAAATAAATAAATAAATAAATAAATAAATAAATAAATAAATAAATAAATAAATAAATAAATAAATAAATAAATAAATAAATAATGTCTTGGTAAGGCCACACTTGAAATTCTGCATCCAGTTTTGGTCACCACAATGTAAAAAAGATGTGGAGACTCTAAAAAGAGTGCAGAGAATAGCAACAAAGATGATTAGGGAACTGAGGGCTAAAACATATGAGGAACGGTTGCAGGAACTGGTTATGTCTAGATTAATGAAAAGAAGGACTAGGGGAGACATGATAGCAGTGTTTGGATGTCTCAGGGGTTGCCACAAAGAAGAGGGAGTCAAACTATTCTCCAAAGCACCTGAGGGTAGGACAAGAAGCAATGGGTGGAAACTAATCAAGGAGAGAAGCAACTTAGAACTGAGAAGAAATTTCCTGACAATTAGAACAATTAATCAGTGGAACAAGTTGCTTCCAGAATTGTAAATGGTCCAACAGTGGACATTTTAAAGAAGATGTTGGATATTCATTTGTCTGAAGTGGTGTAAGGTTTCCTGCCTAAGCAGGGGATTGGACTAGAAGACCTCCAAGGTCCCTTCCAACTATGTTATTCTATATTCTATACCTTTTCGCCCAAAGGAAAAGTAGTCTGCTTCTCCCTCATTACTGCTTCTAGTCTAACAGGAATGATTTGTATCACTGAAGATTATCTTCATGGCAAACAGGTACACATCTAGGCAAAGCCCTGAGCTGTAGCAATCCACCATTTGTCTTCTCAAAGAATGTTTGTGAGACCCAGGTACATTCTTATAGATACAGATAATACTAGGACTTTGGGATAAATTTTGAAGTTGGTACGTTTTCAATCTTTCAATCAGGGCAAGGGGTCTGACATGCTCCCATGTAAAATTGAGTGTCTTTTTGCAAGCAAAGAAGCCAGGCAGGAAGAAAGACAAGAAGGGAGGGAAGAAGAAGGACCTAACTTTTATAAATAGAAAAACACAGACATTTGTGTGAACAAATCATTTTCAAATTTTCATACATGTTTTCCTCAGTAAATATAAGCCAGTAAATTTAGCAAAGATAGTGAGATTTACATTATCCTTATAACTATGACTAGGGTTCCATTCTATCAACTCTTTTCATGTAAAATATCTTAACACCTGAATAACACCCCAATGTCATTTACATATAATCAAGGTAGCAGGTGGAATATGCATAATCAGAATTGCTTGGAGGGATGCCATGCAGAAAATGTCCAGAACATCTAGCTCACTGATTCTAACATAGCTACATAGTCACAAGCCAGAGGATGGCAGCATTGTGATGGATGATATCAGTCTGCATGATAGACCAGAAGAGTTAGTTAATCTGGTCCAGGTGGTAGAGATCGATATAGAATCCATAGTCTGAGCTTCTACATTCATTGATGCCTTTTTCTTGTGATGTGATTCCCACTCACGCTGCACCCAACCGTATTATGAAAGCAGTCAAGGAAAACTGCCATCTGGAGGTTACCATAGTTATTGATTCTGTCCCATCTTTGCAAAATAAATAGATAGTGGTTGGCTGGCTAGGCAATATGCTGACACAGGTAGCCAGGATATGATAATAGGACAGAACCACACACCAGATTTGTGTATAGGGCAGAGCTGGTTTGCTGTGATTTGATCATTGGCTAATTGTACATGCCATACTGTAAAGTATACTGTGATAATTTATTCCAGGGAATTTATAATGACTATTATGTCTGCAGGGCTCGATACTCTGTCCTCTCCTGCATAACATCTACATAAAGCTGCTGGGTGAGTTCGTCCATCACCATGGATTGAGATATTATTAATATGCTGATGATACTCACCTACACATCTCTATGCTGATTGATGCTGTCTCTGCCTCCAGTGCCTCCAGTGCTGTAGGGTCCTGGATGGGGGACAACAAATGTTGACTGAACCCCTGAAGACTGAGGGCCTTTGGGTGCATTGAGCCTTAGGATCCAAGTTTTTGTCATCCTTAATACTGGATGGGGTTGCAGTACCTGTTCAGACCCAGTTTTCAACTTAGGGTTCTTCTGGACTCATATCTGCTGCTCAAATAGTAGGTGGTGGGCATGACTGGGAGAAATTTTGCATAGATCTGGTTTGTGTACCAGCTGTGACCTTCCTGGATCATAATTTCCTGTGCTCACTTACTTAAGCCCTAGTCACCTGATATCTGGACTTTTACAAAACACTTTACATGGGGCTACTCTTGAAATCTGTTCAGAAGTTTCATCTGATGCAAACTTCACAGTCTAGTTCCAAGTACAGTTCAAGATGTTGGTTATGACCTTTAAAGCCCATAATGGCATAGATCCAGGCTACCTGATAAATTGTCTCATCTACTACAACAAGCCTATCCTACTTGTGCCAGCAGGGAGGGCCTACTATGGATCCTGTTCGTGAAATAACTCTGATTATCAAGATCTAGAAGAAGAACCTCTTCTGCTGTAGTGACCACCTTTTGGAACATCCTACCCTCTAGGTAAGATCTGCTCCCACCCTGCTTTCCTTCCATGGGATTCTAAAGACCTGGCTCTGCCAGTTAGCTTGGAGGCCATATTTGGGATTTCCACACTGCAGAATTGATGGCAGACTCCTCCTTACACTTCTTCCTCTCTGCTTCCACAAATCCATCTCTATGTTATCATATTGATGTATTCTCATTGTTTTCCTTTTTATTGTTTATTTTATTGTTCTATTATTTTATTTCTATTTTGCTTGCACTCTTTTCTTCCTTTTTATTGTTGCAATAAAGCTATAGCCCCATAGTGACTTAGGCAGCAAATAAATTTAACAAATAATAAATATTGAATCATGTAATGTAAAAAAATGATAACCATGAATAGAAATCCTCTATTTAGGATCACCTTGGCATACTCAGGACATGTAAAGCCACGGGATGCTTTTTTAAAATATTAGAGTAGACTTATGTGTAGACCTTTGCTACCAAACAATCCTAAAAAACGTGTAGTGGAGATGTTGCCATCTTTCATGAGAGACACAGTTAAAATGCGAGTAGATGTCATTCTCATGTAGTGAGAATCTCTTTCCAATGCTGCTATGCTAGCTCAGGAGCAGTTGTGTATATTTATACAGAAATACCCTAAAAGATTTTTATACTGTAGATGTACAGTGGAACTCAGCATAATATGTTACATTGTTTTGATTTTCCTTCTTAACTAGCACTAATTAGAGTTATATCAGACCACTCAGATTAAACTAGTGACTCGTGCTTATTCGCAGATAATGGAAGCAATCTGGAGATCTTGAAAATTTGCCAAAATGGGGTCATAAAAAAACCTGCCAGATATCCAAGTCCTGAGTTCAGCCAAGCATGTGTAGCTGGTTCCCATGAACATTACAAATAAAATTAAAACCAGTTGGAAGCCTTGTGGGTTGTTTTTTTTCTTACTCCACCTCCTTTCCTCCTAAAGCAACTCAACTCTTTCCCTAACCTATAGAAATACTTTGGCCTAACACAGCTTGCCCTTTTAAACCATCTCTCTGCACCTTGAAGAAAATGTGGAGGTTGGGATGAAAAAAAAAGGGTTTTTTGTTTCAGAAATTCTCTTTGCTGATACTAAAATTCTTGACAAGGGTGGGGGTGAGAAGAGAAGGAGTAGAAGCCAGTAGAAGCATTTTTTTTTCCTGTTCCAAGGGGATATACATTTCATCCTGGAATCAAAAGCACAGTATTCCACCACTCCTAATTTAAAACATACTTTACAGAGGCATATCTTATTCAGCTGAGCCTTTGAAAATCTGATTTAAGGTGCGAATTAGGAATAAAATATATTGGGCCAAATTTGCTGCCAGATATAAAGGCACAAACACATTATGCTAGGCTTAAATTTGACTCTGTAGTATCAGGTTTTGCTTGCAATTACTTCAGATTTATAACTCCACTGGAGCAACTGATGTTGCTTGTTTCTTAAAACAAATAGCAATGACAGCAAGTACAGAATGTTCCTTTTCAGAAGCAGATTTAAGGCAAAATCAGTAAGGATAGTCTTTCCGTAGCCAAAATATTTTTTGCAAACATTTCAAAGACAACCCCAAACTGATGGCCAACAGATATTTTCAACTGCAAGGCCCATCATCTGCTGTATTACAGACAAACCAGAGATGGTATTCAGCCTGTTCTGACGGGTTCTGGAGAGCCGGTAGCAGAAATTTTGAGTAGGTCGGAGAACCGGCAAATAGGCTGGCCTCACCCCCACTGCTTCCCAGTTAATCTTCTTTTGTTGCCCTGAACAGGAGAACAGAGCTGGAAAGCAGGTTAGTGGAATGAGGAGGAAATGGGGATTTTGCAGTTACCTTCCCCTGCCATTTCCACAAAGCCACACCCACAAAGCCATGTCATACCCACCAAGCCATGCCCGCAGATCCTATTGTAAAAAAAATTGAATCCTACCACTGAGGCAAACACTGTGCCCACAGCCTGGAGTCTGATCCTGATGGGGCTCAAGGTTGATTCAGCCTTCCATCCTTTTGAGGTTGGTAAAAGGGGGATGCAGATTATTGGGGGCAATATGCAAATATTGCTTATATTGTAAACTTACACAGAGAGTGCTGTAAAGGGCTATGGGGTTGTACATAACCCTAAGTGCTATTATTGCTCCTGACTCTCACCTTGAATGAAAAGGTCAACCTGGCAGTAGAAGGACAGCAAAACAGGACATGCAGAAGTGGATGATGGAAACTATTGTAGAGATGAAGAGGATAGCCCTGTTTTGGCATGTGGGTGTCACTGAGGGATGGGAAATGTGTTGTTCCCTGCTTGCCTATATTTTCTTAGTTGAGGTTCTGTGCCCAGCGCCTATCACAGCTCAGGCTGGAAAAATCTCCTCTTCTGGCAGTCTTGCATGGAATATGAAATGGAAGCTGAACTTTTGTTTGTGATATGCATTCCAAATTACTACTAAATGGTAGAAAAGAGCTAAAGAAGCTTTGTATACATACAGGTTTGAGATTTGGTTTTGGATTTTTTTTTTTGCATCCTAGAGCTTTTTTCTAGGTTTTTCTCTTTGCGTTAAAACAAATCTCCAGGGTAGATGTCAGGGGTCCCTGCCAATTCTAACCTCTTCTATAAAAGAGGTTCCATGAATCTACAGTGCCATTTAGAACCAGTTCCATCTCCCTCCCCCAACCAGTCTGCACATCATCAAGATGAAGAGCGAGAGGAGGAATTCTGGGATTTGAAATCCACAAGTGTTAAAGCTGTCAAGTTTGAACACCCCTGGAGTGTATTTTCTAAAGGGTTAGGGGTGCAAGTCTTGTAACTTGACAGCCTTAAGAGTTGTGTGCTTCAAATGCCAGAGTTTCTGAGCCAACAGTTTTGTTGCTAAGCAAGAGCGTTGTTAAGTGAGTTTCATCACATTTACAAGCTGGCCACACCCACCCAGGTCACATGGCCAGCAAGCCATTTCCTCAAAGCAGGCCACACCTACAGAAGAGGGTCTAAAAATTTTTTAAACCCACCACTGGCATATGTGTATATAAAAGAGGGCCAAAAGAGCATGCATTTATAACAAACAGTACAAAAGATAATGATCAGGCAGTTGTCAACCCTGAAGCTGACCCGATCGACGTCATTTTGAAGATTCAGTGTTGCCACACTGGAGCTGAGGGATAGAAAATAGAGATAGTTGGGGTTTTGTAGCCAAAACAAAATATTTTCTCCTGTAAACCAAGGACATTCCCTCAGGTGGCCATTTATTTATTTATTACATTTTTATACCGCCCTTCTCCCTTCCGGGACTCAGGGCAGTGTAAATCAGTGGTATAAAATATAAAATACATAAAATACATTTAAAAATATATTAAATGGTAGGCCTGTTCTAAAACCTTAATAAAACCCTACTAAAAACCATTTAAAAACTACGCCAGGCCAGCTGCACGAAATAAATAGGTCTTCAAGGCCTGCCGGAAGAGGCGCAGGTCCGTGGTCGTGCATAGGTCAGTGGATAAGTGATTCCAGAGGGCAGGAGTCGCCACAGAGAAGGCTCCTGCCTGGCCGACATTGCCTGGCCGACAGCACCCTGAGGAGGCCCTCTCTGTGGGAGCGAACTGGTCGGTGGAAGGTATTTGGTAGCAGGAGGCGGTCTTGCAGGTAACCAGGTCCCAGAGGGAGAGGAGGAGTGATGTCACCAGCCAACTGAACAGCACCTTCATTGGACCATGTGACTGATTGTTTGGGAAATGGGAAAACTTTTACTTTTAATTAGGTGAAAACTGCTGGAACTTTCAGAGTCGTTTTTTACCAGAACTGTGCTAATATGATATATTCAATAAAACTATTATTTGAGGAATCTACCTGCCTTGGAGTTATGTTTGCTAGAGGTGTATTATTTGGAACCCTGACAGCAGTCTGCATCTTATGTCACTGTGAAGTGAATGTTAGCAAGAAAAAAGGCATTCTTCAGAATTTTACTAGATGACAAAAAGCTTCTAGATCAGTGTTCCTCAACTTTGGCAACTTGAAGAAGTTGGACTTCAATTTCCAGAATTCCCCAACCAGCCATGTTGGCTGTGGAGTTCTGGGTATTGAACTCCACACTTCTTCAAGTTGCCAAGATTGACAAACACTGTTCTTCACAATTCCAGAAAAGGCATAATATCAATAATGCATTATTTTAGTGAAACATTATGGGTTTGAAGTTGGGGTGTTATTTAGTTGTTTGTTTTTGTGAGAAAGGCATATTTATTTGTAAAGAAAAAAACCTGTATGCTGCGATGGGGCCGGAAGTCCACCTCGGGTATGTGCACATGACTGCTCCGCGATGTCCCAGGTGCTTGGCAAGGTCGGGCAGGTGCTGTATGCTATGTGCATGTGTGCAATTGGCCCATTTCCATCAAAAAGAGGTAAGGAATGCGGGCAGGTGGGTGGGCCCACAGAAACACCAATACAGTACAGTGGCTGCGGCTCCCAGCTGCCACCGGTATGCGTGTACTGGGCCACACCACCCGGAACCCACCACTTCTATCTTTTAAGCAGGCAAGAGTTGAGAGATTAAGTCATTGAGCATCTGGTCAGTTCCATTCTCTTTTCTACATCTTCTTTGTTCTGAAAGAAAGAGAGATAGAGGGAGGATGGGACAGAGAGAGAGAGAGAGAGAGAGAGAGAGCACAAATATATAGTGACAATCTAGTTGGCAGAACATATTTGGGCTTCCAAAAAGCTTTTGAAAAAGTCCTTCTCAAAAGGCTTGAGTATATTTAGAAATTATGGATCTAAATAGGCGATATCTTGAGTAATACCTGGATAAAGAATGGAAACAGCAGATACTGTAGGAATAAATGAATACTAAAAGAAATTGGAGGACTCTCATGGAGATGAAAGTTGGATTCATTTCTTTGTGTGGCTGAAATATGCAATTCATTCTGCCTGTGGCACTATATAATTCTACTTCCTGTATAGGTGAGCACAAGCATCAGGATGGAGAATCATTTTGTTTTGGACTTTTGAATTTATTGTGTGATTGAGTTCCAGAATCTGTTGTGTTAGATTAGGTTCAAGATCTTCCAATATAATTCACAACTACCCTAATAGATTTTCATGCCTAAAGATTTTCTTATTTAAAAGATTATGCAAAATGTTTTAGATTTGAAATATTTTGAGCTTGAAACACTCCGTTTCAAGTTTGAAACTGTTGCTTCATGTTTGAAAAAGGTTGTGCTGACATTTCTGGAAGGTCTGAAGCTGAAAACATTTCAGATTCAAAACATGTGCAGCATCCCTAGAGACAAAGATACCACATATAAGATATTTGGAACTGAACGTTTTCTTTGTATAAAATTGAAATTAGATGCAAATACCGTTCCTCCACTTTTATTTGTTTATGTGGTTCCACACATATTGATGCTTTGAGGACTAGAAGCTACAATGGACTATCAAATACTGCAGATAAAAGTATATTGCCTTCTAAAGTTATTTTATTCTCAAACTATTTACCTCAATTTAGTTTTACTCTTGAGAGGTATATTCTTTCTTACATGAAAGAAATTGAATATTATATTCTTTAGATGTATTAATGAGACAAGAAAATGTACATTTTGGGACACATGTATTTAAATATTCTAAAATATACATCCAGAACATTATGCCCCTCATAATCTGAACAACAGCATCACCACTGAAAATTGGCACCTGTTGTTTTCAATTGTTCCTTAGACGATGGGTTAAAGAAATATTTTTTGCGATATAATTGAAAAAGTAAAGCATTAGCATTCAGTTGGGAAAAACAGCTTGTTGTATATTTTTCCGATGAATTGCAAATATAATTTTAGTGCTATTTAATAAGATAAACAATTTTAGCTTCAAACATACTGGTTTTAATTTCAGACTTTTTTTCCTGTTTTCTTATATTTCATAAGAGATAATTACTAATGTAATCATTATTGGTCATTGGCCATTAGTTTGCTTCGGAGCGTGTACCTCAGTGGGCAGTAATTACTGCTCAGCTTTCAATAAGATATCATTAACAAAATGAGAAGACCAGAAAAAAATATCTTAATTACTCTAAGTGCTGTATTGGTTTCTCCATGGGATAAACAAAGTCAAACAATTAAGATTGTACATGCATTTTATTTCATGATATTATGTAGTCTATTTGAAAAGAAAAGGCAGAACATAAAGATAAAATAATGCACCTTTTTAATCTTTATAATAGGGCATTGTAATGAAAACAATGAGCATAAATTGTTGGCATAAGTACCTTTATCAATTATTCAATCCAAATTCCCACAGAATCAAATTGCCATTAGGATACAAGTATCAATTGTTATCTAGCAAAACGTGCATACGTCTTTCCTTTTGCCTAAACACGAGGATATAATTTCCCATTGTAACCAAGTAATGTAAAATTAATCCCAACAATATACATATGGGATATTAGAAGATAGAGATAGAGAGTATCCTAATCTTATATGCTAACACAAGGAATTTAGCCATCCTAAATATCACCTAGGAATCAACATCATTTAACCTAAAAAAGCCTTGTCCTTTACCAAATCCAGAATGGATATAATGCCTAAAAGAAGGATTACATTCAAAAATAAAGTAATCCTCAATTTTTACAGACACAATTTCTACTTACTGTAGAAATATATCTAAGACCCACTTCCAAATGTGCCTGACATGAAAACTTAATCCTATCTTAATGTGAAATAGTACTTTAGAAATATACAGTATGGAAGAAAATATTTACAATAGGCACTGTTAATGATTTAGGCATGCTTCTCATCCTCACTTGACCTTGATGTAATACCAACTTAGATTTTCCATTGCCAAAGGTTAGTAAATGTATGGTGCATAAAAATTTCCTCTCACAAAATAAGAACCATAGTCAAAAGCTGAAAAGCAAGATATAGATACAATAATACAGTAAAGTACTTACTTCATAAATTATATCAGAGTGAAGAGGATTGGTTGGTTGGTAGGTTAGTTGGTTGGCTTCCTATTTGCAGCATTTCTACTTAACCTTTGTGCACTTGGCTAAGCTAATATTAATGTTGCAGTCTGATCATGGATTTCCAAATGGGAACTTCCTAGGATCAGAGCTAGGGCTTTTCCATGCAGAACTGGGTCAGTATATTCATAGTTCTGGATCTCTTTAATTAACACATAAAGATTAAGCAAGATTCCAATTTTGCAACAACTACTGTAAGTATTATTAGAAGACTTTGGTAGAGAATAGTAGCATGCTTCAGTATGGAAAAGGAAATCCCAGTGAACAACCGAGCTACTTCTCTCTTCTTGATGAGTGGCTTTAAATGCCCTTGGGAGTTGTAATGCCATTTCTAATTTTCCACACACACCCAGGCTGAAGATTTTTGTTTTGTTTTGTGTAGTGTCCATAGAAAAGAAATGGATTTCACATTGTTTCCCTTCATAGGGAAAATGTTGAGCTTACAAATGTTCAGGTAAATTGAAAGAGGGAGAAATGGAAAAGACAAAGGAAACATTTTAGTTGAGTTGTGTGGTACAGAACTTGAATAAATAGATAAATCTCACTGAGGTAAATGACAGAGAAGAAAGCAAAAAAGGAAGAAAAAGGAAAAACCACTTCAACTCATCTCAAAAGGAACTGCACACCGTAGCTGTAATACTTTATTTATTTTGAACTTAATTTAGGAGAGTAATGAAGCCTAGGTAATTAATGGAGGGGAAATTGATTTTAAAGAGAAGGCTGAATTCTGTGGTGAGAAATTAATTGAGATAATAGGTACAACAACTGATCTGAAGTGATCAGAAATGGGGTGCAAATTAGTTGAATAATTTATACAGGGACATTTGTGTGAAGAATTAATGTGTTCCATGGACCAGAAGTCTTCTTAGTACATATCAATACTTCAAAACTTTAGTTCTACAAAAGGCAAAGACCTAGGCAGGAACAGCAAGAAGAGCAGGATATGAAAGGCACATATTTTTGCTTTCTGATGTTTAGTCATTCTAGTGTGAAAGAAGTTTGTCACAGGAGACCCTGATACAAGCTCTCACATGGCACAGGGCCCATTGAGGTCAAATATCACACATTGTTTCCAAACTAGCTAAACTAGAAATGAAACCTAAGTTCTCTGTGATGACATAAATGATCCCTGCCAAAGAAACTGATTTCAGCTTCAGTTTCCAGTCTACATAGCTCTTAAATTACTGTCAAGTCCCTCACTGATAGTATACACTTGCAATATCTGGAGGGCTACATACTCTTCCCCTTGAGTCTGTTACTGTACCTCCGAAGGCTAATGGGCTGTGTGCTTATTTTCCTGATGTATTTGTAAAACCTTTTAATGCTTCATTGTTTATAAAACTATTTATATTGATCTGAACAAGTTATTCATTGTTCACGTTTTCACAAAAATCTCAAAACATTTCAAAATTTCAAAGATTGTGCCTCTTCTCCAAAATGTACATATTAAAATGGATCCTGTATTATCCTTTAATAGAGCTCTATATTTGAATGGATAATGTTGAGGGAACAAGACAGATTTTGTCTTTAAAATAAGTTGGGTTTTTTTAATGCTCCAGTATAGTAACCATCCCAAAAACCAGTCAGAGTCAGACCAATTGCTATATGCAGTTATTCTAAAGATGACTGAGGATCAATAAATTTGGACCAGTCAATCATTAAAGATTGCCATAATATAACAACCTTGGATTTTACAACAAGCAACACATTGAATCAATGTAGTGTAGTGGTAGGGTGGACTAGGAATGTGGGATCCAAATTTTAGGTTTTGGCCAATGAATTTCATTGGATGTCTAAGCTATTTGCTCTTTTCCAATCTAGCTTCAATTGCAGCCTTGCTTTTATGGAGAAACATAGACTATCCATAGATATACTAAAAGCATATATCGAGTAAAATTCTATTAAACCTAAAATTCCTGAAAGAGATTAATAGCTAGTAACTATGTAAAATATGGGTTTTAATCTTTATGACTTGGTAAGCATGGTCATTTAACCTTTTTCTTGGCAACATTGAGGGTGTAGCTATGCCTATTTTGGCAGCAATTATCTGAAAACCTCCTCAAAATGATCCCAGAGTTTTAAACGTTCCCATCAAGCTAAACAATTTCAACAGGTGACAAGTCCCTGCAGTTTTCTTGGGAACAAGACTTCAAAAACGGCTTGCCATTGCCTTACTTCTAAGGTTGAGATATTGACTGGCCCAAGTCACCAAACTGGGTTTATGCCTAAGATAGGACAAGGAACACGGCCTCATAGTTTCTAGCCTGATTTCTTAACCACTACGTCAAGCTCTCAAGACAGGGTTAGGTGTGTTAATATCATTGGTATGGTTTCACGTCAGTATTGTTGTTTCTACTCTGCTGTAGCATGAGCAAAATATCAACAGTCATGGTTAATTATACTAGCTACCTTCTCAGATAATGGTATGGAATAAGTATCAAGACTGCTGCTGCTACAGATAGGAAAAGAGAAGTCCATATATTTTGCAACTCTGAGTAAATAATACATTTGATTGAAATGATTCCTTACAGTAGGTTCAACAGGAACTTTTTCTCTAATGCAAACAGCTTTTCCAAAGGAACCACCAATGAGTTCCATTGCAGGGGGCCCTTCCTTAAAAAATCCTTATTACGTCCCCATCCCTAACAGATGCTATTTTAAAAAAAACCATTAAATTTCAAGCTCTCTGACTGCTATCTATTCAAGAACATATACATATGAGCACAAACACACCCATGCATGCATAGCTGTATAGAATATCCAGAGGAAGTTAATGGCCGATCTTCATTTAGTGCAACATGCATTACATGCTTGTACATGACCTCCAGGGAAAAATGTGATCAGCCACAAGCATTCCATTCCCAGCATCCAAGCAGCAACAGCCTTTGCTGCCAGCTTCTTATATTGCACAGATCAGAGTGTGAGAAATCTCTCAATGGAGGAGAGTAAAACAAGAGTCCACTGTCTCTGCAGTCCAGTCTTGGCACACTCCATCTCCCTTGCCTTTAGAAAAACAGTTCTTGAAAAAACATAAACCCACCAAGGGCAGATGGCCCCAAGGTACGAGATACATGGGCTATGATTAACTGACAGCACTATTTCACTCAGTCACTGTTAGCAAGAGGGTGCACCCATTAAAGAATTGCTTTTATTTTGCTGAATCCCCAATATCACTGTCTCTTTTCATCAATATTATACAGAAGGTCCAACCAAGCAAAACGTGGAAAAATAGAAGCATTTTCTCAAGATTATGAAACAGAAACCCATTCTCTTTTCCATTTTAATCATTCTGCATTATATAATAGCTTAGATTTTTATTGTTTGTTTTGCCCTGAATTGCTTCTTCACGCACAGTAAAGAGTATAGATTGCTGGATTTGATATGGAACCAGAATTCATTGTTGCAAATAAAAGATTATTTTCATCAGAACCAGCTTCTACTATCACAGTGGAAGCAATTAGATCTGTTGAAATGCATGTGCAGAACTACTTATAAAGGCACAGGACTCTGTTCCTTCACTGAACATGGTAAATCAATATGTTAAATGAGTAAAAGCAGCCCAGAAATTTAGGAAGTGTTTAATCACTGTTAATATAAGATGCTTCACAAGACAGCATAAGTGTGCATGCCTGCTGTTAACAAAACTTAGGATTGTTATTATGTAAACCTTAATATCCAAAATTTTAATAGGATAAAATCCAGAAATCATGATGTGTGTCTACAAAAAAGTACACACTGTAGTAAATCTATAGCACTTGAAATATATGGGAACACAAGGACCTCACAGGACGTTCTGTACACCAGTGGTAGTCAACCTGGTCCCTACCGCCCACTGGTGGGTGTTTCAGCTTTCATAGTGGCCAGTAGGGTTTTGTCCAATACTGAAGCACTTTCCTTTTTTTTAATTTAATTGACTTCCCTACTTTATAAATCACAATTACTGTGGAACTGGTGGGCGGTTAGAAAATTTTCTACTAACAGAGATATAAAAGTGGGCAGTAGGTATAAAAAGGTTGACTACCCCTGCTGTACACAGAAAGTGTTAAGAATGTTTGGCTGATAAATGATAATAACAGTCTAAGAGGAATAGAGCATTAATAAGCAGAGAGTCCCTAAATACAGATACTAGGAAAACATAGTTAGTTAAAGGCAGTCTTGTAACTAAAAAAGATAAAAACAATTGAATACATGAATAAGCATAATTTTGATTGGTTGCCTCATAGTAGACTCATTGTTTAGTTCAATGTTCAGTTCATTGAAATTTGCCTCTTTGAGCCATCATCAAAATAGAAAGATATTTAAGACAAAAGATATTAGAAAGCTGGCTACCATAATATGAATAATCTTACATTCCCTGTCATTGGTTAAAGCTGCAGACTCAGGAATCAATCTATGTTACTGTCCAAACAGTGCTCATCAACTTAATATTTCCCAAATACATTGGATGTGGAAGATATAGAGTCCAACAAATACAAAGATCACTAACAGAGAAGAATGGCAGAAGGAAAAGGAATCGAGGCAGTTGTTCCTTTAAAAAAAAATCACGTTTTTTCATGCATAGTAAACTTAGCCATGACTTCCATTCTACACAAGACAATTCCCAAGCGTTCACTGGAATCTCCTATCAACAGAAGATTTCTGGAAACAATTTAAGCGTACAAATAGGACATCTTAATGATAGTCTTTTCCATTACAATAGATGGATTGTGTTTAAATTATAGTATGTATTTATAAATTTGCATCTACGCACTACAATTTATCTAAATCTGTGCTTTATCTAAGGCTATGCTATGTCTTTAGTATTTAGTAATTCATTTTCTTTTGTATAGTTACCCTATATGGAAAGGGATATCCTATTTGTAATCATGGGGCTGTATGAGATAATAGGAGCTGTCTCCTGCGACAGTGGCCTCAAAATCCTATTGAGGATTCTTGACTTTATCTTTTGACTTTATCTTTTGTCTTAGTAGCAGAAAATTTGCATTTTAACTATAGATTCCATGTTAGCTAACAAAATAACATTATATACATACAATATATACATACTAATGAAGACAGAAGCCGCATAACTAAAATAAAGATGTGGCTAAACAACAAAGCAGCTAAACAACAAAGCAGTTACAATACTGTGCTGCCTATAAAATGGATAGATTTAATACTTTCTAAAACAATTACTGTATGTTCCCTTGAATGCATAAGATATTTTCACAATAGCTAATCAATTTATCCATCAGGGCATATTAAAGTGTCTAGGCATACTTAAAGAGATGCTATTTTCACCTACATTACTATACATATCCCAAAAGATTGACAGCATTAATAGTATCCCATAAAGAATCAGGACTATTTAAGGTTGGAAATGAGATGGAAGATTGCACCTCAAGCTCCCCCTTCCCCCTTCCAACACTACTCATTTCACAAACAGTGTTTTGTGACGTTGGGGGTGGGGGATCTTCTTATCTCTTATACCCTGAGTAAATCTCAGATTCCTGATTTTCCAAATCCTGACTTATTGCCTGAGAAGAGTGATGGAGCAGAAACTACAAAGTGTTTTAGACAAGTGGATCCTTTTATTTGGATCCTTTTCAATTAGGATATACCTTAGCATGCTATGGAAACTCTATTGGCTGCCTTCATGGGTAACAAAAAGGATCAGAAGAAGCACACTTTCCCCATTGAGAAGAGTGATGGAGCTTCTTTTGAACCTTTTGGTCCACCAGTAGGTCAAGAAACAGATATCACAAGAACAACTCTATTGTTATCGGGTATAATAATGGAATCTCTATTGTTATGGAACAATACTCATCTAATCATTGGCTAATTATTATCAAGTGTCAAACACAAAAATGATCCATTATTCAGTAAATATTGTCCAGTACCCAAATACAGTACTACTGAGCTTTGTATGTAACAGGGTTGCTTAAAGCAGAAGCTTTTCCAACAGAAACACATTAAGAGCCTGGACAGGCTGAGAATCTTGGCAGAATGTAAATAAGTAGAAAATGTAGTGCGTTTTTTCCTTTAAAATTGCAAATATTACTATACAGCTACATTTTATAAGAAAAGAGTTGTGGAAACCTACAAATAAGATTATAATTATGATAATGAATGTATAATTTATGCAGAGAAGATGGAAAATATGCAAGGTATATACAATATATTCTATATTCTTTTGTATCTATTGATAGGTTATAAATCTTTGGAGGATGCTGAAACTTTGCATTGGCTTGCATTATTTTAAAAGAGCAATGATTTCCATTTTTTTTCTTTTTGTTTGTAATTAAATTACATTTGTCTGCTTTGCAATGCCAAAGAAGCATAAGGAAATATAAACTTTGAGATGTTTCTGATTTATATGGGTATCTGAGCATTTTGCTCCTGCGTAAACATTTCTGGTGACATGAATATGGATAGCTTCAAATCTTAGGCGAGTTCATTACGAAAGGTAGCATATGTTTTTGACTCCTGAACCAGGAGGGAAAATGAGAATACCCAGCTTTGCCAATACCCAATTTGCCAGTAAATTGTAAACAGTTGGTACCCCCATAAGCAAAAGACTGAAATAATTACTGTAGCTGTGCCTTGAAGTAGCCAGCTCATTTTTATGTTTCCTCTCTGTTTGCTTGCCTTTCATTCTGCTGATTTAATGTTCTGCAAGTTTTGTAGACATAGGCTAAATATATGCTTTAGGCTTGCTTCTTTGCACTTTTCAATGTACAAATGTCACTCTGCTAGATTCCTAGAGCAAATATGGCTATGAAAGAACCATGCATGTAAAAAACACAATTACCCCTTGGTTAGTTTTCAGTCAATCCCTACTTCAATTCCCAAACCATCCACATACACTTAGCTTACTTAACAAAATAAAACCTTACCAAATGGGCACTTACTTTCTGTGTGTTATGTGTCTGCTTGGGAAGAGATATATCAGTCTGATAACTGGATCAAATAAAATTGTTTAAATATATACTAAAATTGGGCAATAATAATGCCTAATGATAATTCAGAAGAGACCTTCTGTGAAATTGAGTTTGAAGGAAAGTAGTTTATCAGGCATCATCTGAAAAGAAACAACAATTGGTAGTAGATATTTTCTTTCCATACAATGAATGATGGTCTGTGTGTGTGTGTGTGTGTGTGTGTGTGTGTGTGTGAGAGAGAGAGAGAGAGAGAGAGAGAGAGAGAGAGAGAGAGAGAGAGAGAGAGAGAGAGAGAGAAAGAGAGAGAGAGAGAGAGAGAGAGAGAGAGAGAGAGAGAGAGAGAGAGAGAGAGAGAGAGAGGGAGAGAGAGAGAGATATTTTGTAGGTATGTATATATGTTTGTGTGTGTGCATTTGGCAAAGAAAATTGTCAAGATCCAGAAAAGTCAGGTTTTTTCATGTTCTTGTTATTAGAAACATATGTGTATTCCTGCTCAGGAGGTATGGAGCCCACAGTCCAGATCTAAAGGAAAAGAAAGAAGAAAAGAAAATAATAAAACTATTGAGGGAATGAAATTACTTTAGATCCTGCTTGTTATCCTACATCATAGGACAAACAAAATATTTCAAAACTAATAGTGGTATGCTTCCTAAACAAAATGGGTGCATGATATTACAGCACTAGAAATACTATGGCTGTAATCCTGCAGGATTATTTATGGATATAATAAAACTATCAGATGCCTGCTGTAGAAATCCAGACAGCAAAGAAGTGTAGAAAACTAAGTCTTTGGATTTTAGCAATCAGGTCTAGCAGCCCTAAGATATAAAAGATGAAACACAGAAATACAATACAGTACATACGTGTGTCAATACTCAGCACAATAGTCCCATTCAAAGTAAGCAACATAATGCACTGTAGAAAAGATAAAGAAACAGCAAGTCAAATAAATTAAAATCGTAAGATTTTTTAAAAAGGAAAAGGGAGCATAGGTAAAACTAGTTTATGCCAATATGATTCACCATACTGAAGGGTCCTTGGTACTCTCTGTGCTTGCTTGTTTTCTTGCAGACATTTAATTACCCAAACTAGGTAACATCTTCAGTGCTAGTAAAGCATGTTGTTTCCTGTCAGTTTACATTCTGGTGGCTTTCCCTGTTAGTGTCGGTAGGGGTGGTACAAGAAAACAAGCAAGTTCAAAGACCACCAAGGACCCCTCAATTCAACTACAAATATTCTCCTTTATTGGTATCACCATTCTTGTCTATAATTTTACAATACAATACAATACAATAGCAGAGTTGGAAGGGACCTTGTAGGTCTTCTAGTCCAACCCCCTGCGTGGGCAGGAACCTTATACCATTTCAGACAAATGGTTATCCCACATCTTCTTAAAGACTTCCAGGGTTGGGGCATTCACAACTTCTGGAGGCAAGCTGTTCCAGAGGTTAATTGTTCTAACTGTCAGGAAATTTCTCCTTAGTTCTAAGTTGCTTCTCTCCTTGATTAGTTTCCACCCATTGCTTCTTGTCCTGCCCCCAGGTGTCTTGGAGAATAGTTTGACTCCCTCTTCTTTGTGGCACCCTCTGAGATATCGGAACACTGCTATCATGTCTCCCCTGGTCCTTCTCTTCATCAAACTAGACATACATACCCAGCTCCTACAGCCGTTCTTCATATGTTTTAGTCTCCAGTTCCCTAATCATCTTGGTTGCTCTTCTCTGCACTCTTTCCAGAGTCTCCATGTCTTTTCTACATCGTGGCGACCAAAACTGTATGCAGTATTCCAAGTGTGGCCTTACCAAGGCACTATACAGTGGCATTAACACTTCACGTGATCTAGATTCTATCCCTCTGTTTATGCAGCCTAGAACTGTGTTGGCTTTTTTGGCAGCTGCTGCACACTGCTGGCTCATATTTAAATGGTTGTCCACTAGGATTCCTAGATCCCTCTCACAGTTGCTACTATTGAGCAAGGTACCACCTATACTGTACTTGTGCATTTGGTTTTTCTTGCCTATACCTTACTTTTCTGTCTACACAAATCTCCATTGCTTCCACACATCTACATACTACTATATACCTTGCCTTTTGTTCTTTAATCCTACCTCTCTCTTGGAAGATCTCATCAGCTGCATTGAAACATGTGTCATTTTTCTTATCCTCTTGATTTATTTACTTTTTCTCCTTATTTTGTAATATTCATTCATTTTCTCTGCATAATCAAACTATTCCATTGTATCTCTTTCATATTTTGACTTACTTTTATAGTAGTCATCATGCATTATTATTGGCTATATTTTTTCATGTGTTCCATTCTCACAAGTTAAATAGCATTTTTACGTTTTCTTTTTTTATTTCTGTCTCTATTGAGGTACTCAACTCTCACTTTTTTTTAATCAGAAAATGGGCAGGAACATATGCATCAAAATATTGTAATTCTTACTACACATATGAAGATTAAAACAAACCAGTTGTTATCCAACAGCTGGATTAGACCCCTGGCCCATCTAATCCAGGAATCTGTATTCAGAGGGGTCAACCAACTATACAACGAAGACTATTAGTGTTGTAATAGATGGCAATCACACTATGAAGTCGAATAGCTACAGTATTGATCTCCATGACATCAGTGAACCAGTCCAACCCTAAAAAAACTATAATTTGTATTCAAAACGTAGTTGAAAATGCTGGATACTTGGTAGCAATGTCATAAATTCAATACTTTTAGAAGGTGATTCACATAGAATTTATCAAATCTTAAATATCCAGTTTTCTTTTCTACCAGTTATCTTTCTGCTAATAATTCTTTATATTTCTAAGCTGCTACGTGTAGTTGATTCTGCTACATTGAAATGGTAGAAGAGGCCTACCATTTAATATATTTTTAAACGTATTTTATGTATTTTATATTTTATACCACTGATTTTTATTGCTGCCTGTACACCGCCCTGAATCCCGGAAGGGAGAAGGACGGTATAAAAATTTAATAAATAAAATAAATAAATAAATAAATTCTGTAGTTGTGGGTTGATATAATATTTTGTTATAATAAGGATACATTTTAAAAAGAAATTAAAGGAAACAGTATTTATTAAGATTGATTATTTTATTATATTTGCTACATGTTAATTATTATTGATTTGCTTTCAATTATAATTTAAATGATATTTAATACTCATCTGTTAGCTTTGAAAGTTTTTTCTCAAATTAACAATCTTTTTTGCTGTTTTTTATTTTTTTTTCTTGACACAACTTCTAAATAAATGATAAAATAATAGAATAGTATAGAATAAAAATAGAAAAATTAGTCTCTAGGTTATTTATTCTAGCTTGCGTGAAGTAACACCAACATGCTTCAGATAAAACCAGATTTTAGATGTACTTGTAGCATACTATCAAAATATGTCCAAACTGATCAGTGTCTACTTTCACCATTAGCAAGGATTGTTGTTTATTCTAGTAACTAATTCTGTACCTTCTCTATATTATTATAAAGTATTATGTGAAAGCCTAACTCAGGATAAACAGGCATTGTCATTTTATACAGCTCAACTTATTCAGCAGGAACTATTAATGTTTTATTTAAAAAAATAAAACTTGGTTCCCCAAATATTGGTTCCCCGTTTTGAAAGAGGCGGTGGTGGCCCCTCCTCAAGAAACCATCCCTGGATCCAGCTTTATTAGAGAACTATCGTCCCGTCTCCAACCTTCACTTTTTAGTGAAGGTTGTTGAGAGTGTGGTGGCCCAACAGTTTCCCCGACATCTGGAGGAAGTTGATTATCTAGACCCGCGCCAGTCCGGCTTCCGGCCCGGTCACAGCACCGAAACGGCATTGGTCGCGTTGGTGGATGATCTCTGGAGGGCACGGGATAGAGGTTGTTCTTCTATCCTTGTCCTATTAGACGTCTCAGCGGCTTTTGATACCATCGACCATGGTATCTTATTGCACCGATTGGGGGGGTTGGGACTGAGAGGCACCGTTCTACGGTGGTTCTCGTCCTACCTCTCTGGTCGGTCGCAATGGGTGTTGGCAGGAGGGCAGAGGTCGGCCCCGAGGCCACTTACATGTGGGGTCCCTCAGGGGTCAGTCCTCTCGCCACTCCTGTTTAACACCTACATGAAGCCGCTGGGTGAGATCATCCGTGGTTTTGGGGTGGAATACCATCTGTACGCTGACGACATATCCACCCCAAACCACCCCAACGATGCCGTCGAGGTGCTGTCCCGGTGTCTGGAGGCCGTACAGATCTGGATGGGTAGTAACAAACTCAAACTCAACCCGTCCAAGACTGAGTGGCTGTGGTTTCCGGCACCCCGGTTCAGCCAGATAAGTCCAACACTGGCCATTGGGGGCGAACAACTGGCCCCCGTGGAGAGAGCGTGCAACTTGGGCATCCTCCTGGATTCCCGGCTGTCCATGGAGGACCATGTGATGGCCGTGGCCAGGGGGGCGTTCTATCAGGTACACCTGATATGCCAGTTGCGCCCCTTACTGGACCGGGGAGCCCTTCACACAGTCACTCAAGCGCTCATGACATCCCGGCTGGATTACTGTAACGCTCTCTACATGGGGCTCCCCTTGAGGTGCACTCGAAAGCTACAGTTAGTACAGAACGCGGCCGCGCGGGTGATTATGGGTGCCTCAAGGCAAACCCACGTAACACCTCTCCTGCGCGAGCTGCACTGGCTGCCTGTGGCCTTTCGAGTGCGCTTCAAGGTGCTGATGACCATCTTTAAATCGCTCCATGGCTCGGGGCCTAGCTATATACGAGACCGCCTCCTGCCCCATACATCCCTTCGTCCGATCCGCTCCCACAGAGAGGGTCTTCTCCGGGTGCCGTCAGCGGGGCAATGCCGGTTGGCGACACCCAGGGGAAGGGCCTTCTCTGTGGCGGGCCCGGCCCTCTGGAACGACCTACCCCCCGACCTTCGCACTATATCGGACCTCCGCCTCTTCCGCCAACGTCTTAAGACGTTTCTATTCCAACAAGCCGGCCTAGGATAGCCCCTCCTTCTGACTTTTTAAAAAGAAATTAATTTGGTATGGTTTTAATATGGGTTTTTAGCACGGGTCTAGTAATTTAATATATTTTAATTGATATTGTATTTTGTCATTTTAATAATGCCTGTGCGCCGCCCTGGGTCCTAAGAAGGAGAAGGGCGGGGTATAAATTTAATTAAAAAATATATATTAAGTTTCTAGGTATTGATTTGTTGAAGAAAAGCCAGATAAAGAGAATGAGACTCAAAAAGATGATTAAGATAACTGATTTTGTTTCCCTCCCAAATAATTCAAAGTGTTCTTTTTATCATAGACTTTAATCATGACTATATCTATGGTCATTGTACTTGGAATTCAGTATATTTAGAAATATATTCAAACATATAAAATCACTGGAGCATATCCTATTTACAAAATAAATCAGAAATCCTGATATATTATAATTCTGCTTCAGGCCTTTCTATGCTTGTAAGTGCAATAAAAAGTGCAATTGTTGTTAAATAATTGTGCAATATTCAAAGATCTTTCCATTAGCCATCACATCTGTTGTAATACCACATCAAGAAACAGCATTTTCACAGTACCTAAGCAACAATATTTTGTTAGCGGGAAAATGTATAGTTAATTATCCATATTCATGAGATATCCATTCCATTAACCTACCCTTAGGAGCTCTCTGCAAAGCATAGCAGTGGTGTTACACCCCTTAGTAAGATGTCCATAATGTTTGAGGCAGCCCCTTCAGGCACCTAGCTAATAAGGAAATAAGCTGTTGACCTCTTTTATTCCTATACCATTTTCTTTTCCATATTCTTCTTTGCTGGAGGTCTCTATTTGAAATACTTAATAGAAATTTTAATCTATAATATACAGTATCTTAGGACAATCAATGGGCATTACTCATTGAATGGCAATAGTTTCTGACCCAATGTCAAAGAGTGGGTTTCCTGATGAACTGAATATAGTTTCTGAAAACAGTCATTTGTTAAATAGAGTAAGTCTCAAGGTAGGAGTTATTTTTTTATTTAAATGTGTAGCATACACTAACTTTTCCAAGATTGGTAAAATTAATCCATCTATATTTAACAGGAACTTCCATTTTTTCCTTCCAGTTTTCACTCTTGGTTTTGACATCTAGCTTTCTTCTGTTTCTTAGCTTTGGCAGTCTCTTTTCTCATTCATTCTAGAGAACTATTATTTAATTCCATAATGATTCCCTATTCATGAAGTTTAAGTCATCAAAACAATCCCAATGTTCTGCTTGAAAGTGGTAGATATAAGCTCAGATCATATCACAAAAGCTGATGGACCTTGATCTTCTGCTTTAGCTTGAACTATGTATTTGCATATTAGCAGGTTGTGGATTGTTCTACAGTTAACTCTTCACCATGTCTTTGCTGTTATAGATGGGCTTTTCCATATCCTTGCATCAATAGTAGGATCAATTTGATTTCTGTAAATTCTATCTCATGATATCTATATAGGTAGACATTGTTTTGGCTACAGACTGTGTTAGCAAATAAAAACATTAGTTTTTTCAGAATTTGTTCTGTTCTTCTCCTTCATTCCTGTTTCCTAGGCCATGTAGTCCAACTAATTTTCTTCTTTCCCAAGTATAGCATTTTTGTTGATTTCAGATAAAACTTTAAACATAAAATATCAATGTGAACAATTCATTTCACTTTTTATTAGGTTGAGCTTTCCCATGTTCATGTTTTTTTTATAATGCATGTTCCTGCTGTCCTCCTTTCTTTGCAGCTTAGTTTTTTTTTCCCCTTCATGGCAATATCAGCAACTGGCCATCCTCAACATTTTAATTAAACCATATCAAAACTCCTTTAATATTCTGAAAGATTCTGAGCAATTCTGACCAGCATTTTGAAGGCCAACTGCTGAGGTACACCTCATTGTCAATTACATCTTAGTAAAATACAGTCCTGTATTTTATACTTTGGCATCCTTCACCCATCCCTCTGAGGAAGATCTCCCAATACATAATGAGGCAACATAGCAAGACTGGGAAGGTAGATGCAGGTGTAGCTGTAGATACACACACATACACCAACCTGGGGAAGTGGTTAAGTGTTAGGCTTAATCTGATCCACTATACAAGTATACTGACTGACTAATTTTTCATAAAGTTGCTGGTATTAAAAAACAAAGGGTCAGATAAGAACATAGTCTCAAAAGGCAAGATGCCAGTGTAATAAAAAACACATTTTGATTGGAAATGTGATTAATAGTTTAAGGGATATCCAGAATTTTACAGATGTTAGAGCGACTATTAATTTATTAGTTTTTTTTAAAAAAAGAATTGAGATCTAGAATCTTTCAAGCACAGAATAGCATCTGACTCTAAACAGCATTCTGCCTATCATACACACCCTTAAATATTCATATAATAAGAACATAAGAACATAAGAATAGCCTTGCTGGAACAGGCCACAGCCTGTCTGGTCCAGCATTCTGTCTCACACAGTGGCTCACCATTTGCTTCAGGGTATTCCCAAGCAGATGTCTTCATCTGCTTATGATTCCCTGCAAATGGCATTGAGAAATATCCTGCCTATCTCTCCAACCCGGAGGGTGTCCTTAGGCATCCATAATGATAGCCATGGATACCCTTGTTCTCCATGAACTTGTCTAATCCTTTCTTAAAGGTGTCGAGGCTGACAGCTGTCACCACTTCTTCTGGCAGGGAGTTCCATAGACCAGTGATCCTCTGGGTGAAAAAGTACTTCCTCTTATTTGCTTGAGGTCTAGCTTCCAAAAATTTCATGGAGTGCCCCCTAGTTCTAGTGTTGTGCGATAGAGAAAACAGTTTTTCCTTTTCTACTTTGTCCACACCGTATTCTATTTTTATTTCATACTAGCTATACCCGGCCACACGTTGCTGTGGCCCAGTTTAGTTAAATGGTCAACTAATCTGTGTGTAGATCTACACCTGTACACATACACACAACCACCATATAACCCCCAACCTACCTACCTACTGTATTTCTCTCTCTCTCTCTATCCCTCTACCTACCTACTGTATTTCTCCCTCTCTATCTATCCCTCTACCTACCTACCTACTGTATTTCTCCCTTTCTCCCTATATCTATCTACCTACCTACCTACCTATTGTATTTCTCCCTCTCTATCAATCTACCTACCTACCTACTGTATTTCTCCCTATCTATCTATTCACCTACCTACCTACCTACCTACCTACCTACCACCTACCTACCAGCTACTGTATTTCTCCCTCTCTGTCTATCCCTCTACTTACCTACCTACTGTATTTCTTCCTTTCTCCCTCTATCTACCTACCTACCTACTGTATTTCTCCCTCTCTATCTATCCCCCTATCTACCTACCTACTGTATTTCTCCCTCTCTATCTCTCCCTCTACCTACCTACCTACTGTATTTCTCCCTCTCTATCTATCCCTCTATCTACCTACCTACTGTATTTCTCTCTATCTATCTATCCCTCTACCTACCTACTGTATTTCTCCCTCTCTATCGATCTCTCTACCTACCTACCTACTCCCTCTCTATTCCTCTACCTACCTACCTAACTACTGTATTTCTCCCTATCTATCTATCCCCCTACCTACCTACATACCTACTGTGTTTCTCCCTATCTATCCCTCTCCCTTCCTCCCTACCTACTGTATTTCTCCCTATGTATCTATCCCCCTACCTACCTACCTACCTACCTACCTACCTACCTACCTAACCTACCTATTTCTCCCTCTCTGTCTATCCCTCTACTTACCTACCTACTGTATTTCTTCCTTTCTCCCTCTATCTACCTACCTACTGTAATTCTCCCTCTCTATCTATCCCCCTATCTACCTACCTACTGTATTTCTCGCTCTCTATCTATCCACCTACCTACCTACCTACTGTATTTCTTCCTTTCTCCCTCTACCTTCCTACCTACCTACCTACTGTATTTCTCCCTCTCTATCTATCACCCGTTCTACCTACCTACCTACTGTGTTGCTCCCTATCTATCCACCTACCTACCTACCTACCTACCTACCTACCTACCGTATTTCTCCCTATCCATCCCTCTATCTACCTACCTACCTACCTACTGTATTTCCCCCTCTCTATCTATTCCCCTATCTACCTACCTACTTAATACAATAATACAATAGCAGAGGTGGAAGGGACCTTGGAGGTCATCTAGTCCAACTCCCTGCCTAGGCAGGAAGCCCTATACCATTTCAGACAAATGGCTATCCAACATCTTCTTGAAGACTTGCAGTGTTGGGGCATTAACAACTTCTGAAGGCAAGCTGTTCCACCGGTTAATTGTTCTACCTGTCAGGAAATTCCTCTTCAGTTATAAGTTGCTTCTCTCCTTGATTAGTTTCCACCCATTGCTTCTTGTTCTGTCCTCAGGTGCTTTGGAGAATAGCTTGACTTCCTCTTCTTTGTGGCAACTCCTGAGATATTGGAAGGCTGCTATCCTGTCTCCCCTAGTCCCTCTTTTATTAAACTGTATTTCTTCCCCCCCCCCCTCTCTCTCTAAGGGCCACCTGGGAGTTTGCTATCCCAGTGCCTTTTTGGCCCTAAGAGGCCTCCATACGTTGCTGAGGAAATGACTGTTGGTGAGAGGAGTTACAGGGAGGTGAAAACCTGATCAGTGGGTACATTTTACATTTGTGTACCTCGCACATGACACACATGTGCTAGGCACAAAATGAGTAAGTATTCTATTATCGGAAGTCCTTGGGAACATTGTGTCAAAATTTGAGGTAAATCGGTGCAGTAGTTTTTGAGATTAGCTGCTTCGTACAAACTATTTTACATTTTTATTTATATAGATATTTTTAAAAGTGAAACCACGAGTATCAATGTTAATTTAAAAGGATGCTCATTATTAGTAATCAGGAGCCATATCAAAGTTAAAAAAAATACAAAAACCTGTAGCAAACTTGACCTGGGATTAGAATTTTCAATGACACACAACATTGGGTACATACCTCAAAGTGACTCATGCATCTACACAAAAAAAGGTTTCATTGTTTCTAAGATAAATATTAGTAGAGTCCAGTATGTGGAAGACAAATGGTGATTCCTTTATTAACTGTTTAAATCTGCAGAACAGGTTGTCAGGGTTGAAGCAATGAACAGAACTTTGAACTATAATATAGCTTGCTTCTTTCAGAAAAGAAGGAAATCAACAAAATAAAAGATCAAACAGCAACAAGGCCATTGTTCAGACAGCAAAGAGTATAACATGGTCTCTTTGTTCCTCATTAGTTCCATGCAGTTCTCAAGTAGAATTTGTTCCGGTTTTATTCAAATATTATTGTGTGAACTTTCTAAAAGAATGAGAACACAATGATAGTCCAGAAACAATTGAAGCCTCTCTCTCTCTCTTTCTCTCTCTCTCTCTCTCTCTCTCTTCCAAGTAGAAGCAGATACCAAAAAAACATACAATCTTTACTCAATCTAGTATCCTGTTGTAAAAGACAACAGCAGATTATTAGAAAACAAAAAGGATCTAATATAAGAATGAATGCAAAATATTTTAAAAAAACAAAAACACTGCAGGTGCTTCAGGCATATTTTCCAGTATATATCTTCATGAGTTTTTGCAGCAAAGAGCAGATTAACTATTTAAAATGTAACTTCTTATATTTTATGCATATTATGATTATTAGCATATATCAAGTTTCTATAGCTGGGGTTTTGCTGTTGAGTTTTTTTTTCTGAACAGAAGAGGGTTCCATCATCCATTGCCTGAAATAGAAAACAGGGATTAATAATGTAGCAAATCCTTGCTCTAGTTAAAAGACCTAGCAATCAAGATTTAGGAAAAGATTGTATCCAATAGACCAGTCAATGTTGCTTCTAGAAGTATTTACTCAAAATGTTGGTGGATTTAAATGCTCTCTCTACCCTTCCTTCTATTTACACAGTTCTCAAGGTTTTCATCGTCTTTCTATTCTTCCCTCCATTAATTCATGCCTTACTTTCAAGCAAAGTTCATGTAAGTTGTAAATGAAACTGTCACACTGGTTTTCATTTTGAGGGGGAGGAGATCCATATTGAGGAATTTTATTAGAGATTACAAAGTAGATGCAAATTTGCCAGACAAATATGGAGTTAGAATATAGGAACTGCAACAGTCTGGATGACCACAGAATGGCAACTAACATTTTTTGTTTCTTTCCTGCCAAGTACTGGTCATATAGATTTTGTAACCATGATACAAGAACTGCAAAATATTTCTATTATATTTATTTTCTCCCCATCTCATTTTGAAGTGATTCTGGGCTGCTTACAATGTTAAGAAAACTTAGAAACTCAAAATCTGCAAGTGATGTTTTATCCACCTATCAAGTCAGATTCTGGGATGGGCAGATGTGGATGGTGTTACTGGTATTACTGCAGGATGTAAAAACTGTTCCAAGTAAAGCTGTCTTTTGCAACTGACTGATAATGATTTTTGTAATGATGATGATGTTCAAGTAGTGCTCCAGTTGTTTTAGAATTGCACCCAAGGGACCTACAACTAGTAATAATAGTATTACTATTATTATTGTATTTTTACTCTGCTTTCTGTGGGAAGGCAGGGGGTCAATTCAAGGCATAAAACATTAATATTCCTGCATCTTATGCAGTGGGTTGGACTGAGAGAAAGGGACTAGCCCAAACACAACCAACCGTTGTCATGCTTATAGGAGATCTAGAACTCACTTCTGGTTTCTAGGCCACTATCTTAACTACCATCCAAACTGGTGGTACACAGTGCACAAATTACACTATAAATATTCCAGATAATTTGTAGCATTTCCCCAAGTCAATTTTGTTTCCTGGATTATTACCAAATCTATTTCTTTTTCCCACATCTATAAATAGTGGACTAGATGACATGGGAACCTTTTCATCTGTATAATCAATGGATTGTATTTCTTTAGATATATACACACAGGGAACACACACAAACGTTGTGCGCGCATGCACGCACGGGCGCAATAATTACATAAATGCTAATGGAGGTAAAGAAGGCAGTTGTAGTTTCAAATACTAATGATAAAAACTGGAATGTAACATTGCAGATTGTTCAGTATTTTCTTCTATGAATGACAGAATACACATGTTTGAACTGGTGAAATTGAGCTTCCTCTTATAGTAATTAAGATTGTTTGACTGATTGATTAGATATAAGACAAATTACATTGCAGCAAATTTAAAATAAAACAAAACCAAGCATATTAATATATGAAAAGGGTATTGCATTAGTTCTTGATTATAATATAAAATCATTTATAGATAATCTGTTATAGAAGTGGAATTATTTCATAGTACTATACATGTCCATTTTTTATACAGTACTTATAAGTAACACAGATATTTGCTTATAACATATCACAAGTATAGAAAACCAAAGCTCCAGTTTTATTTTTTATTTTTTTATTTTATTAAATTTATACCCTGCCCTTCTCCTTGTTAGGACCCAGGGTGGCGCACAGGCATTATTTAAAAGACACAAAATACAATAAATATCAATTAAAATGTATTAAATTAATAAACCCGTGCTAAAACCCAATGTTAAAACCCTTACCAGATTATAATTTTTTCTTAAAAAGTCAGAAACGGGGGGCTATCCTAGGCCGGCTTGTTGGAATAGATACGTCTTAAGACGTTGGCGGAAGAGGCGGAGGTCCGAGATAGTGCAAAGGTCGGGGGGTAGGTCGTTCCAGAGGGCCGGGCCCGCCACAGAGAAGGCCCTTCCCCTGGGTGTCGCCAACCGGCATTGCCCCGCCGATGGCACCCGAAGAAGACCCTCTCTGTGGGAGCGGATCGGACGAAGGGATGTATGGGGCAGGAGGCGGTCTCGTATATAGCTAGGCCCCGAGCCATGGAGCGATTTAAAGATGGTCGTCAATACCTTGAAGCGCACTCGAAAGGCCACAGGCAGCCAGTGCAGCTCGCGCAGGAGAGGTGTTAGGTGGGTTTGCCTTGAGGCACCCATAATCACCCGCCCCGCCGCATTCTGTACTAACTGTAGCCTTCGAGTGCACCTCAAGGGGAGCCCCATGTAGAGAGCGTTAGAGTAATCCAGCCGGGACGTCACAAGCGCTTGAGTGACTGTGCGAAGGGCTCCCCGGTCTAGTAAGGGGCGCAACTGGCGTATCAGGCGTACCTGATAGAACGCCCCCCTGGCCACGGCCGCCACATGGTCCTCCATGGACAGCCGGGAATCCAGGAGGATGCCCAAGTTGCGCGCCCTCTCCACAGGGGCCAGTTGTTTGCCCCCAATGGCCAGTGTTGGACTTATCTGGCTGAACCGGGGTGCTGGAAACCACAGCCACTCGGTCTTGGACGGGTTGAGCTTGAGTTTGTTACTACCCATCCAGATCCGTACGGCCTCCAGACACCGGGACAGCACCTCGACGGCATCGTTGGGGTGGTTTGGGGTGGATATGTACAACTGAGTGTCATCAGCGTACAGATGGTATTCCACCCAAAACCACGGATGATCTCACCCAGCGGCTTCATATAGGTGTTAAACAGGAGTGGCGAGAGGACCGACCCCTGAGGAACCCCACATGTGAGGGGCCTCGGGGACGACCTCTGTCCTCCTGCCAACACCCATTGTGACCGACCAGAGAGGTAGGACGAGAACCACCGTAAAACGGTGCCTTTTAGCCCCAACCCCTCCAATCGGTGCAATAAGATACCATGGTCAATGGTATCAAAAGCCGCTGAGAGATCTAATAGGACAAGGATAGAGGAACAACCTCTATCCCGTGCCCTCCAGAGATCATCCACCAACGCGACCAATGCCGTCTCAGTGCTGTGACCGGGCCGGAAGCCAGACTGGCGCGGGTCTAGATAATCAACTTCCTCCAGATGTCGGGGAAACTGTTGAGCCACCACACTCTCAACAACCTTCACTAAAAAGTGAAGGTTGGAGACGGGACGATAGTTCTCTAATAAAGCTGGGTCCAGGGATGGTTTCTTGAGGAGGGGCCTCACCACCGCCTCTTTCAAGACGGTAGGCAAGGACCCCTCACTCAGAGATGAATTCACAATACCCTGGAGCCAGCCTCGTGTCACCTCCCAGGATGCCAGTACAAGCCAGGAGGGGCACGGGTCCAATAAACATGTGGTGGCTCTAAGGTTCCTCCGCAACCTGTCCATATCCTCGGTAGTAACAAAGTCGAACTCCTCCCAAGGTGTTATCTCAAGACCAGCACCGGACACCTCGACCGGGAGGAGGGCAGCTCGTTCCGAATCTGAGTGATTTTGTCCTGCAGAAAAACTCCAAATTCCTCTGCTCGACCCTGCAAAGGGGCTTCCCGCAGCCTCAAATGCAAGAGGGAGCGGGTCACCCCAAACAGGGCAGCAAGGCGGTTTTCCGCGGATGCGATAAGGGTGGCACAATACTCACGTTTGGCCACTCTTAGCGCCACTAAGTAAGTCCTAATATGGTCTATCACTAGTGTTCGGTCAGATTCGGATCGAGAAGATCTCCACCTACTTTCTAGGCGTCTCTTGCGGCGTTTCATCTCCCGAAGCTGCTCGGTAAACCAAGGAGCCTGGGTGACTCGACGCCGCATGAAAGGCCGCAAGGGCGCGACTTGGTCCAAGGCCCCCGTGGCCGCACTATACCATGCGGCCACTAGATCCTCAGTCGAGCCGTGGGACAGGGACACAGGTACTGGCCCAAGCTCCCTCTGGAACCTTTCCGGGTCCATCAAGTGCCTGGGGCAGAACCAACTCGATGTCTCCGGTTCCGCCTCCCCGCGGTGGGGTGTGACGGTTGGAAAGTCTATCCGAAGGAGAGAGTGATCTGTCCATGACAAGGGTAAGATGGCTAAATCCCCTGTTCCAAGATCACTAATCCAGTGTCCAGAGACAAAAATCAGATCCAACGTGTGTCCTCCCTCATGAGTGGGGTCCTGAACTACTTGGGTCAGGTCCATGGCCGTCATGGAAGCCATGAACTCCCGAGCTGCCTCGGATGTTTCGCCCGCCGATGGCAGGTTAAAGTCCCCCATGACCATGAGTCTGGGGGTCCCCACCGCCATCGCGGCGATCACCTCGAGTAGCTCGGGCAGGGCTGCTGTTACATAGTGGGGAGCCAGGTATACAACCAGCAAGCCCAACTGCCTCCCTAGGCCCCACTTCACGAAGAGGGACTCACAGCCGGTCGTCTGAGGCACAGTGGTCTCCTTCGGCTCCAGACTTTCCTTAACGACAATCGCCACCCCCCCACCCCTGCCTAGGGCCCTAGGTTGATGAAATGCACGGTAACCTGGTGGGCACATTTCCACGAGGGGTAGACCCCCCTCGGGGCCCAACCAGGTCTCCGTAATCCCCACCAGGTCCGGGTCCCCCTCTGACACAAGGTCATTTATGAGGGGGCACATTCTAATGTTTATGGATATTAGAAGTTTATGGATATTAGAATTTTCAAGGCACATTCTAATATCCATAAACTTAGGTCAAATGTAACATGAGGTACAATCTCGTGCAGTTTGTAGACTTTTTAATGTTTATGATAATAGGGCAAGTGAAATAATAAAAACACATTTTCAATTAAAAATATCATAAAACAATGTTAAAATCAGTGGCAAAAAAAATATAACTAAGAAATAAAGTTAAACCAGAGAAAAGAATAATATATGGATGGGATTCTCAGTCTGCCAATGAGTTGCAGCTTTACTTGAAACACCTAACATCTTGCAATGAAAACTTTAACATCATCAAACAACATCTGCCTAATGCAGATCTTTGGGAAAGACTTAAAAGGTGGATAAAAATGCCAAATCCAGTCTACATGTAGCGCTTGATAATAACCGCAAACTGTTGAAAAAGACATGAGATATGCATTTGCTTAATAATAAATTATGCTTGCAAAATTTAAATAATATTCATGTGTGTGACAGCTAATTACTTAATATTTTAGCTGTAGTCAAGCAGATTACTAGGTTATATTTTTAAGACAAAGTAGTCCTGAATGAAAAGGTAATCAAACTCTGTCACAGTAATCTTTCTTCAGCCTAATTCATAAGACAGATAAATAGGTGTGTGTGTAAGTGGGGACAGGGAGGGAGGGAGGGAGGGGGAGGGAGAGAGACAGAGACAGAACAAACAATAGTTAATAAATAGTTCAGCCACAGCAGCTTTCATTTATGTCCTTATCTTAAGAGCTTGCAATAACAATGTGCTAGGAAGGAAGGAAACACAAATAGATCAATCATTCTGGAAGGGCAGGCTCCTGCCTTCCATGGGTAGCTTAGACAGTGAGCAGCAGTGGCAATGAAGCTCAGCTGCATCTTCGATAATCCCCACCCCATCCCTAGCTATTGACCTCTCTTTCTGTAGGGCAGAATTGTTCTACATAACTGAACTGGGTATTCCTCCAAAGCACCCTGGATTTGTTACCTCACCATTACCATTAAAGCCATTTTAATAATTAGTTTGCCAATCATGTGCTTACCTCAAATTTTTTGTGGGCTGCAACCTTAAGCTGCTGGATGTCCAAATGTAAAGCAACTGGAAAGAAGAAATTATTTTCCAGATTTCAATTGTTTTGCCACTTTGTTCCTAAAGGGGCTTCTGTTTGGTCACATTGGTTGACAAATTCCTCTTCTTTTCAACTGGTTGAAGACTGAGAAGAGAAACGAAAAACATCACAATTCTGCCATTTTCCCCCTCCTTTCAATCTGGTTTCACTTGTTTAAAGAGAAAGACAGGATTGTCTTATTTTCCTGTCCAATGGGTCCATCACTTAAAAAGTCTATTGTTTGATTTTTTCCATCAGTTGTAACTTCCAATTCATAATTCTACTGGTGAACTTTGAAAGAAAAATGGTGGTGAATGCCAGTGATTGCAGGGCAAGGAATATTCTGCCTACTGGATTCAATAACCAAATCAGGATAGTTTTTCCCCACAAAAAAATGAAGAACAGCATGAATTGGACATCACAATTTGAATTAATTCATCCAATTCAGCTTCAATGAATTTGTCTTTTAACATTGCCTTTCCAGTGGGTTGGGTGCTGGTAAAGCATGATATTATGAATTCTTGTTCTTGTGAAATAGCCTGTGACCTGTGCTCACCCTGATGTAAGCTGGTCATGCAGAACTGGCCAAAGGCAGCATACTATTTTTTCTGATGTCCTCAGTGCATAAACTTTTGTCATGGAAGCAAAATCCACATGCCAAAAACTATTACAATTGTCCATCCAATGATCATATTATTAGAATTGTAGGAAAAAAATATTGTGATTGGTAGCACCATCTTCAATTTCAATAGAGTAATGATTATCAGAAAATCTGTATTCAAATGACTGAGTCTGCAATTCTGTACACCCCTAAGAAGAGTTAATTGCACTGAGTTCAGTGGATTTTATGTGCATCGGACTATCCTTGCCGTCAGCAGTTTTTATCCCAGCATAACCTAAATTCTCGTGTAATCTTTTCATTTTAATTTTTAAATTAATACATCAGTTTCACTGGTATATTTTGGAAATATTGAAATATTGATACAGAGATGCTTTGTATTTACTAATTGTATTATACACATTTATATATTCATAAGTACAGATATCTGCAGAAGTTCTCTATACTTCATACTCAATAATAAAACATAGCTAACATGTGTTTTTGTCAATCTTCAAGTTTCTAGAGTTACCAGTCTATAAAATCTTCTTGAATGATTAGACTGTCATATTCTCAGAACCTATGCATTTTTAAAGAGTTATGACTGGTGACCTTAAAACTGACTTCATGTAAAAACAATTTGCCAAAGTATATTTAGATCCAGTTTTGTCTATTTGCCAAGCTGAGCAGGGAATGTGAAATGGAGAATCAGAATGAATTATAACTGGCTAATAATTTTAAAAGTGTGAATGGATACATAGAGATAACTGACATACTGTTAGCAAATGAAGACTTTATCAGTCTGTGCTTCTGAAATTGTAGAATGTCTAGATATAATTCCATAATCTCTCTCATCTGGTTCCTGATTCTGATACTAAACTTCAGTTAAGATTTTATTTAAGATTTGCTTTTGTTTCTAAAGAAAAAAAAACCCCTAAGTCTACAAAGTAGAAGTGCAATGCACTAAAATGCACACATGTATTTTTTCAAATGATACATCATATTGGGAAATTTTTATTAAAAGGGTAACCAGTAAATTGCTTAAACATCATTACTAATTCAATATTATTATATACTAATACTAGTTATAACTTTAAGGAAAAAGTTTTATTATTAAGAATCAGCTAAGAATATTTGATCCTGGATGGACCAGAGACAATGACCTCAGTGGATAATGGTGGATCTGAAGGCATTGTGGACTTTCTGTGACTTAATTACAATAACAGATTGTTTAACTGAGGGCTTTGAAATTTAGATTTGCTGGTGGCTTACCAGTTAACTTTTTTTTAGAGTACCTAGATAGTAGGTCAAATTGTTTGGGTAAATAGAGTTGTAGAAGCTTGTATATTGCACAACTGTTTCACAAGGTGGGAAACTACTAGCGCTGAAATATGTTTACCAGTATTCAACTAGGGAAGGACAATATATGTGTATTTTTTTTCCTTTAACATACATTTATTTTGTTTTTCCTCTTAGTTTTCTTCTTAGGTTTGGCTCTTTTTGGAGTGGGGAGTTTCTATTTTAACCTCTGGATAAAATAAGATAAAATTTGACAAAGAAAATGTCATTACTAATTCATAAATGTGCAGAATAACTTTACAGCAACCTAAGCACATCTGGATTCTGGAGAATAGAATATAGCCAAGTATTTACCTCTGTTTACCCTTGCTAAAATGTTTTCTCATAGAGCTTCAGTGAGCTACAGGCATAACTGTCTCAGTTTCCAGGGACATTAATAATTTATGGTTCAGTATTACATGCCAGTGTGCCAACTGAAAATTCATTGAGGCGGTGCTCTACAAAATCACGCAAGCCTCATGAGTGAGGTCAATATCATTATGGCAGATCATTACCCAATGCCTTTCTGTTAATGTGCTCTCCTTGGCATCCACATGGCCAAGAATCTTCCCTTGGTACCTGCCAGAATCCCAGACCCAAATGTTTAAATTCTTTTTAGATTCTTTTTTCCCCCCCAAAAAAGTGGCATACTGAAAAACATAGTGCCAGTCTATTGCCTCATATTTACTTTTATCCATATCTATGGGGTATAGATTCTATAAACTTTCATAGAAAATAAGAAATGGCAGGTGGTTGTCTCTCAAAGGAGTTTTGTAGGTGTTCTACCTGCTTAGAGGGTAAAGAAACAGATGAAATGTGAAGCAGTATAAAGCGATATAGGGAAAAAGGGAAGAGGGAATTTTCAATAAATTTAATTTAACTAATCTAGATATAGAATTGAATAAATTTTAATAAATGGGAATTTTGGGATAAACCATAGCTACCATAGCAGCCATTTTATGGGTAGGCAAACCTTCCTGTGGTGGCCATTTCACGACAGCACTCACAAGCTATTTTTCAACCAAGCCAAAGGAAAAAAGGTACCTATTTTTGCAAAATAAAGGCAAAACTTTAAAAAAGTGTACAAATGTGGAGAATGAGCACAGCCAAGAATATTGTCATGAAAACAGTTCAGCCCCAACCAGGCCACCAACATAAGCACATTTAACTAATATTGCAATGCTTTTGTTTCATGGAAATCTAAGTTCATTTGTGGTTATGGAGTCAAGAATATGTCTACATGCCTGAATGAATTTTCTGTGAAAGAAAATGATGGATTGCTGTATATATTACTACACAAAATAATGAAAATATGTATAGTAAATTTGTGATACAAAGAAATGTATCAGGATGAGACAGTGTTTCCTTGGCAAAATAGTCACATCACATTTTTGTATCTGACAGAAATAATAAATACGATAATATTCAATGAAATATAAATTCAGTTATTATTTAATGAATTATTTGAATAATTGCAGTAATTAAATTCCTAATAATTAAACACAATCTATAAGCATCATAAATAAGTGTCAGTATTACATCCAAATAAAAGAAACTATAATTGGGCTGCCATAACCCTATTTCTTTTCATTACTGTCTAAACTATTTCACTGATATCTATAAAAACAAATTCCAGAACAATTTGAAAACATGATGGGCAATAGAAACACCATGCAAATAAACTAATTCCTTTTCTTAAATCCAAAAGACTTTAATCTTTCATTAAGATTCCCTCTAGGTAAATAGATTCGCTGAAATTACAATGACCTTAAAAACTATCATGAACATTTTTGACCTCCCTTCTACATGGTGCTATTTTAACAAAAAACAGAGCAATGTTGATAGAGAAAAGGAATGCTGATGAGAGCATCTAATAAAAACAATTCATCCTGATGAAAAAACAAAAATAAGTCCATATTTATTGGACTGTTAGTTCTAACTGAGCCCTTAGATATAACATCTGCACATAAATGTAATCATACATCAACTCTTTTAAGAAATATTTATTAATTGCACCTGTGATTTTAAAAATGCTAATTAATTACTTGCATTCAATAGTTGTTTCAAAATGATAAGGTCACTCAGAGGGAAATGTTAATAAAGTTTTCTGATATGTCAGAAATGGCAACCTATATATTCTAGTCCTTGATGGCTACAGAAAGTTGTTTGCAAATTGGTATTGCTAGAGAGGAAAGCAGGAGGTTCACTCCTAATTCTATTGCTCTATTCTCTCTGAATCAGGAAATGCCCTGCTGCAATCACCTTGACAGCGTACAATGGCCAAATTGCTATGGGACAACTCATCATAAGACAAGAGTTACACTAATATCAAAGAAATGATGGAATAAAATCATTAAAGAAAGTATGCAAAAGGATGCAAAAATAAAATAAAATGTGAATGATAAAAATTATAATATTTTTTTAAATATATTTTAAATAATTAAATTGAATTGCTTGAATTGTTCCATTGCAACTTTTCCTATGGCAAATTAGCCACAGCAAGTTGTCCCCCAATGAGTTGGCCATGGTGAAGTGGCCATGGAGAGTAGACAGTGGTGGGTTGGCTGCAGTGAGTTGTCCCATTCTTACCACGAACAGTCTTTGCTTTCTGGAATGCCACTGAGTACACAAGGAGCCCTTAGACATAGTGGACAGTTGATAGGACTTCATTATCATCAAAACAAAGAATAATGTGTTCATTTCAAAGACCCTGAACAATTTGAGTCCAAAATGCCAAGGAACTTTTTTTAACAAATAAATTGATCTGCCAACCACTGTGCTCATCATCAGAGATTGTTATAGCTAGGGAAGAGGTACATCTCTAGAAATAAATCATGTGTGTACTTGTTATGAATGAAATACAAGCTGAAGGCAATTTTATTAACCTTGATGTTTGATATCTCAACATTAGGTCATGTTATTCATTAGTTTTCATATATAGTAATGATTAGCCCTGATTACATTACTTTATTTGATAATGAAATGTCTGCGAGGAAAAAGAGAGAAAGAACCCAGAAAGCTCAGAGAACACCACAAATCCTTTATTTCAACCCTGAGCTGTAAATCTTCTTCTTTATTGGTAACTTATTTATGTATTATGTATGATTTTAATCCATTACATTTATACTATACTTAATATTATATTTTCCTAAAATGCGTAGTAGGGGAGTAGGGGAAAATACTGTATTTTTAAGGCTGAAGTTATGTAAACAAAATATTTTCTTGCATAGATTTTGCCATTCATTTCAAAGCAATGGGAACCTTCCTTCCTTCCTTCCATCCTTCTTTCCTTCCTTCCTTCCTTCCTTCCTTCCTTCCTTCCTTTGCAGCATACTAAATATGGCAAATTTACATTCCCCTGTAAAAAGTGAGAATCTTCTACAGATAAAATTGAAATTTGCTATTATGAGCACAACAGAACGTAACATAGGAGGGAAGATAACATAATCTCCTCTTGTATTAATATATGTACGAGGAGAGATGTTATAAACAATGTAGGCTCTATTCTGTTTCTTTTCTCTAAATGTTTTAATTCAATAATGTAGAGGTCTTTAATCTACTTGGAATGAAATGGTACAAAAATGTATTGCACTAGATCGAGAATTAATGGAATTTAATTAATCCCATTAATCAGAGGGATTTAAATTAGTCCTCAAAATATGACACAAGGTTCCTCCAAATGTAGAATTTGTACTACTCCAGGGTGGGCTCTGTATTTGTATAATCCCATTCTATCTTCACATTGGACCATAGAGATGATTAATTTCTGGCTCATCAGCACTGCAGAAAACATAACTGTAAACAAGAGTTCTATAGCTGAAACATTGGCCCGCATCGGCCTGCACTGACCCATTGAGAGAAGCTCTCAGTTCACCCTACTTCTTGATTCTTCATCTTTCCTCTTTCCATGCAGGGATAAGGCTCTGAGCCATATGATCATGCCCACTTTAGTGTTTTAAAGGAGTAAGGCTATGACTTTGCAGCCCCTTTTCACAATGGCAAGTCTTTTTTAAAGATCCTATAAAAAACAACTTTAGGATATTTAGGACAAAGGTGGAATACAACTTGGTTGCTGATTTTTGTGCTGCTCTTCTGATTAGCTCAAAAAAGCCGGTGATGTGATGAGGAGAGAACAATCATGGGGTGCAATTCATTGGTTTGTGAGATTTTGGAAGTGAAAATGAATGGCTAAAGTCGGGGATATAATCTAAATTTATGAGATAGTCTTGTACCTGAATTCATTAGCTATTGATAATAAACTCACTAAGATTTAAATCCATTTTCTCTTTGCTTGTAACCATAAAGGAACTTTTTCCACAATTTCCTAATATAAGAACATATTATTTGATATGTTTCTTTTTAAATAATATAATCCTTGTGTGTGTGTGTGTGTGTGTGTGTGTGTGTGTAGATACATATGTCATACATACATACATACATACATACATACATACATACATACATACATACATACCGTATATTTCGGAGTATAAGATGCACCCAGGTTTTGAAGAGGCAATTTTTTTTAAAAAGCAGGTAGGTAGATAGAGGGAGAGAGAGGGAGAGAAAGAGAGAGAAATGCAGTAGGTAGGTAGTTAGAGAGAGAGTAGTTAGGTAGGTAGGCAGGTAGATAAAGGGAGAGAGGGAGAGAGAGAGAGAGAGAGAGAGAGGAAGGAAGGAAGGAAGGAAGGAAAGAAAGAAAGAAAGAAAGAAAGAAAGAAAGAAAGAAAGAAAGAAAGAAAGAAAGAAAGAAAGAAAGAAAGAAAGAAAGAAAGAAAGAAAGACGGTAGGTAGGTAGGTAGGTAGATGGAGAGAGAGAGAGATAGAGAGAGAGAGAGAGAGAGAGAGAGAAATACAGTAGGTAGGAAGGTTGGGAGGGAGAATGTGTAGTTAGGTAGGGAGATAGGGAGATAAAGGGAGAAAGAGAGAAATACAGTAGGTAGGTAAGTGGGGGGGGAGAGTGTAGATAGGTAGATAGGTAGGTAGAGGGGGAGAGAGAGAGAGAGAAATACAGTAGATAGGTAGGGAGTGTGTGTGTGTGTGTAGGTAGGTAGGTAGGTAGGTAGAGGGATAGAGAGAGAAAAATAAAGAGAGATAGAGAGAAATACAGTAGATAGGTAGGGAGAGAGAGAGAGAGAGAGAGTAGTTGGGTAGGTAGGTAGATGTTTCCAGGTGTATTTACCTATGTGCTGGAGAAGGAAATTACTGACCACATTTGGAACAAATCTTTGTTTCTGCAGGCACAGTACTTGACCAAGGTAATTCTCATTAATCACTCTAGATAAAGAGCTTTCCAAAAGGTGGGGGGAAAGTGTTTTTGCACTCCGCAAAATGCCCCATTTCTTGTGAAAATGGGCCTGGTTTTTTTCAAATAAAAGGCATGAATAGCCTTGGTGGGGGCTTGTAGAGTGCTCCTGGGGGGGGGGGCTGAAACAAGCAAAAAACAGCCTATTTTTTGTGGAAATGGGCCATATTTTGGTCAAATAAATTGCATGTATACCCTTATGGAGGCTTATAGAGTGCTGCTGGGGGGGGGGGCAAAAAACGCCCTGTTTTTTGCTCATTTCTGCCCTTCCCAGCTTCCAGGAGCTCTGTAGAAGCCTCCATAAGGGTGTGCGCGTGGCCATTTTGATGAAGGGGTGGGGTTTCGGGAGGCAAAAAATGCTGTATTCGATGTATAAGACGAACCCAGATTTTCAGCTTCTTTTTAGAGGAAAAAAGGTGCGTCTTATACTCCAAAAAATACAATACATACATACATACATACATACATACATACATACATACATACATACATACATACATACATACATACATACTGAGAGGGAGGGAGAGAGGGAGAGGGAGGGAGAGGTTCATTGGTTTAGGGTTGGTTTTTTTTTTTAAAAGAAAACCATAAAACACTTTTAAAGATTTCTTTTGTTTTTTTCCTTTAGCTTCAAGGACAAAATGTCTCAAACAAGGTCAGAACAATTTGTTGATTACTGTTTGTTGACTCATTTAATCTTAACTTACCCATTTAGCTATATGATTTCCCAAAGATGGCAGTATCAGAAAAGCAACAATGTGAAAATAAACCATCCAGGAATGATTAGAACTCCTACAGCTACAGTTATCCTTTAAGGGCAAAACTGGCAATCATGCATTTAAGGGCCGTCAAATCAAGTATAGAGAAAACAATGTTGTAAAGTTACAGAGTTTTTTGGCAAAATTGTTTCTTGAATACTTTAAGTCCTTTGAAAAACTTCAAACAATATAAGTAATAAATCTCTATTATTTATTATTATGATGAAGATGATTATGAGTACACAATCAGCCTACCTTTAATATGCCATTTTTACCCTTGCACAGTTTGTTGATTTTGACCACATGCCATATTCATGACTCTTACTTTCTCCTTCTTTTCTCATAATAGAAAAACAGTGTTAAGTGTGTATTACAATTGCAAGTATCTTATAACAATGTATATGTAATCTCATTCTCTAATATTAAATATGTACAACAGCATATATGTAGTCTCTGATTTCTCATATTTTGTACCATTCCTCAGCTGGCTATTATAATGTTTCATTACAATTTTAGTTAGTTCTGGTTAATTTTAATAGCAGCAGTAGTAGCAGTAGCAGCAACAGAAAGAATAATATTTTTAAAATATAGCATTAGCATTAGCTATTCTTTCCAGTAGTAGTGGAAAATAAGTGGAAAGAATGTAAATTTATTGGACAACTTTTTTATCATATTAGAACCTGAGCTGTTTCATTTCAGTGATATAATTTCAAAGTCGTTGATCAGAGGTGGTATTCAGCAGGTTCTGACCAGTTCTGGAGAACCAGTAGCATAAATTTTGAGTAGTTCGGAGAACCAGTACATAGCACCTCTGACTGACCCCACCCCCATCTATTCTCTGCTACCTGACTCCCAGCTGATTGGGAGGGAATGAAGATTTTGCAGTAACGTTCCCTGCCACACCCACGAAGCCACACCCACCAAATCAAACCACACCAACAAAGCCACACCCACAGAACCGGTAGTTAAAGCATTTGAATCCCACCACTGTAATGTTGCACTACTTGATTAAATGATGCAGTTATAATCTCTGATTATCCATTTACTGTCATTTTGCCTTTATTTAATTTATAAAATATATCAAGTTATTTCCATTCTCCAAGGAACTTACAAGTGAGAGATATCAAAGGAAGAGAACCAAAAGTGAACAAGGTTAAATAGAAAAATGATATATCATACTTTTAATCAATAGACACCTAGGTTTAGTTAGAGCAAGAAGAATAGCCAGATGTGTGCAGGGTTTCATGGGAAACTGATCTTAAGAAAATTTTTGAAGAAAACATGATAAATATTAAATTGGAGGGGAAAAGGAATAGTGGAAGAAAAGAGGCATGTTACTGAATCCAGAAAAAAACCTAGAAATAATATATGAGGTGGCTAAAAACAGGAATAATACATATTAAGTGGCTATATGGGAGCCTCATACATTGTGGTTTTTAAATGCCCTGAAATATTACTTCTTCAAAAAGGTATTTTGATATGCATTTGTATTTTGTTCCTAACTGGACTTCTATTACCTAATTATATGTTTAATTTTGTTATTCTACAGCAAAACTACTATACTGAATATTTTTACCATGCTACTCATAACATACAGGACTTTCACAGGTGTTAACAAATGGCTACATATCCAATTATTACTATATTCTGGACATATTTTGAGCAAGGAATGAATAGAATAGAACACAAAGTTCATTTACTAAATGCTTCAACCAACTTTGTTGTAGAATGTGGAATACCTACCCAATGATTTCTTCTTGCATGAAGTGCTAGTATGTATCTGATTTAAACTTTAGGTTGTGGTTGCATAGCTAAATACCTCATGAATCTTAAAAAAATATTAAATAGACCTCTTGCATAAATCACCCTTTGCTCTACCAATATAATGACCAATATAATGACATGTTGCTTGTTTTTCAGAATGCAAAAATTCAGAATGGAATTCAATATCCTTTCAATTCATTACTGTGGAGGGATTTCTGCCTACACTACTAAAATTGCAATTGCAAATATGTATTGCGTGAACATAATATTAATGTTAACTGAATGTACATCATTTTGTTTCATGTACTGATTTCACCTTTTTATTCCAAGTGTATAGGTCAATGTCTAATATTATTTATTCAAGTTTTCATAGCTTCACTAATGATCTATGTTTGGGAAACCATAAGACAGCCTTAAAATGCTTTAGCTTATTTACTTATTTGGTTAAGTAATACAGCTGAGTTAACAAATAAGAATTATAGAAATAGCCACTGCAATGAAATTCAGGATGGAAAAACACTCTTCTGGAGCAGGAATGATTAGTCTGAGAATTATCTTACTGGTAGTTAGGGGTTGTTGTTTTTTAATTTTCATGATCGTTGTATTCCACCCAAAGTCACTTTTATGAGATGAACAACCAGATTAACTAAATAACTAAATAAAATAGTTTGTGCGTGTGGTTTTGGCCAAACACTTAAAAAAAAACATTTCGCAAGGGGAAGGGCAGGGTGGAGAGAACAAGTTAACAACAAATTGACAAATACACTAAAAGTTTCTTATGTAGAGCAATTAAAATGTTAATGTTATGCATGATACAATTAAGTTCACAGAGGGAAATTTTCATTTTTCATACAATATTGGAACTCAGAGTTATCCAGTACAGGTCATTAGTGAGAGACTGAGAGTAGACAAAAGATAGCGCTTCTTCAATAGAACTTTGTTAAGCAGTGTAGTGGTGAGCAGAAACCAAAATGGCTTCAAAAGAGTAGAATAATACTCCATAGAACAAGTGTTGATATTGAAAAGACATGCCTCCTGAGTTCTGCCAAGAGATAGTATCTCATACAAGGGACCCAAAACGGGTTCATCCTACCAGATCTCATAGGACAAGCAGAAACAGTTCAAGGCAGATGATTTCATAAGCAATCCAGCTTTATGCCAAGAAATGCTTTATGGACAATAACCAGTATCTTGAATTGCATCCAGAATTCTATAGGGAACCAGTGAAGCTCATAAAGTACTGGCATTCCATGGGCATATCAAGGTTCATCCCTAGAGCCATGCTGGCACAGTGGTTAGAAGGCAGCACTGCAAGGCTAACTCACAGCTTACTCCAGGAGTTCAATTCTGAGCAGTAAAATGAGGACCCAGATTGTTGAGGGCAATATGCTAACTCTGTAAACCACTTATAGAGGACTGTAAAGCACTATGAAGCGGTATATAAGTCTAAGTTCTATTGCTACTTATTCACATTGCTTTATTATGCTAACTCTGTAAACCACTTATAGAGGACTGTAAAGCACTATGAAGCAGTATATAAGTCTAAGTTCTATTGCTACTTATTCACATTGCTTTATTTTGGACCTATTAAGGAGCAGTGCCATGCAAAACATGTTGCAATACCAAATTGGAAATAACCATGGCATGAGTGTTGGTGAGCAGGCTGATTAAGTAAAAGACACAGTTGGCACACCAGATGGATCTGTACAAAGGCCTTCCTTGACATGACCGTTCCCTTGTTGTACCAGGAGCCAAGAGTGCAAGAGAAGCCCTAAGTGCAAGAGTGCAAGAGACACCAGTTCTGTCTGAACAACTGTAACCCCTTTATATTACCTGATGCTGAGATACCAATATCCATCTAATAGGAAACACAGTTTCCTTATGTAGACCTTTGGTCTGACACAGTAGAAAATAAACATATTTATTTTTCTTGTAACTATATGCTTTTATTCAAGAATGTTCTGAAGCTGATCAGAAATAGTTTAAAGGAGAATCATGATATCAACATTCTTCTATAAAAAATGACGTGTTCTATGTGACATGTTCTTGATCTACTTTTTTATTATAGATAGCGTGAAAAGAGCAGAAATCTATCATTATCAGAGATCTGACTCTAGGTGCTGCCCATGACGCTGAAGTTTAATATACAAGTAGTCCTTGACTTACTACAGTTCATTTAGTGATTATTTGAAGTTATAACGGCACTGAAAAAACTGACTTGTGACCATTTTTCACACTTATGACCATTGCAGCACCCCCATTGTCATGACTGACTCACATTTATTACAGTTGCAGCATGTTGGGATCATGTGGTCACCTTTTATGACCTTCTGACAAGCAAAGTCAATGGGGAAGCCAAATACATTTAACAACCATGTTACTAACTTAACAACTGCAGTGATTCAGTTAACAACTATGGCAAGAAAAGTCATAAAATGGGGCAAAATTCACTTAACAACTGTCTTGCTTACCAACACAAATTTTGGGCTCTATTGTGGTTGCAAATTCAAGACTACCTGTAGTTGGCAAGTTTTTAGGGCCATCTTTACGCCAGAGGTTACATTAAAAAAATTAGGGATAGAAGTTGTTTAATTTCATATTAAAAATTAAGGTGCTGCTTTCAACACTCATGAGATTGTATGCGTGGAATGAGACTGTGTAAGTGTAGAGGTAGTACTGTATTCTGAATCTAGTTGTCATCCACTGTTTATTGTAAAGAAGTAAATAATAATAATCTTCATTGTCATTGTAATAAAATTGTAATAAAATTTAGTAAATGCATGATAATTCTTATGTAAGACAAATTTCATATGAAATATAAAAACTGAGACTACTAATTGTATCCCCATGTTATCATTTCAATTCAAAATGATATTAATTTCCACATACTGCAATCAGTGGCATATTTCTATGACTTCATTTTAAAAAACTACTACAAAAATGTATTAGGCGTGCCTAAATATTTCGATATCACTGAAATTTTGTTCCTAGGGTTAAAAGGGATATAGGATTGCAGCCATTTTAATAACAATTAATTGCCAGCTTTATGGATAATGTATTATATATATTCATCTTTTTTTGCCATGAAATATGAAGTTCTCTGTAATACAGTCTAATTTTTAACTGCATAAGGTAATAATATCCTTCTTAATTGCGTCACAAAACTTGCAATATACTAAGTCAGTCTTAAAGCTGCTCTGCATAATACAGTGAATAAATATGTGAGCTTTTATTAATTTCCATGAATGATTTAAATGCTGGTTTCCCCCCTGCTTATATCTAGCTGGAATTATGTCACAGAAAGAATCATTAAAAAAACCTAGAGTGGTATCAGGAGAGGAGATCATTTTCTGTCTAATAGTAACATTTTTCTAATGGTTTGCTGGAGGAAGAATAATAATAATAATAATAATAAAGGAGACTGTGGTTACTGCTTTAAAAATGGGAGATTTTTAGTTACGCAAATCATACCAGTGACTAAAGTCTACTGGATTAACTTCTAACATATGGTAAGTATTGGCTATATGGCGTGCAGCCTTGCATTTCATTGTTGGAAAAGCATAGAAAACTGATTTTAGTATGCCTTTGCTCATAGCAGCAGGGTATAATCATTTTTTTAAAAAAAATATGGAATCAAGGATTAGCATACTGTGTAAGTTTAGGATTTATGGAAGGATGTCATATATCACATATGTGCACTGCTGTTGGATATAACAAGAAATCTTCAGTGCCACATGTCATTCCTTTATATATTTTTTCTGTGAATGTTAACAGTAATTTGAACAGACGTTTGCTGGAGATTTATTTTAAAAAAAACATTTAGCATTTCTTCACTATCTAACCCTATTATTTTATTCATCATTTATTTTATATTATTTTACTTTATGAATTAATTCTACTCCTTTCTTATATCCGTTCCTCCTAAAATGCAATTGTCTTTATCGATTCCAATGTTGCTTAAAGAAAGCAAGGGCAGGAAGCATTACTGCAGGGCTCAAGGAGAATTAATTTTTGTTTGTAAGTTGTCCTCTGAGATCGTCAGTCACAACTTCTCTAGAGGGGTACGGATGAAATTATTGGCTTGTAGAGGCAGGAGGGCTAAGGCACCCAGGGGAATTCAATGCAAAAATAGGATATGGTGCACAGCAGAGCTTTAGCACACCTGTTTGTATTGTTATTTTTGTCTAATAAAACAAAAATCACACTGGTACTAAATTTTAGCCACATAATCTGTTATGTGAGGGCCATTGTAATATTTCTATGGGTTGCTCATTCCTGCTCTGGGGGGCAGGGAGAGACGTTGAGAGAGAGAGAGAGAGATAAAAGGGGAAGGACGGAGGGACAGAAAGAGGGAAGGAGGGAGGATAGAGGGAGGTAAGGCTTAAATCTCAGTACAGACTGAAGAGTTAACTGTGTTGTCATATAGTATTTAATAAAGTTGGGGGAACTCTTCTGCTAGCTTGCAATTCTGGGTTTCAGCCACACAGACAATCCAGAAAATTTCATCACCGTCTTCCTTATTATAATTATTATATCATTATACACAGGAAGTCCAATCTCAAAGGAATCTTGTGTTTATTTTTTTATTTTTTTATTTTATTAAATTTATACCCCCCCCCCTTCTCCAAAAGGACCCAGGGCGACCCAGTGTTGCATTTGCTCACTCCTCAAGCCTCACAAAGTCAGTATGTATGTATGTACAGTATGTATGTATGTATGCAAGTATGTATGTAGGTATGCATGTATGTATGTATGTACAGTATGTATGTATATGCATGTAAGTATTTGTTCATTCATTTATTCATTCATTCATTTGAGTTGTGTGCCATGCATCTCATCTAGAAGTGAATATGATAGCCAGCGCCTCTCTGGGAAAAGGAAACCAATCCTCGGAAGCTCTTTCAGATCTACAATTAACATAATGGTGCTAATCAATGCTTATCTACTCAGAGGTAAGCCTTCATAAACTGAATGAAACAAATTAAATCCTGTGAGAATTCTGAGTAAACAAAGATGTGAAATATTTTGGTTACATCAGGGTGTGGCCTTTTTTTATGAGATATAGTTACAATGAAATAGATTCAGAGTGCAACCATAAATAAGGGAATCAGGGGACATAGAAACTATGTCTCATGAAGAAATATGTTTCCTAAAAAGGAGATTGGTGAACACCTGACAAGATCTTCCAGGAGGGATGAAAAGCAGCTAGAATCCCATGTATATTCAAACTGGTCATTTCATAAGCAGTTTCTCTTGCACTGATTCCACTGAGGTTGTTTATTCTTTTGTCCCTGACAGCATTATGACTCCAATTTTATACCATGTTTGTAGCATTATGCTCCATTACCATCCCATTGTAATAGATCACCTTGGAATGTAAGTTAGACCACTTTAAAGTGGTGGGGAAAAAAGTATAATGAAGTTTATGTGAATCCTTCTATGTTCCAAGTCTATCAACCTGTTGCAATCTGTTTCCATTTTTCTGTGATAAATTTCTATCTTTTTAGAATATATATATATATATATATATATATATATATATATATATATATATATATATATATATATATATATATATATATATGTGTTTTCTGAGGTTTTCGCGGGTGTTTGTATGTAGGTCTTTGGTTGTTCGGGTTTTCTCCCGCGTAGAATTGGAAGTATCTTCACGACGTTTCGATGAAATCTCATTCATCATCTTCAGGCTGGTGCTTCGGGCTCCTGGAAGCACCAAGCCCGAAGCACCAGCCTGAAGATGATGAATGAGATTTCATCGAAACGTCGTGAAGATACTTCCAATTCTACGCGGGAGAAAACCCGAACAACCAAAGACCTACATATATATATATATATATATATATATATATATATGTTAAATTTCTTTTTAATATATCCACTTCATATATATATATATATATATATATATATATATATATATATATATATATATATATATATATATATATATATATGTGTGTGTGTGTGTGTGTGTGTTAAATGTTTTTTTTTTTAAAGGAATGATTAATAATTAGTTAATTAATAATAATATATATGGGTAAGACAATGTGCTTTCCCCAAACTCAGTCTTGTTCACTGGCTCCCAATTTTTCCTCAAATAATTTATGGCCAACTAATAGATCATGAATAGTGCTTTCTCTGCCAAAATCTCATTTCGAGCTGCATTTATTGTCCTTTGTGTTTTCTACCATTTGAGACGTAAACTAAAAAATGTCTTAAAACTGAAATTCTTAATCCATCCAAGTCAATTTGCTATTTCCTCTACTCTATAGCTATTCCAAACTGTTTAGAGGAAATATATAAAACAGAAAAAAGGTAGACCTCTACTATATGGTCCCACCAGGAACTTGTTCAGTAAAGCATTTGTGAACAATCCAAATCACAAAAACAAATGTGAACATAAAGTTGAACCATGCCTGGTATCAGTATTTTGGAACACAATATTATTTTTAAGCATTATGATCCTTTTATTACTATTACCCTACACTCATTCTAATAGGGTCCTAAGTTTTTTTCACAAGTGGAATATTTTTTCCTATGTTATGATGGAATAAGGCATGTAAAATTTCACTCATGTAGCTAGGATTTTTAAGTATCATTGATTTAAAACATCTTGTCTTCTACTTTTTCTAGATTTGTCCTAATGGTTCTTGCTAATGGGGTCCAAAAAACCAGGCAGCTAATTCATTACACTCAAGGTAAGTTCTGAGATTGTATTGAAAAGAGTGCTCAAACATTCATTTCACAGAAATTGTCAAGAGGTTGGGGACAAATAAATGATAAATATATATCACAAATCAGAAATGGGTTGCTGTCGCGGTTTGATCCAGATCGGCCAAACTGCTAGTAGCAGCAGCGGGAGGCTCTGCCTACCTGCCCAGACACTTCTGCGCAGAAGCATCACACGTGTGCAAGAGCGCCTGATTCAGTAGTAAAAACATTAGCAACCGACCTCTGATCACAATATTGTGATGCAAACTCTGTCATTTTGTACTTGCATTGAGACATCATAAACAAATCTGTAAGGGATAGAACTCAGGTCATAACATCTTAGTTCCAAATGCATAGGTCCTTTTGCATACAATATAGCAAATTATTGCCCTGTGTATTGCCATAGTGGCACAGTGGTTAGAATGCAGTATTACATGCTAACTCAGTGTTCACTGCCAGGAATTCAGTTCTGAGCTTTTCAAGGATAAATCAGCTTTCCATCCTTCCCAGGTTATAAATTGAGGACCCAGATTGTTGGCGGCAATATGCTGACTCTATAAAACATTTAGAGTGGACTGTAAAGCATTATGAAGTAGTCTATAAGTCTAAGTGCTATTTCTATTTTAATTCATTGCACTACGTAATTATTATCACTCTTATTTTATTATAAGAATATAGGAAATTCCCATTTTCAATGTAGAATTTAATATAAATAGCATTGGTCAATAAAACTACTTAGAAATAATTCACTACCAATTTCACAGAGGATATGACCACAAGAGTTCAATAAAAGTATTTCAAATGCTGCTCTGATATTTATTTTCTGTCCAAGTTATATTTTTCTTTTCAAGAAAGGTTCTGAAGGCTCCTTAACATTTTGGAAAATCCTGATTGCTCAAAGTAGGAATTACATTTCTTGTTTTATCTTAAATAAATAATATTACATGCCTGATTTAGGAAATCTTCTATTTCTCTTATATTATCTAACTTTATAATATAAAACCTTTAATCAGTAATAAAATAATTATGCATGAACATATTGCTAAAAAGGAAAACAGAATTGTTTTTTTGAATTCCTTTTTGCTAGTGCAAAAAATTGATTTTTGCACTAGCATTAGTTGCAAAAACATTTTATTGACCACTTCCATAATATTTATTTTCTTCATTGCTGGGTTTTTCAAAATACTGGTTGATTTCTTCAGTTCTTGTAATCCTAAAATCAGACTTGTAATAATAATGTTTATTAATCTATAGTCTAATGTACACAAGTAGGGGATATTGATTATGATTATGATGCTATTTCATTCCCTTTGAAAACTCCTACAATTAAAGAAAAAAAATTGCCAAAGAAATGTGGTGGCACTATTCCAGACAGAGCCAGTGTGCAATCTAAGTTCTTTCTAATCAGACTTGTCATAATAATGTGCATTAATCTATAGTCTAAAGTACACAAGTAGGGGAAACACACTAGACAAAAAAAGGGATATCTCCTGAACCTTTTTATAATTGTTTTCTTTGAATAAAGATCTTGCTGAGTTTCAAACTTGGCTATAGTTTTATGTTTATATAAAAGAGGTAATTTCATTTATGCACAAAATTTCACAGCCCTGGGTAAAATTGCAATTATTTGAAACAAAAGAAATGCAAGAAGTAGTAACTCAAAGGATAAAATATCCTGATTATATTGCATTATATAAATTCACTCTATTGAAGAAATGCTTAGCATCCTAGGGGTTGCCTAGAGAGAAAGTGTTTTATGAATTATGTAATTGCAAAGGTCAAGTATAAGCGATGCAGACAACCTGCTGATAGGTGTAGGATGGCAGGGAACAAAATGGTTCAATAGTTGAAGAAGAAAGTTACAGGGAGAAATTGGAGTAGAGCCAGTGTGTAACAATCATTTTAAAATATATTTATTGTCCTTGTCTTGCTTTCTATGTGACTTATATCTACTGAGTTTCACATTCCTGTCCATAGGCCCCCTTTCAGGTTACATAGTTCTAAATCTATTTCTTGTTTTGGTTGTCCAGTTTCATTTTTGAATAGGTAGAAAAATACGTGATCCATGCACATTTAATGCAATATATATCCATGTATTATCATTCACACTGTTGGGGGGATGTCTCCATTGAGAGACAGAAAAGTTGTGCAGCAGAATGTGCAGCTAGAGAAACGTTGATAGTAAACACACACATAGTAACTCAGACACTGCTAGTAAAACCATTAGCTTTACTGGTGTTGTAAAACTAAACTACTGCTTCACAAGCAGTGATAGTATATAGCAGGGATGGCGAACCTATGGCACGGGTGCCACAGGTGGCACGTGGAACCATTTCTTAGGGCACGCGAGGCATTGCCCTGTCAGCTCCAGCGCACTTGTGTGTGCTGGCCAGCTGATTTAGGCCTTCTTTTGAGGCTGTTTTTCGCCCTCTGAAGGCTTCAGGGAAGCTCCTGAAGCCTCTGGAGGTGGGTGGGGAGGCTGTTTTCACCCTGAAGCCTCTGGAGCCTGGGGAGGGTGAAAAAAGTGCACCAAAAGCAGGGGGTCACACACATAGCATTATAAGTGGCACGCCCATGCATGACCATCCTGCGCTCCCCTCGCTTTTGGCACGCAAGCCAAAAAAGGTTAGCCATCACTGGTATATAGTTAGTCAAACAAAGTCCTTAACAAACAAACAATTGCTTACAGTCGCAATTAATGATTCTTCCTTCTTCAAACAGTCAGTCACAGCAAACGAGCAGATAGCAATCAGTAGAGAGATTAAGCAGAGAGAGAGAGAATGTGCTCTGCTGGCTTCCTCTTATTACTGAGATAATTACAGTCTCTAATTGCATTCCAACATCCTTAAAACAACAAGGACCATTTGTCATCATGGGATATATATATATATATATATATATATATATATATATATATATATATATATGTATGTATGTATGTATGTATGTATGTATGTATGTATGTATGTATGTGTGTATATATATATATATATATGTATGTATGTATGTATGTATGTATGTATGTATGTATGTATGTGTGTCATCCCTCTCTGCCCTTCGACTCAACCCAGAGATCATCCAGACAGAGAACCAAATTAGATTACTGCTGTGTGACATTTTTTAGATATGTGTTAGATTTTTAAGGCTGAAAATAAAGAGACCAGGATGGATCCATTTCAGGCTTATTAGCTTTCTTCAGCTGGCCATACTCCTTCTACTGGGATTTGAACCAGGGCTTTCCAGCATTTGAGGCAAGCTCTCTATGCCTTGAGCTATCCGGTATCCCTGATACATCAGCCAATTTACAGGACTCTTAAATGAGAGACTAATTATCACAGCTCCTGTTCAGGGTCCCTTTAAGGGGAGGAGACTTAACGTCATCCCTCTCTGCCCTTCGACTCAACCCAGAGATCATCCAGACAGAGAACCAAATTAGATTACTGCTGTGTGACATTTTTTAGATATGTGTTAGATTTTTAAGGGCTGAAAATAAAGAGACCAGGATGGATCCATTTCAGGCTTATTAGCCTTCTTCAGCTGGCCATACTCCTTCTACTGGGATTTGAACAGGAGCTGTGATAATATTCTCTCATTTAAGAGTCCTGTAAATTGGCTGATGTGTCAGGGATACCGGATAGCTCAAGGCATAGAGAAGCCTGCCTCATATGCTGGAAAGCACCGGTTCAAATCCCAGTAGAAGGAGTATGGCCAGCTGAAGAAGGCTAATAAGCCTGAAATGGATCCATCCTGGTCTCTTTATTTTCAGCCCTTAAAAATCTAACATATATATATATATATATGTATATATATATATATATATATATATGTATGTATGTATGTATGTATGTATGTATGTATATATATATATATATATATATATATATATATATATATATATATATATATATATATATATATATATATATATATATGTTAAATGTTTTTTTTTTTTTAAAGGAATGATTAATAATTAATTAAGAGACCAGGATGGATCCATTTCGGACTTCTTAGTCCTCGTCAGCTGGCCATACTTTCCTACAGGGATTTGAACTGGTGCTCTCCAGCATTCGAAGCAGGCTTCTCTATGCCTTGAGCTAACCAGCTTCCCTGATTACATCATCCTTTCCACGGGACTTTATAGATGAAGATACTATGTTACAGCTTTCTGCTAGGCCTGTTTAAGGGAGGAGACAAACTTGTCATCCTTCTCTGTCTTTCGACTCCTCTTTGAGATCATCCAGACAGAGACCTATTAAATTGCTGCTGTCTTTTTTAGATATGTGTTAAATGTTTTTTTTTTTTAAAGGAATGATTAATAATTAATTAAGAGACCAGGATGGATCCATTTCGGACTTCTTAGTCCTCGTCAGCTGGCCATACTTTCCTACAGGGATTTGAACTGGTGCTCTCCAGCATTCGAAGCAGGCTTCTCTATGCCTTGAGCTAACCAGCTTCCCTGATTACATCATCCTTTCCACAGGACTTTATAGATGAAGATACTATGTTACAGCTTCCTGCTAGGCCTGTTTAAGGGAGGAGACAAACTTGTCATCCTTCTCTGTCTTTCGACTCCTCTTTGAGATCATCCAGACAGAGACCTATTAAATTGCTGCTGTCTTTTTTAGATATGTGTTAAATGTTTTTTTTTTTTTGGAATGATTAATAATTAATTAAGAGACCAGGATGGATCCATTTCGGACTTCTTAGTCCTCGTCAGCTGGCCATACTTTCCTACAGGGATTTGAACTGGTGCTCTCCAGCATTCGAAGCAGGCTTCTCTATGCCTTGAGCTAACCAGCTTCCCTGATTACATCATCCTTTCCACAGGACTTTATAGATGAAGATACTATGTTACAGCTTCCTGCTAGGCCTGTTTAAGGGAGGAGACAAACTTGTCATCCTTCTCTGTCTTTCGACTCCTCTTTGAGATCATCCAGACAGAGACCTATTAAATTGCTGCTGTCTTTTTTAGATATGTGTTAAATGTTTTTTTTTTTAAAGGAATGATTAATAATTAATTAAGAGACCAGGATGGATCCATTTCGGACTTCTTAGTCCTCGTCAGCTGGCCATACTTTCCTACAGGGATTTGAACTGGTGCTCTCCAGCATTCGAAGCAGGCTTCTCTATGCCTTGAGCTAACCAGCTTCCCTGATTACATCATCCTTTCCACAGGACTTTATAGATGAAGATACTATATTACAGCTTCCTGCTAGGCCTGTTTAAGGGAGGAGACAAACTTGTCATCCTTCTCTGTCTTTCGACTCCTCTTTGAGATCATCCAGACAGAGACCTATTAAATTGCTGCTGTCTTTTTTAGATATGTGTTAAATGTTTTTTTTTAAAGGAATGATTAATAATTTTAATAATTTTAATTAATAATAATTAATAATCTCAAAGAGGAGTCGAAAGACAGAGAAGGATGACAAGTTTGTCTCCTCCCTTAAACAGGCCTAGCAGGAAGCTGTAACATAGTATCTTCATCTATAAAGTCCTGTGGAAAGGATGATGTAATCAGGGAAGCTGGTTAGCTCAAGGCATAGAGAAGCCTGCTTCGAATGCTGGAGAGCACCAGTTCAAATCCCTGTAGGAAAGTATGGCCAGCTGACGAGGACTAAGAAGTCCGAAATGGATCCATCCTGGTCTCTTAATTAATTATTAATCATTCCTTTAAAAAAAAAAAAAACATTTAACACATATCTAAAAAAGACAGCAGCAATTTAATAGGTCTCTGTCTGGATGATCTCAAAGAGGAGTCGAAAGACAGAGAAGGATGACAAGTTTGTCTCCTCCCTTAAACAGGCCTAGCAGGAAGCTGTAACATAGTATCTTCATCTATAAAGTCCTGTGGAAAGGATGATGTAATCAGGGAAGCTGGTTAGCTCAAGGCATAGAGAAGCCTGCTTCGAATGCTGGAGAGCACCAGTTCAAATCCCTGTAGGAAAGTATGGCCAGCTGACGAGGACTAAGAAGTCCGAAATGGATCCATCCTGGTCTCTTAATTAATTATTAATCATTCCTTTAAAAAAAAAAAAAACATTTAACACATATCTAAAAAAGACAGCAGCAATTTAATAGGTCTCTGTCTGGATGATCTCAAAGAGGAGTCGAAAGACAGAGAAGGATGACAAGTTTGTCTCCTCCCTTAAACAGGCCTAGCAGGAAGCTGTAACATAGTATCTTCGTCTATAAAGTCCTGTGGAAAGGATGATGTAATCAGGGAAGCTGGTTAGCTCAAGGCATAGAGAAGCCTGCTTCGAATGCTGGAGAGCACCAGTTCAAATCCCTGTAGGAAAGTATGGCCAGCTGACGAGGACTAAGAAGTCCGAAATGGATCCATCCTGGTCTCTTAATTAATTATTAATCATTCCTTTAAAAAAAAACAAAAAAAAAAACATTTAACACATATCTAAAAAAGACAGCAGCAATTTAATAGGTCTCTGTCTGGATGATCTCAAAGAGGAGTCGAAAGACAGAGAAGGATGACAAGTTTGTCTCCTCCCTTAAACAGGCCTAGCAGGAAGCTGTAACATAGTATCTTCATATATATATATATATATATATATATATATATATATATATATATATATATATATATATATATAGCTGGCTTCGGGGATTTTCCCGTGTATAAGGCATAGAAATGTTATTGCAACGTTTCGACAAGATCTCACTTGTCATCATCAGGCAGGCTTCTGTCTGTTTTTTTTGCAAAAGGCAGAAGCCAAAGCCTGATGATGATGGGGGTGATCCCATCGAAACGTTGCAAAAACACCTTTAATTTTACACGGGAAAAGACCCGAATAAACCAAAATCTACATACCTATACCCGTGAAAACCTACGAAAACATATATATATATATATATATATATGCTGGCATTGCTTGCTTCGGGTATTTTCCCGTGTATAAGGCATGGAAATGTTATTGCAACGTTTCGACAAGATCTCACTTGTCATCGTCAAAGCCTGAAAATCTACGAAAGCATGTGTGTGTGTGTGTGTGTGTGTGTGTGTGTGTACTGGGCCTAAAACAGAGCCTTTGGGGACTCCACTGCATACTTCCTTCCATGTAGATGCAGTTCCATTGAGGACTACACATTGAGTGCGGTTGGTCAGCCAGTTATGAATCCATCTGGTGGTGATGCTGTCTAACCCACTTTCTTCTACTTTATCTAGTAGTAGGTTATGGTCTACTTTATCAAATGCCTTACTGAAGTCCAAGTAAACTATATCGATGGCATTCCTCTGGTCCACTAATTTTGTCAGTTTGTCAAAAAATGCAATAAGATTAGTTTGGCATGATCTGTTTTTGACAAACCCATGTTGGCTTTGGACTGTTACTTTGTTTACTTCTAGGTGTTCTTTGCACAGCTTCATGTTGTAAGCCAGTTGTACCCTTTTGACAGAATTCAGTTTCCATTTCACATAATCACATCCAATAAATACTACCTTAGTCCTTATTTTATCCAAAGGTGTAAAGCACAAGAAAATGGTGAATAATTATTGATCCACTTCAAATATGACAATTGCCTTTTCAGTGTATTTATACTTTTCCTCTAGTTTCTGCTGAAATTGGGACTAATAGTATAGGCATAACACATACTTCCCATGCATCTTGAAGAGACTAACAGTTAATCAAATCATGAGTTACTCAGTACTTTCACACTTAAAATCTGTGAAATAAAAGAATGAGTTGTTGAGTGCTTCAAGATTTAATAAGCATTTTTGAAACGTATGAACATCTACAAAACACAAAACAGAAATGTGTCTCCTTAACATTTTGAGCTTTACATTTCATTGACTTTTCCTCAAACATATTACAGTCACATAGCATTTTCTTTGGCCATAACAAGGAATTCTATCTGCATTCAGGTGCTTACTGATTTGTGGTATTTCAATAATGAAACAGCAGGATTGAAAGCTCATGATGAGAAATATGGTTAATTACCTGTTAGATGATAGATGGTTGTAACTTGGCAGTGCCAGTCACTGAAAACAAAACACTTTTAGATATCAATCATCTTCTTGACAAATTTCATTTTCAATTTACCTCTATAAGCTATGAAGGTGCATTTTATTTGGGAAACTGCATAATACTGACTTGTAGCTTTCAAATATGTGTGATGAGGTATTAATAAAGTAGAGGGTTTTTTAAAAGTAAATTACTTTTCAAATATCTGATGAATTCAAATTTTAACTCTAGGCTGAAAGAAGTTACTTAGAAAATATCATTTTCTGGCCTCTGCAGTTAAGCTGGTAAAGTACAGTTTGGTTTAATTGAAATAAAATTGGTCATAACAATTTTCAGGATTTAGCCCAGTTCTTTATTTTCTTGTATAGGTTCATGTCTTCCATACAGTTCAAAATGCTATTAAAGCAATACTAAAACATTAGTAAGTCTATGAAATTAAAATAGAAAGAGCTGATGCCCATCTGCCTGCCAATTTGAATTATAATGGAGTGTTCACTCTCAATGGTCAAAAGTTATTATGGGGCATTTTTTAACATTTCCCTGAAATCTGTTCAGGAATATTTTCCGGAAAATGAATGTGAGACTGTATTTTTGCTTTTTTGCACTTCTGTGATTGGAGTGGGAGACTGAAGGCAGCAAAGAGAGGAAATGGTGAATGTGGATCTGCTCCTCGGAACACTTCTCCATAGCAAGGAAATGACAAGGATCATACATAAGTTTGTTCAATATAGAATCTCCCTGTGAAGAGACTGTAAAATAGCAATTTCTAGTGGGTTCTGGAAACCATAAGGGAAAAACATCTTGCCTAAGCCACAGTTTGGCACTTTTAAAGAGATACTGGATTCACTCACTTCCTCTCTTAACTAATAATAATAATAATAATAATAATAATTTTAATTTCTATCCCGCTCTCTCTCCCCAAGGGGACTCGAGGCGGGGCACAGGCAATTAAAAATACAAATAGACCACAAACAAATACAAAATACAAAGTTAAAAATAAATTAAATAAATCCTGCGCTAAAACCCATAACTAAACTAAAAATTACCCCTAAAAAACCCTGACCTAAAAAGAGACTACCCAAGGCCGGCCAGACCTAAAAAGTGCGTCTTTAATTTTAAGCGGAAGGAGCGGAGGTCCGTGGTTGTCCTGATATCGGGGGGAAGGTCATTCCAGAGGGCTGGGCCCGCCACAGAGAAGGCCCTTCCCCTGGGCGTCGCCCGCTGACAAAGTCTAGTGGACGGCACCCGGAGAAGTCCCTCTCTGTGGGAGCGAATCGGCCGTGAGGATGTATGGGGCAGGATCCGATCCCGCAGGTAGCTAGGTCCCGAGCCATGGAGCGCTTTGAAGATGGTAACTAACACCTTGAAGCGCACCCGGAAGACGACAGGTAGCCAGTGCAGCTCGCGCAACAGCGGTGTTACATGGGCAAACCTAGAGGTGCCCATAATTGCTCGCGCGGCTGCATTCTGGACCAACTGAAGCCTCCGGGTACACCTCAAGGGGAGCCCCATGTAGAGAGAGTTGCAATAATCCAGTCGGGATGTCACGAGAGCATGAGTGACTGTGCGAAGGGCGTCCCGATCCAATAGGGGGCGCAACTGGCGTACCAGGCGAACCTGGTAAAACGCCCTCCTGGCCACGGCTGTCACTTGATCTTCCATGGACAGCCGGGTATCCAGGAGGACACCCAAGTTGCGCGCCCCATCCACAGGGGCAAGATGTTCGCCCCCTATGGCCAGCGTTGGAGAGAGCTGGTTGAATCGGGCAGCCGGAAACCACAGCCACTCGGTCTTGGTCGGGTTGAGCCTAAGTCCGTTACTTCCCATCCAGATCCGCACGGCTTCCAGGCACTGGCACATCACCGCTACGGCATCGTTGGGGTGGTTTGGGGTAGATATGTACAGCTGGGTGTCATCAGCGTACAGGTGGTACTCTACCCCAAAACCACGGATGATCTCGCCCAGCGGCTTCATGTATGCGTTAAACAGGAGAGGCGAGAGGACCGACCCCTGAGGCACCCCGCATGTGAGGGGTCTCGGGGTCGACCTCTGCTCTCCTGCCCGCACAAATTGCGATCGGCCAGAGAGGTAGGAGGAGAACCACCGTAAAACGGTGCCTCCCACCCCCAACCCCCCCAGCCGGTGCAATAGGATACCATGGTCGATGGTATCGAAAGCCGCCGAGAGGTCTAATAGGACCAGGATGGAGGAACATCCCCCATCTCTGGCCCTCCAGAGATCATCTACCAACGCGACCAATGCCGTCTCGGTGCTATGCCCGGGCCGAAAGCCGGACTGGCGCGGATCTAGATAGTCAACTTCCTCCAGGTGACGGGGAAACTGTTGTGCCACCACACTCTCAACAACCTTCGCCAAGAAGGGAAGGTTGGAGACTGGACGGTAGTTGTTCAAAAGAGCTGGGTCCAAAGAGGGCTTCTTGAGGAGGGGCCTCACCATGGCCTCTTTTAGGGAGGCAGGCAAGGAACCCTCACTCAAGGATGCGTTGACAACCTCTTGGAGCCAGCCTCGTGTCACCTCCCAGGATGCCAGTACAAGCCAGGAGGGGCACGGATCCAATAAACATGTGGTGGCTCGCAGTCGCCCACGTAGCCTGTCCATATCCTCGGAAGTAACGGAGTCAAACTCCTCCCAAACAAGATCTCCCCCGTGGCATCCCACTGGGCCATGAATGGGGGTTAGCTCACTCTGTATCTGGGCGGTTTTCTCCTGCAGAAAAATCACAAATTCCTCTGCTCTACCCTGTAGCGGGGCTTCCCGCTCCCTCTGTTGAAGGAGGGAGCGGGTCACCCTAAACAGGGCGGCAGGGCGGTTTTCTGCGGATGCTATGAGAGTGGCACAATGATGACATTTGGCCACCCTCAGCGCCACAATGTAAGTCCGTAAATGGGCTCTTACCTGTGTCCGGTCAGATTCAGAGCGGCTAGCCCTCCATCTTCTCTCTAGGCATCTCTTGCGGCGTTTCATCACCCGCAGCTCCTCAGTGAACCAAGGAGCCAGGGTGGTTCGCCGCCGCAAGAGAGGCCGCAAGGGCGCGACCCGATCTAAGGCTCCCACGGCCGCACTATTCCATGCGGCCGTGAGGTCCTCCATCGGGGCGCGGGTCAGGGATACAGGAAATGGCCCAAGCGCTGTCTGGAACCCATCCGGGTCCATCAAGCGCCTGGGGCGGTACCAGATTGGTGACTCTGGTTCCGCCTCCCCGCGGAGGGGAGCAGCGGTCAGAAAGTCGAGCCGGAGAAGTGAGTGGTCTGACCATGACAAGGGTGTGATGACTATATCCCCTGTATCCAGATCACTTTTCCATTGGCCCGAGACGAAGATGAGGTCCGGCGTATGTCCACCCTCGTGGGTGGGGCCCTGAATTACTTGGGTCAGGTCCATGGCCGTCATGGAAGCCATGAACTCCCGAGCTACCACGGATGATTCGCCCAACGATGGCAGGTTAAAGTCCCCCATGACTATAAGTCTGGGGGTCTCCACTGCCACCGTAGCGATCACCTCCAGGAGCTCGGGCAGGGCTGCTGCTACATAGCGGGGAGCCAGGTATACAACCAGCAAGCCCAACTGCCTCCCTAGGCCCCACTTCACGCAGAGGGACTCACAGCCGGAAGTCTGAGGCACAATGGTCTCTCTCGGCTCAAGGCCTTCCTTAATAATGACCGCTACCCCACCACCCCTGCCTAGGGCCCGCGGCTGATGAAATGCGCGGTAGCCTGGTGGGCACATTTCAACGAGGGGATGTCCTCCCTCGTGGCCCAACCAGGTCTCCGCAATTCCTACCAGGTCCGGCTCCCCCTCTGACACAAGGTCACTAATGAGGGGGGCTTTGTTGACAACGGACCTGGCGTTGCAAAACATCAGCCGCAGACCCTGGCTCTGTATTCCCTGGCCACCTAGCCTGCGGGGGTTGTGGCACCCAACCGTTTGTAACCAACGGCTACGTGCCTCCAACCGGGAGGAAGGAACTTGTCTCCCCTCGGTCCTGCCCCTCCCCACGACCCTCTGGATGGAGAAGCCCTCCACTGGAATGACTTGTGTTTCCCCCCTCTTAACGGAACCATCCGCCTCCCTCCGTCGTCTGCTGGCTTGGCCCGTTCCCTTCTGGCTAGTCTCAACCTGTCTAAACCCTCCCTCCTCCCTGGTACCCCCTAAAACAGACAACAGCTTTTTTACTAAAAAACCCCTACACCTGCGCTTTCGCCACTTCTCCTGACTTACTAGTCCCTCATCAAAGTGTGCCCTTGATAACACAGCGGGCCATACCTGCGAGAGGGGGGACTCTCGCAGTAACAGTAGGTCTGCTTTAGAGTACATAAAATGGGTCAAGCTGTTAATCTAGGGCTACAATTGGCTACGATGATGTTAAAAACTGTGAAAACAGATGTTATAAATACATAATAAAGATGTTAAAATGAATAATAGAACTAGTTTAAGAAGTTGTTCATTATAGATTTACTAGAAGTTAATAACCTTCTGAAAAGATAAATCTTATTATGCTAGGTGAATCTCCTTTTGCCCTGGATGAAAGAAGCTTTATGTAAGTTTAAGACTTAAAAAGAAAAGCTTTACTTTTTGGAAAAGAGTAAAAGAAGACCAGAATGTGGAATTTAGAAAGTTAAGGGTCTAGATGGTCTTGAAAAAATATTTCCTGTGAGGTGTTTAAAATTTTATTTGAAACTATATGAAGACTTTTAAATTAATTGTAAGAAATCCTCCTGTGGGAAAGTTTTAGTGATTGGTAAATAAATATAAAAAGTGACATTGAAGGATGGCTAGAGAAAACCAGAAAGAATTAGATATAATTAAAGAAACATCCCATTAACACAATGGAACAATACTATCTGACTATTGAAGAAATTAAGGCTGTCAGTAACAATCAGAAATTACTTAAAAGATTGTCTGATGATATAATAGATAATATAGAGCAACAGATTTTATTGGAAAATATAGAGACTAAGGCTGATTTGAAGGTGGATTTGGCCTTTAAACAAATATGAGTTTATAAGAGTGATATGGAAAAAGAAGTTGTGGATCTGAAAATAGATTTGAAAATTTCAGAATATAAGAGTGACATGGAAAAAGATTACATAATTGATTTTTCAAATGAAATCTTAATAATTAAGAGAAATATACAAATAATAAATCAAAAGGATCATTTGGAAAGCTTTCTTATCTTGGATTCACAAAATCCCTGTATGATAATACACAATAATAATTTAGAGGGCAACAGATTGGAAAAGCCTACTTTTAAAAAAGTATATAAAAATATTGAAAGTGTTCTTTTTTTTCTTTCTTTTTTTTCTTGCTGAAAACAATGAAGAACCAGATACTAATCTGTACACTTGGTCAGTTGAATATCTCTCAACAACCAAACCGAACCCACTAAGTTAAGAATTTCAGAAATCTTTCTTGTCAGAAATAAAATATGTCTGGGACACATTCAAAGCCATTTTTAAGTACTATCAAATATAGAAAGGCTTACTGCAGAATAAAAGAAGAGCAGCAAGCAACACAGAAGTCAGGCCAAAGCTTTCTTAACTCCACCTGGTTACTAGGCAACACAAATACAAAAAAACATGAAAACCAAATACAAAAATTCATTTTTGCACCCAAGAAAGAGTCCATGCCATCATTAGTTTAAAAAGCTGCACATTAGGTGGTTGAATTTTCAGCAGGATGTAAATTCTATGGATTTTGTTTTTATTGTGAAGGTATGTAAGATTGATGTGCGCTCTTGGAGGTAGTTTACACAAGAAGCACAAACCATGAGTACTAACATCACCTTTGTTGCAAGGCTACATTAACAGACTCTTGCAAGTCTGAAAACAGTTCTCTTGCTGTTACTTTCCAGAAAACTAAAAAAGGTCCCATCAATGTTGTTTCCTATCCTCTTTTCTATCCGTGGGTTGAGATGTCATTTTTTATGACCATTGCCTAGGTTGTGTTTTTATTTATGTTCCCCAAGGTATGTGTTCTTGTCAAAGAAAATGAAAATGAAAAGAGTAAAGACATTCTAACAAAGTGTTTCATGTTAGAATATTTAATCCATTAATGTAAGATGTGCATATATTGCCAACTTTCATTTCCAAAAATAGTTTATATTGTTGAGAGCACAAGATGCTAAGTGAAACATTTGTTAAGTGAGTTTGCTCCATTTTACGACTTTTTTTGCCATTGTTGTTAAGTGAATCATTGTATTCGTTAAGCCGGTAACATGGTTGTTAAGTGAATCTGGATTCTCCATTGATTTTGCTAGTCAGAAGGTGACAAAAGCTCATCACATGATCCAGGGGCCCTTCAACCATCATACATATCAACCACTTGCCAAACATCAGAATTTTAAGTACATGACCATGGGGCTTCTGCAATGGTCGTAAGTGTGAACAATGGTCATAAGTCACTTTTTATAACTTTGAACAGTCACTGAATGCTGCTGTAAGTCAAAGACTACCGGTACTACAGATTCTATACACAGAAAACATCTCTCAAATGCAAGACATAGCCCCCGCTCTGACAAATCTTAGATAGTTTTTAAATTGGGGATCTTAATTGGTTTTAGCACAGGTTTCGCTGTTTAATAGTTTTTTAAATTTATATGTTTTGTATTATTTTTGTATACTCTTTTAAATTCCTGTGCGCCGCCCTGGGTCCTTTTGGAGAAGGGCGGGATATAAATTGAATAAAAAATAAAAATTAAAAAAATTAAAAAAAAGATAAAGACACTCTCCCAAGTAGATGAGAGAATTCTACCATTAAAGGAAGAAAAGAAGGTCTGATTAGCTTGGGGGTGTTGACTGCTGACTTTTTAACTAGAAATTAGTGGATCTTTTCTTGACTAGGCTCAAAAAAAGGCACAAGAGAAATATTTAAAAACTTTTTAAAATTTAATTAATGATTAATAATTAAATTATACTTTCACATTTAATAAATAAATTGCACCAGCGTGAATAAACCAAGTTAAATATATTGCATTGTGCATTCATAAAATGTTAGCTCTGAAAAGGTTGGCATGATTATTAGTGGATATACTTTATTTTCCTCAAATTTCTAATGTTTTTTACTTCCAAAATAGACTCTTCCACCCCTTTTTTATTTTTTATTTTTTATTTTATTAAATTCATACCCCGCCCTTCTCCTTGTTAGGACCCAGGGCGGCGCACAGGCATTATTAAAACCACAAAAATACAATAAATATCAATTTAAAATATATTAAATTAGATTAACCCGTGCTAAAACCCATGTTAAAAACCTTCCCAAATTATAATTTATTTTTAAAAAGTCAGAAACGGGGGGCTATCCTAGGCCGGCTTCTTCAAATAAATACGTCTTAAGACGTTGGCGGAAGAGGCGGAGGTCCGAGATAGTGCGAAGGTCGGGGGGTAGGTCGTTCCAGAGGGCCGGGCCCGCCACAGAGAAGGCCCTTCCCCTGGGTGTCGCCAACCGGCATTGCCCCGCCGATGGCACCCGGAGAAGGCCCCTCTCTGTGGGAGCGGATCGGACGAAGGGATGTATGGGGCAGGAGGCGGTCTCGTATATAGCTAGGCCCCGAGCCATGGAGCGATTTAAAGATGGTTGTCAACACCTTGAAGCGCACTCGAAAGGCCACAGGCAGCCAGTGCAGCTCGCGCAGGAGAGGTGTTACGTGGGTTTGCCTTGAGGCACCCATAATGACCCGCGCGGCCGCATTCTGTACTAACTGTAGCTTTCGAGTGCACCTCAAAGGGAGTCCCATGTAGAGAGCGTTGCAGTAATCCAGCCGGGATGTCACAAGCGCTTGAGTGACTGTGCGAAGGGCTCCCCGGTCCAGCAAGGGGCGCAACTGGCGTATCAGGCGTACCTGATAGAACGCCCCCCTGGCCACGGCCGCCACATGGTCCTCCATGGACAGCCGGGAATCCAGGAGGACACCCAAGTTGCGCGCCCTCTCCACGGGGGCCAGTTGTTCGCCCCCAATGGCCAGTGTTGGACTTAACTGGCTGAACCGGGGTGCCGGAAACCACAGCCACTCGGTCTTGGACGGGTTGAGTTTGAGTTTGTTACTACCCATCCAGATCCGTACGGCCTCTAGACACCGGGACAGCACTTCGACGGCATCGTTGGGGTGGTTTGGGGTGGATATGTACAACTGAGTGTCATCAGCGTACAGATGGTATTCTACCCCAAAACCACGGATGATCTCGCCCAGCGGCTTCATATAGGTGTTGAACAGAAGGGGAGAGAGGACCGACCCCTGAGGGACCCCACATATGAGGGGCCTCGGGGACGACCTCTGCCCTCCTGCCAACACCCATTGCGACCGACCAGAGAGGTAGGATGAGAACCACCGCTAGTTTTAATATTTCAGGATATTTTACACTTTTCCTTATAATCCTCCTTGTGCCCCCTCCCCATGTTAGTCAGCATTTGTTGGTGGTATTTCTTACCAATTAGCTTCTTAATTTTCTTCTCATTTGTGACTTTTTTAAAAATTCCCTTTATGGCTTAGCACCAAATTACCTTCAAGACTATGTTTTCCCAGTAGAGGTACTCAACCCATTTCATTTTTCCAGGAAATGCTACTTTGGAAGCGGAAAGAAGTTGAGGCTTGTAGATGGTTTTCAATAAAAGTACCAGGCCTTTGAAATAGCCTCTGCCCTCATAAAAATTAGATGGAGCCCTACTTTGGCTCAATAGTGGGATTCAATTTTTTTACTACTGGTTCTGTGGATTTGGCTTGGCAGGGGAAGGATACTATAAAATCTCCATTCCCTCCCCACCCCAGGGAAAGGTTACTGCAACATTCCCATTCCCTCCTGATCAGCTGGGATGCTGGAGATAGAGAATCGATGGGATAGGACCAGTCAAAGGTGGTAATTACTGGTTCTCCAAATTACTCAAAATTTCTGCTACCGATTCTCTAGAACTGGTCACAACCTGCTGAATACCACCTCTGATTTGGTTACCTTCTGGAATCAACTAAATACAGAGCTTTTATGGAAAACATTTGTCACATAATGTTATCTGTGCTGTACATTGATGGCTGCTGAATTACTGAAAGGTTGAGATGTTGTATAATTTAAAAAAATATTCTTCATTTTTGTGAATGTTTAAACAACAAAAATCCTTCAGAATTATGGCAGAATAGATGCTTAGATGCATGCATGCCATGTTGTGTATAATATATGAAATAAAGGATGTCCTATTTCTAATGCTAAAAAGCATACTAATCTCAGTTTCAATGCAAGCAATCCTGAGTTATATTATCAAACCAGGTGCAGGTAATGGCAATAACCTTTAAAGGAAGTTCAGCTAGCAAACCCAGATTCAATATCTGATGTCTTTTATTAAATGAGCAAGTAATAGAAAATCATCAGCTGTCAGAAGAGAAAATAATCCAGATCACAGATGGTCAGCGTGATGGTCAGCACACAGCACGCAGAAAAACAACTCCAGAAAACCTTGGCCATTTCCCCTATTGCCCAACTGATCTCTCTTCCTGGATTGCTTTTCACAGCAGAAACATAGCAAATTTGGATCAGTTTTCTAGGGAAGAAAACTGGCTATGTTCCACAACATATTGATGTCCAAAAAAATAATCACTTTACTGTACAAATGAAACAGTGTAGTTGATTTATGCTTAATGTGTCAAAAGAACACAGAAAAATTGGATAAATTGAAGAAACCATGATTGTGTTAATCTTGGATTCAATGTTGTATGAATAGAATATCTATTAGATCAGTTCCACATAATCTAGCCATCATCAGTTGCATATGGATACTTGGGTGCAATGATGGAACCCTATTTTTCATAGCGGTACAGAAGGAGAAACTTTGCCAAATTCAATATTTCTAAACCTTGGTTCTTATGCCTAACACTATACAGACTAGATTTATGCTCACTTTAAAAAAAAGCCCACAAGCCTCTTTCTAACAACTATGCTAGATGTTGATTTTCTATCTTTCTGAAGCACTATAATTACTTCCAAATTTAATGGAAGGGAGGATAATAATCATCCCAAAGTTTGTTTGTTTGTTTGCTTGATATTTATCTTTTTATTTTTTTGCCTTTATTACTATATAAGTAACTCTAGGACAGTGGTCGGCAAACTCATTAGTCAACAGAGCCAAATATCAACAATACAATGATTGAAATTTATTTTGAGAGCCAGAAGGTGTGGCCTATTTTGTGGGGGTGGCTCAGTGGTCATGTGACCGGGTGGGCATGGCCAACTTGGAAAATGTGGTGAAACTCACTTAACAATGGTCTTGCTTAGCAACCAAAATTTTGGGCTCAATTGTGGTCATAAGTTCTTTCTTTCTTTCTTTCTTTCTTTCTTTCTTTCTTTCTTTCTTTCTTTCTTTCTTTCTTTCTTTCTTTCTCTTTCTCTCTTTTTCTTTCTGTCTCTCTTTCTGTCTCACTCTCTCTATCTGTCTTTCTCCTCCCTCCCCCATCTGTCACTCTGTGTGTGTGTCTGTCTGTCTCTCATTCACTCACTTAATCACTCATTCTGTGTCCGTCTATCTTTCTCTCCCTCCCTCTCTGTCTCTCCCTGTCTCTCTGTGTGTCTGTCACTCTGATTCCTTCCCTCCCTCCCTCTGTCTCCGATTCAATCCCTCTCTCTGTCATTCTATCTCTGTGCCTCTCTCTCCCTCCCTCACTCCCTCCCTCACCATCTCTGTCTCTGTCTCTCTCTCTGTACTCTGTGTGTCTGTCAGTCTCTCTCTGTCTGTCTGTCTCTCCCCCCACCCCTCCCCGGGAGCCTCTTCAGCCACTGGGAAGCAGACAAGTGGACGGCATGTCCCAGAGACAAAAACTATGAAAGAGCAGCCAAAGGCAATCCAGGAGTCAGTAAAGCCATCTCCAAGCAAGGACAGAAAAGAAACTCAAATTTAATTGGATTTCTGAGCATTTGGATTCTTGCCTGTGCAAAGCCAGGACTGTGCATCTTACTGTAAATCTATGGCCTGTACATTCTGTAAATATTTTCTCTTTTACATTCTGGGGATATTTTGTCCTCGTCCTATGTGTGGCTTCTGCCTATCAGGCACACCGGCCGCCAGTTCCCTCCCCCCACCCACGGAGCCTCTTCAGCCCCTGGGAAGTGCTCCGGTAGCCTCCGCAGCCAGCATGCCGGCCACTCGTCTGCTTCCCAGGGGCTGAAGGGGCTCCGCGGGGGGAGGAAGGGAACTGACCGCTGGTGGGTGAGCGAGCAGAGTGGGTGGGCAGGGAATGTTGCTGGGCACCACCACAGCACCCTGCCTGCCCGCCCCAGTGGCCAGTTCTCTCCCTCCCCCCGCGGAGCCTCTTTAGCCCCTGGGAAGCAAACGAGTGGCCGGCATGCTGACTGGGGAGGCTACGGCTGCCTCCTTGGCCGTGGGGCAGTCGGAGCGCGTCCCCAGAACCCAAGGAGTCCCTCCATCAATGAGGGGGGAGGAAGAGCTGCACTCAAAGAGCCGCTTGTGGCTCACGAGCCATGGTTTGCTGATCACTGCTCTAGGACATGAACATATCTAATACTCTTTCATCCTCCTATTTTCCTCACAACAACCATCTCCTGAGGTAGGTTGGTTGGGAAAGTGTGACTGGCCCAAAGTTAACCAGCTGACTTTTGCACCTGGTTTCTAGGTCAGCACCTTAACCCCTACACCAGTGATTCAGCTCCATCTATCCATCTTACCCCCTGCTGTGCTTTGCAATTAGAACCTTATCTTATGGAAAGATATCTCAATTATGACCTAACATTTGAAATGAGACTTAAGCATATAGATGAGCTACCAAAATATGGGTCACAACTAGATGGCTGAAAAGAAGTGGAAAAAAGTTTTAATGCTTTGTTGAAATCATCCAGAATTTGCATCCCATATCAGATAACTCTGTAAATACCAGGTAAGTCTTCATAAAGCTATTGACTCAAAGTTCATGTTTTCTTGTGATCATCCTTTATTAGTTATTAGATCCCTGTGCTAAGCTGTACAAGAAGTACGTGCAGTGAAGAAGTACCTGCAGAACATATTAAAATTCCTCCAATAAGCAATTTGCAGAGAATTGTTTATTAAAGGTTTCAGCATTGCTAATGGCAAAATCTTAAACAAAAAACATTAAAGGGCTATTTTGTGACTCAAGTGGAACATGTCATCAGGGTAAATTTAAACAAGTTGGGATAGCCTTTAAATCTTTTAGAATCTGAGTTGACAATTTTTTTTCAATTTGTGCAAGCCTTTTTTGAACTGAAACTATGTGTTCATCAGATATGCCACAACATTTAAATTCTAATAGATTTTTGCCATCTATGGTGTGAATTTCTCTTGTAAGGTCAAGAAGGCCAGGAAACTTTCAAAGAAAATGAGTTTCAACCCAAATTTCAAGCAGCAAAGCTACATATGAGTCTCTGTGGAAGTGAAACCGAATTTCTGTCTTAGCAAGGGGTTGAGAACACACTGGGAACTCACAGCAAGGTCCTTAAACATTTACATTTGATGGCTTACAGAACAGCCAAATTATGGTAATTATATATCTGGGTGCCATAAGCCAAAAGGCTCATGACCTTTGGTCTATAGATTTTTATTGCAGCTGGGGACATGATTATTACCATTATGATTTGCATAACACAGAATAGTATTTGCAACATTATACTGTATGTCCAAGCCCTTCTAGCAGATGCAACATTATATGAACAGCCCTTAATTGTTCGTTCTTAATGGCAATGCTCCACCCTTTGAATATGTTGGACTGATCATTGCAGAGATCATCAATTTTCATCATATTCAAGTGGTGGCAGGTTGCAGGTCTTTTGGAGAAATAACAGTTTGATTTTGCCATGTTTTGGTGACTAGACTTTTCTTTCTACAGGGTGCTTGTAGAAAACCTCTGAAGCCCACTTGAGATGTAGAGAAGAAGGCTATCGCCTATGCACTCAAAAGAATTGAAATAGGTTCATTGGAAGACATCGGGATTGAAATTCCACTTCAGACAAAACCAGGGAACCTATTGGAGTTGAAAAGGATAGATGACAAGGTACATTCTTGTTTCATTCCTTTTCACCTAGGAATGAAAGATGGAGAGCAGGATGCTCTGGAGAACCACAACAGAGTTGCATAGAATTATTTTCGTTAGATTTTATGACCAAGGTGAGGCAACTGTAATTGATGAAAATGGCAGGCAATTTCCCCTATAGCCTGTTTCTAAGAATCAGTCTGAAACCTGCCATTAAATCGATAAAGCACACATAACAGTTGACCTAAGAGGAAGAAATGCCCTTTTTTTGTTACATGATGAAGAACCAGACATTGATCAAGTGCGGACAGTTCTTCTCTAAACCTGGCTTGCTCCTTTGCCAAAACAATTTGCTAGGAAGATACCTGGCATATAGTTTACTTACTGTGCTTGACAAGCATATTTGGCAGCATTCAGATGGGACACTCTCATCGCCTTCCTTACATAACAAGACAGTGATGCATCTGCTCTGATCTTCCAGATCTGAAATGAGACCACTTTGTATGAACAAAAACTGCATAACGGAAAGAAACCCAGGTACAGACCTGATGCCATTGAGCTATGTAAATAGGAAAAGCTATATCTGCAGTTCTACTTTTAGAAATACAACATCCAAGGGTTTGGGGTCCCTGATCCTAAAAATAAGGTGGGAGACACTGGGGGCCCTAAAGAATAATGTGACTCTATATCAGTAGTTGAAACTTGGCTTGTCAAGTCAGTAGCAAGATGAAAAGGGAAAAGGTTGCTTATATTTACATGACATGTGAACTATTAACATAGCCAATTATATTAGATCTGGTGAGTTGCATGAGCCCAGTCTATGCGGTTAATTTATGATTAAGTATCTTCTGCCAGCCCTAGCAATTGTGTTCATTGAATAAGACATAATTAGGTAACAATGGCGAGTTAATTCTATTATTTGGGCGATGGATTCGGAAGAGTGAACCTTCTTCAAAACTGAGAATGATAAATGTCAGCAAGTCATTTTCCCCTTTGTGAGAAGGAATCGTGCTAGCCATGACTCTAGAACAAAAGGAAGCAATGCTGATCCTATAAATCCTGTACCAGAGGTTGCAAACCACATAAAGGCATACGTGCAAATGCATATATACACACATGCATTCATACCCAAACAAACACACTGGTTTTTTTTAACTTTGCCTGCTGTGCAATATTAGCTGTATATATAATCACTTTTATGCAAAAGCTCCTAAGGGCTAAAAAATTTTTAATTTTTTACAACGATTTTATTAAAGTCTACAAACACAATGAAAATCTAATAGACTCTAAAGAAAATATTAAACGAAAAGTGAAAAAAATGAAAAAATGAAAAGAAAAACATATAAAACTGACTCACCCCCTACCCATCTTTCCAAGCATCATATAAGCAATTTGGATGACCTAACATCTTCTCTCATTCTTTAATTTTTTTTAAAAATCTCCTCTTCCCCTATTTCATCGCTTATCAATAATCATATTACACACAAAAAAAAAGATCTGTCCTAATCAACAAAAATCAATTAAAAAATTATGTCAAGGCTTCTTCCTAGGAAAAAAAAGTTGGGAAAGTCTACTCTGGACCTTGAGTATGGACCACAGGCAGTGGCAGCAATGAACTGCAACATGTCAGCTTCTACAGATTTATTTGCCTTTAGATTTGCATCAGGGATGACCAGTTTTTTTTAGGAAATATAGTATGGGTAGTCCTCAACCTATGACCTCAATTGAACTCAGAATTTTTGTTGCTAAGTGAGACATTTGTTAAGTGAATTTTGCCTCATTTTATGACCTTCCTTGCCACAGTTTTTAAGTGTGACACTGCAGTTGTTAAGTTAGTAACACAGTTGATAAGTGACTCTGACTTTCCCATTGACTTTGCTTGTCATAAAAGGAGATCACATGACCCCAGGACATTGCAACCATCCACAAATATGAGACAGTGGCCAAGCATCTGAATTTTGATTTTGATCACATGATCATGGACATCTTGTAAGGGTCGTAATTATGACAAATGGTCCTGGGTCACTTTTTTCCAGTGCTGTTGTAACTTTGAACGGTCATTAAATGAACTGTTACAAATCAAATACATTTGCAAGAATTTCCTGGAAGCCATAGGCTTCGGGATCTGATACAAAGTGTGTAGAACTTCATCTTACCCTTAGACAGGGGTAGGACTTTCTGGAAGGGTTGAAATGATTTGAGCATGTTCTTGTTGCCAAAATGCGATGTATTGTGGTGATGCATTTCCTCGACATGGTGAAACAAGATTCAAGGACTGCAAAAAGAAAAAAGGAAAAGTGGGATGCAGAGATGCACAACCTGATTTAAATTATGCGAGGTCAGGATTTGAGGCGACAGGGGTTAACCGTCACATTAATTTTATGGATTATTCCATAAAGCAGTGACATCTTTATTCAGACTCATATGGAGCCAGAAAACTCAGGTTTCTATAATTAACAGCTGTGAAGTATATGTTGAGGCAAAGTGCAAAACATTTTTCCAGAGCCATTTTTGAAATATGCACAACCCTATGATTTGCAGATACTCTAAAATGAAGAACAAATATTGTATAAGCAAATGCTGTTTCTTCAAAATAAATCCTGTTAATTTCAGTGGAGTTTTCTTACATATAAATGTACATGGGATTACAACATACCAGTGTAGATTCTGTTTGGTTCACTGGGGATGAGCTGCAAATAATATTGTTATCAGATAATTTTATATCTCATAACAAAAGGGATCTGATTCCAACTGTTCAAATTATGAAAATTTGCAGAATGTAAAGGGAACAATCCAATTTATCTGAATCCAATGAGACCTAGTCCTAACTAAATGTACAGAAGACTTCAGCCTGTTTTAAAATGTGTTCCATCAAAAATAATAGGACTTGCTTTCAAACAAATATTGATGTGTTGCGTATCAACCTGTTTCTTATAAACATAATAAAAATAGCTTGTAGGTCTGTCTTAGACTGCTTTCCAGGATGGGTCTTCTCTGCCTTTGTGAAGAATTGGTTCTGCTGCAAAGTAATAAGCCAATCCAGATATGTAACCAATGCTATTGTATCCTGCCATCCTGCCATGTCAAGGTAGCAACTACTTAATTATATTTTACTGGAGCAATAAATAAAAGTTAAATGCCCTGCCCTCCAAATATCAAGAGGCATGTATACATCTGTATAAATAATATGTCATTTCCAATTTATTTCCATGTAATAGGGTTGCGAGTGTCCAATTTGTAGCCTCAGTGCACAACTGCGATAAGGTCAGGCCCTGAAAAATTGTCATCGTATTAGCCCCGTTTCCATACAACCTTGTAAAAATGACTCTTAACTCAACATGTGCTCTATCATGCAAGAAGTATGGCCCGCCAAATGATTTAATTCAGTTGAGGTTTATATAAAAATGTCTCACTTGTGGCACTGAAATGTCTCCATCTTCTTTTGTGGCTATTTTTTAAACCTAGTGCTTTTAATGAAGATAAAAATATACATTGAAAACTTTTATGTTCTCTCTGGAATTCAAGAGAGGCAGTATAGACAATGTGCTGTTGTAACTAAATAGCAGTGGAGAAAATGAGTAATTCTTTAGGATGGTGTTTGGAAAACAAGCCAATAATCCTGGAGTGTCTTAGATTCTGTCTTTCATTATAGAAATGCTTGGTATTTGGGTTTTCCAGTAATTAATTGAGCTGAATGTTTTGGGAGCAACTTGTAAAAATAAGCTTGTTGAGTTATAAAGAGGAGTGTTTGAACACTTACTAAGTAGTGACTATTAATTCTGAAAAATAATGGGCTTTAAACATTCTGCTTTTACAAATTTTGTCTTAATATGTATAACAATTCACCACTTATTATCCAAAGCCTTTACAGAGCATATATCATAATAATGGCTTCATAGAAAGAAGATATTATAATAAATACTGTCAGGGTGAAAAAAGTAATAGTAAATGGTAGCCCATAAAACAGGGATATCAAACGAGCCAGATGTGTCATGTGCAGGCCACTCCCACCCCAGCTCCATGAAGAGAAAAACATTGTGAAACATCATGTGACAGCAAAATGATGCCACGAGTTTGACACCCATGCCATAGAATCTTTTTTTTAAAAAAATAGCATGCTTCATTTTTACATAGGATTGAGCACTGGGGGTTGGAATCAACTATTATATGTGAAATGGGCCCGAAAAGAAAAGTGAGAGGTAGTATGAATTACACTTATTTAATGTAGGGCAGAATAGTATTTCTCAATCTTGACAACTTTAAACTGTATGGTCTTTACCTCAACAATGCTATCTGAGGAATTCTGGGAGTTGAAGTCCACACAGCTTATAGTTGCTGAGGTAGAGAAATACTTGTGTGTCAATAATCCGTGATTTGCTGTGATTTTCTGTTGAGCCTGATTTGGTGTGCTGGTTTTGCCACATATTTTTACATTGCTTAGTTTTTTGTATATTACAGCATATTATTACACCCTATTATAACTATTTCAAACAATAAAGTGGTTTCCCCACCCCCAGTAGCTCTATTAGTGTATATTTGAATAGCAAGCGAATGGGAACAAATGTTCTGGTCTACCATTTTAAAATTTTCTCAGTTGAATCCTGGATTTTGGTTGTGTTGGCTGGAAATGCTAAGGTTTATATTCCCAACTCATATGGAGAATGCTAGGTTGGGAACTAATGTTTTTAAGAACCATGAAAGCATGGATAAAGCTGCTTTCTTCATCACAGATCCTCCATTGTTATTTTTAATAGCAGGAACTTAAGGAGCTATTGTAATATACTAGAAACATGTTGTGTCGAATTCATACATTACTAATCATTTCATATAATTATATTAATTAGTTTTAATAATTTGGTGCCTATAAATCTGTATCTCTCAGCAAAATTATATAATAGAGAAAAGTAATTGTTTTTTTCAGAACTGGTAAGAGTTTCTATATAAACAAAAATATATTTATGTTTTTAAATAATTTTTAAATTAAGCAGTTCTTCAGTCACCTTCAGGAGCCCTGAGAACTAAGAATCAATTGGGGGGGGGGGGGGGGAATAAAATATGACCATTTAACCTTGTTGAGATTTTAGCAGCTTATGTTGATTTAGAGCAGTGGGTCTCAACCTTCCTAATGCCACGACCTTTTAATTCAGTTGCTCATGTTGTGGTGACACCCAACCATAAAATTATTTTATGTTTTCAGTATTTTTTCAAAAATATGTGTTTTTCAATGGTCTTAGGCAACCCCTGTGAAAGGGTTGTTCAACCCCAAGAGGGGTCCCGACCTACAGGTTGAGAACCATTGACTTAGAGGTATGACCAGAATTAAGGAAAAATACATGATGAGATTAAAAAAAATATTGCCCTTTCTCTATATTTGTTTTATTTATTTACTATCATCATTCTGACAGCATTATATAAAATTCATATTCAAATTCTTGAAAATTTAACCATTATATGAAAAAAATAATGTATATTTTTATAATGACCATATTTACACAACCGATCATATTGGAGCTGTTTGTCACTTGCTACCTAATTTTTACCCTAGGGTCCAATGTTAACTGTATTATGAATATAGCAAGATAGGTGAATTGCTTTCAGAGCTTCCATATAAAGCAGTCAAATGTCTTAGTTACAATCTGTCCCATACATAGCAAACTGAACACTCCTTGAAAAAAATGAACCAATGCAACAAGAACTGTGATGTCTAGAAGAAGAAAAATATATTAATCTAAAATGAATGACGTATGCTCAGGAACAATTAATTTGCATCTCAAAAATCAACACCAACTTCAGGAAACTCTTCAAAACGTTTTCTCTGATGATGACGAGCAGAGGAAGAAGGGGACAGTGAGAAGGAGTTCATTTTATCATTTCCACTCTTTCTGGATTCAGATGTACTTCTTTATCCTTCTGCTCACAACCTCCCAATGTTCATTCAGATGCTTTAGAAATTTTTCCTTACTCGTTCACACAATAGCATAAGATGTAGAAAAGATGTGGAGACTCTAGAAAGAGTGCAGAGAAGAGCAACAAAGAGGATTAGGGGACTGGAGACGAAAACATATGAAGAACGATTGCAGGAACTGGGTATGTCTAGTTTAATAAAAAAGAAGAACTAGGGGAGACATGATAGCAGTATCTCAGGGATTGCCACAAAGAAGAGGGAGTCAAACTATTCTCCAAGGAACCTGAGGGTAGAACAAGAAGCAATGGGTGGAAACTAATCAAGGAGAGAAGCAACTTAGAACTGAGGAGAAATTTCCTGACAGTTAGAATAATTAATCAGTGGAACAGCTTGCCTCCAGAAGTGGTTAATGCCCCAACACTGCAAGTCTTTAAGAAGATGTTGGATAGCCATTTGTCTGAAATGGTATAGGGCTCCTGCCTAGGCAGGGGGTTGGACTAGAAGACCTCCAAGGTCCCTTCCAACTCTGCTATTGTATTTGTATAAGTTTACAAAAGGACATGTGATCTGCTCAAAACAAATAATTTCTCTCTGCTCATTTACCTATTTCTCTAACAAGCTTGCTCAAAGACATTCTTTAGAGACATGAATTCATTAGATGTAAGAAATGTGTCTGTAGCCACAGTGGACATAAAAAGTCTGTTAAAATGTCTGGTTTTTGAGATGTAAAAAAATCAGACCAAGATAAATCATTTCAATTTCTTCCCCACTATTAATATAATATATAAGCAGTATAATTCAATTGAAAAATAAACTACAATCTTTTGAGGGAAAAATAAAAATAAAAAACATACAATAAAGTGGTTGTGAAAAATTGCACACCCTCTTATAAGTAAGGATATGCCAATGTTCAGAATTAACCAATCACATTCAAATCGAGACTAAATAGTAGTCAGTACATGTCTGCCACCAATTCAAGTGACTTTGATCAAGCCCACATAAAGTTCAGCTGTTCTACTAGGATTTTTTCCCCTGACATTTACTCAGTTGCCTCTTACAGCAAAAGCCATGGTTTGGAAAGAGCTTATAGAGCAACAAAGGGATTTCATTGTTGGAAGACCTCCATCAGGAGAAGGGTACAATAACATTTCCAAGGCACTGGACATACCATGGAACACAGTAAAGACAGTCATCAACAAGTGGAAAAATATGGCACAACAGTGACATTACCAAGAACTAGGAGGCCCTCCAAAGTTGATGGAAAAACTGAGAAGAAAACTGATCTGAGAGGCTGCCAAGAGGCCTACAGCAACATTAAAGGAGCTGCAAGAATTTCTGGCAAATACTAGGTTGTGTACTACATTTGACAACAATCTCTTATATTCTTCATATATCTGAGTTGTGGAGGAGGGTGGCAAGGTGAAAGCCTTTTCTTACAAAGAAAATATCCAAGCCTGGCTACATTTTTGCAAAAACCTACATGAAGTCTGACAAAAGCAGTGGAAAAATGTGTTATGGTCTGATGAGACCAAAGCTGAACTTTTTGGCCATCATTCAAACGTTATTTTTGGTGCAAAAACAACACTATGTATCACCAAAAGTACCTATACCCTCAGTGAAGCATGTGTGATGGCAGCATTATGCTTTGGGACTGCTTTTCTTCAGCTGGAACTGTGGTTTTAGTCATGGTGGAGGGAATTATGAACAGTTCCAAATATCAGTCAATGTTGGCAAAATCAGATGCTGAACTTGGAAAAGAATTCCGCCTTTCAACACAACAATGGTCAAAAGCATACCTTCAAATCAACAAAAGAATAGCCTCATCAGAAGAATACCAAAGTTTTGGAATGGCCCAGCCAGAGCCCAAACCTGAATCCAATTGAAAATCTGTGGGGGTGACCTGATGGAAGCTGTATTTGGGAGATGTCCCCCAAACTGACAGATTCAAACCACTTTTCTAAGGAAGAGTGGACAATAATGTGTCATGCTGACTCCTACTCCAAAAGACAAAGGATTAGTTTAAACATGTGTTCGCTTATGCAACCACATTAATGTACCTTTTTTAAATTGTCCCCACCCTACAAGATTTCAATTTGTTTTCCAATTGAATTATACAGCTTATAAATTATATTAAAGGCAGAAAGAATTCTGAAGTTATTTATCTTGGCGTGATTTTTTATATATCTCAAAAACCTGGCATCTTAACAGGTGTGTGTAGACTTTTTATATCCACTGTATTCAAATTAACAATTATTTTAAAAATATAGGCCAGACTTTCTGGATTTTTTTAATTAAATGTTTGTTTCTGATGTTTTTAAAATTGCAAGAACCTTGGTGACACAGTAATTGGAATGCAATATTGCAGGCTAACTCTACCCAGTGCCCACAGTCTGGAGTTCAATTCTGATGGGATCAAGTTTGACTCAGCCTTCTATACTTATGAGGTTGATAAAGCATGGACTCGGTTTGTTGGTGCAATATTCTGACTCTGTAAACTGCTCAAAGAGTGCTGTAAAGCACTACAGAGCAGTATATATGTCTAAGTGTTATTGCTATTAAAATTGTAATCATAGAAATGGTCTTTTTAAAAAATGTGTGTGTGTGTGTGTGTGTAGTAATGTGATCCTTCACTTAACAATACAAAGACAATATATGAAACATTGTGGGGCACAATCCCTAGGCTAAAAGCCCATCTACGATTTGCAGTGATACAAGATTTTTCCTCCTTATAATTTCTTATATGTGGCTATCAAAAAATTATGGTTATCTGATAGATAAATGTTTTAAAGAAATCAAACCTTTGCATTATGAAGAAATTTCCATTTCTTTCACATAACATGATCATTGTTTAATCATTCTGGTTGTTTACTCTCCTTTTACATGTTGGGGTTAACATCTTAGTAGAAAATGTATGCTGTCATAAATTAGAAAATACCTTTGCTAGTCTTCCAGTTCTTTGTTATTTATACACTAAATGTTTCCATGTAGGAAATCATATATCACAATGGCTTGCTCATGTATTTAAAGAAGCTATTGTTGTATAAATTGGAATTAGGCTGCATTTATTTTGAGAAATAAGTATCTGCCCCTATGGAGTTATATAACAACCAGTAGCTTAAGCAGGGTTCAGCAATTAATCCTATTGAATGGAATCTAGCCAGAGGTATATAGTATACAAATATTTGGTTTTAAAAAACTAGCAAAATCAATTTAAAATTAATCATGTTATGCATAGATTATTGTAAAATTCATTTTGATGGTATTTAATTTCCTGTAGTCTTAAAGATTAGCAAGGCTCCAATCATTATTCTATGATTTTTGTCATCACATAATAAGTAACTAGATATGGGGAAGTTTTCCTATCTTATGCCAGAGGCAAAAATGAAACAATATTGTATGCTTATGTAAAATTTCCACTAAGATTCAGAGAGCAAATTTTCATATTCCCTCAAAACATCACTTTATCTTCTGCCCATCTTCATAACTCTAGCATCATTCCAAAATCTGGCAAAATGGAAAGAATTAAAACACTAAATGAGACACTTCCCCCCCCCCCCCCCAATAATTTAAGAGGAGTTAGTTTTATTTCAGTTCAGTGAACTGCAGTGAAATAAAGTAAGTTATGTCTTGAGCTTTCGGTGAAGAATTGGAAGCAGTGTTGTATGTAGAACTTGGAAATAAGGATTTTACATTCTGTGCTGGAAAACCAATCTGTTTTGTTTACTTGTTGTTTACTTATTACACTGCAATATTCCCCCCTGGGCCTTGTCGATACTGCTGCTTTTTCACCTCTGCCTGACTCCACACTGTCTCATAGCTTTATAGAACATTTCTCCTGTATTTAAAGCATATCCTGCATCTGCCTATGTTGAGTGATTGAGTGACTGGGTTGTCACTCATTGCTTACGTGATTAGTTTGGCTTCTATCATCTCTGCTTGTTGTTATGATTGTGAGAATCACACAAATATACAAGGTATTTATGCACCACAGTGGCACTTATTAATAAATGGAAGCTTTGTTTTTATTAACTTTTTCAGCAGTCCTTTTTGTCATAAATTAGGACGCACCTAAGGAATCTGGGCAACTGCATAAAAATGGGATGAGACATAACCTGAAACATTGAGAGTTGTGTCTACAGAAGGGTTTTGTAGCACTTTTACTCCAAGCAAAACAATTTGCTTTGTTTCTGAGTAGGAAGATATAAGACTGGGGAATTGATATTGCTCTTTGGTGCATTGATGCCCCATCTCTGTTTCTCTTTTTATTTATATTATCAGCTTTTTGTATCACTTATAAAGTGATCTTTTATAAGATCACTTTATAGGATGACAAGGGAGAAAAAGAGGCACAAGCAATAAGGAAGCAAAGTGTGGAATGTAACGGCAGACAGAATCTTCTGGTCACAACATGGCAATCTAAATTCTCCTCTAAACCTGTACAGTTTCCATGATAATAGTTTTATGTGAACACTAAGTATGTCACGGCAGAATATATTGCTAATCACAGACATATTGCATATACTCCAAATAACCACTTATTGCCCAAGGCAAACTTTAAAGGACTATCTGTTGTGTCTTGAAAAAAAGAAACAGCTTTTCCTGACAGCCCCAGAAAGAAGCATGTGTGTACCATCATGTAATCCAAGAAAATTGTCAAGGTCTCTTTTAAATTAGTAGGAGGAAACATGGGCAAAACGCTGCACAAAGGTGTTACAGAAAGCATTTCAGTCTTCTCCTAGATTTCCCTTTGAAGTGCCATAAATATTATTTTCAAAGCAAGAGAAGAATGGGCTTTTGAACTGATTTGAGGATGAAGAGTGTTGGAAAAGGGACATTCCAAAACTTGGGTGCAATCCGTGATTGTCAGTGAGGTTCTGAGAAACTATTTTATTAAATCGGACGATTAAATGGTGCTGTGCACAGCTGCACACCATGTTGTCACAACCCTTTTTGTAAATCTTCATACATTTAACATGCCATGTGCTGAAGCAATAGAATCTAATCGTTACATTATTTTCTTATTTTTATTTTCCTTGGAACAAAATTCTTGGACCTCTCTGAAATATAGCATGGTGTGTTAGAAATAACAGAAGGTGTTTTTAGGATTTATAGTTTTACACCAAACATAGATCCAGGGTTGCCATAATTGCAAGCTATCAAACAGCTTACACGGTCTTTATTTGAAATTTGGTATCATTTTGTACACCTATTTAAGAGAAATTGCACTGCATGGTTTAAAAGACATCATTGCAAGAAGAAAATAGATAAAAAAAGAAAAACATATTGAAACACATGCAAATATGCTATACACCAGATTGTTTATATTCTTTCAATTCATTCCCATAAATTCTGCATACAACCTGCTTTCTAATATAGAATTTACCTTCCTTAAACTCTGTTACTTTTCTTTTCTTTTTAATTAACTTTTCATTCTTTTCTCTACATATATATTATACTGCTGCCCCTTAATAAAAGTATTTACTCTTTTACTCCCATACAAGCTTTTCAAGGGAAGAGAAGAGTCCACATTCTGCATACCTCTAAAAAAATGACTTCTAGCAGACTTCCAGCTTGTTAAATGCCTATGTGGGTATACACCTATTCAAGTAAATGTATTAGAGAAAGGGTGGGGCTATATACATTCCATCCCTTCATTCCATAATTTTTTTTAGCAATAATGGCACCTATGGTTAAGACCATTGGTTATAAAGCCTCTTATGTAAATATTTGCTGTGTACAATCCAGTCTAAATAACAATCTTTAAGGATTATTAGTTTTATTTATCCTGATATGCCATTAATGTATCAATTATATCTATTAATAGTTACTGATTATAAGTAATAAATGGTCCTCCAAAGGGACATGATCCTGATTATGTTTAAGGAAGTGCAACTGATACTGATGCAGCTTACTACCAACCAGAATAAATGTTTGTTTTTCTTTCTTTCCTGACATTGCGCCCCATTTTTTCTATACAATATTCTATAATATTCTACATAGATGATTTAATTTTGGCCATAACACAATACCAACTGACCATATTAAACTTGTTCCTGACAGTAGAGTTAAGGCACAGCAGATGCTGTATTGGACAAAGACCCATGAATAACGTCATAGAGATTATCAATACATGGGATCCAAGATACAGCTGTGTGTTTGTGTGTGTATCTAGATTGACACATATGCAGACAGACAGAAGGATAGATATCTATAAATGTGTACATATAGAGGCTTAGACATATATTTTAAACTCACTATTGTTATTACAACAAGAATTGTGCCTGTCTTGATGTCATAATCCAAAATGTATGGAGAAAAGAATTAAATATTACTAAAAAACATACACACTAAGATACCAGTGAACTCGGTGATATTCCTTCCCAATACTTTATTGCTTTACCTACGCCCTTTGTCAAAAGCAATTGTGAGATGATCCATGGGTGTGTATTTTTAAAATAAAACTACTATTGCCCTTAATATCCTTTTAGTGTCATTCTGAGAAAATGTTGTTGAAATCAGGGAGACAAAGGATACTTTAAGATTGTAAGAAATGAAAACACCATAAATATTATCAAAGTACTTTGAAATTAATTACAGAATTTGACTTTATGACATTAAAAAGAAAATCATAAGTATTTTTGAATTGAAATGATTCCACCATAAATACATCAAATGCATATTGTTAGTTATTTGGTTCTGGCAACCCTTCATTCATTCTGTTAAATTCTTTTTAAAAGAAGATAGGTAAATGAGTTTTCATTTGTTAATAATAGTAGTAAAACTTTACTACAAAGCCTTTATGTTTGTTCATGCCTTAATTCTTTTATAACTGTGTTAGTAGGGTTTTTAAAAAATCAACAAAAATATTAAAGATAATGCAAGTATTGGTTGTAGAATTGTTTTCACAATAATTATTTAAGGTTTACTTTGGCCTGTTAGAATCATAAAGATGCTGACTAAAGAGTATGAGTAGGACTTACTTTTCAGTAAGCAATAATTCAATAGTTCTTCCGAGTTAGAATTAAGTACATTTGCTAATGGAGATATATTTAATATTCAGTTCAGTCACTTCCCATTTTCCATGTAGAGGAGACAATTATATTTCTTAATTGAAATGTTTGGAACTGAAAATCATCATCAAAATCATCATTCTAAAGTACATAAATGTATCCCAGGACAATTCCCCCCCCCCAATGTGTGTGTGTGTTAAAAAAACATTAAGTTTGTTGGTACATTACCAATGACTGCTGAATTGCAGTCTAAATGCTCAATTCAAGGAAAATATAAGAATCATCAAAAGCATTTCTGTATTCCTGAATTCATTTTACCAGCATCTGTGATTTATTATTTGACCTGGAGCCCAATAAAGCAACAGGAATGTCCCAACTGAGGATAAGAAAGATGGATGTAGGTATCCTATGCATGGAACCCCATTACAAATAATATGTTAATACTTTGTGTGTGAGAGGAGGGAAAAGAACGTCTGTTGCTTCTCTTAGTTATCCCAATCCATGAACCAGTTAATTCAAAGGATATACAAGGGATTTTCCTAACTCTATGGAAACACACCTTCAAATGTATCTACCATTCGGTGTTTTATGTCTTGCAGTCAGGAACATTCAACAATAAGCGCGAGAGCAAAGAAAAGCCAGGAGGACTGATTAAATAGGAAGAATGCTCGTTCAGACAGGCTAAGCTGACTGTTCCAAAATTTCGTGGGGACAGTGACATCAATGTTGCATCAGATCCATAACTTCACACAATACTTTCTTCCAGTTTCCAGATATAAACAATAGAATTAACTAATAGGATTAGTTCTGAATTATAGGATGACCAGTGTTCGTTATAATGGTTGTCTCCAATAAAAGGAGAAAGAGAAAGAGAAGCAGGAAGAAAGGAAGTTGATCTTCCAATAAATACACAACCCCTTCTTTTGCCCGATCCTAATTTTAATAGGCAAAAGAAATTCTGTTGTAATCGATATGGACTTCTTTCAGATGCTAATACAATCAACATTAAATTTGTCAAATGAATATGAGGTTGGAAGACATTGTTTATACCCACAAAGAGACGCACACTCTTTTTTTTTCCAGTTCCCACCCATTTAATGATCTTTTTGCTCTAAGTCTGGACATAGCATACCAATAGGGCGATAGTTCTGCCTTGGGATACGAACTTCTGCCTTACACCAAGCATGCTAAAACAGTGATAAGGAGTGGGAGGGGGTGGGGAAGAGAGAGAGACGTAAACAGCCTTTTTAAAGAGCATTTTATGCTGAGCGATTTTGCTTTCCATAACTGTGTGTTCCAGACAAGAAAAGAAAAATGTAGGCATGATTAATTAACTAAATGTTCTAGAGATAACAAAGCAGCCTAAAAAAATGACAGACTGCAGAATGCAGATAGGACAGGAAGGATTTATAATCAGCTTTTATGTGAAATTTGGCAATTAAAACCTGGTTGGAAACAGTTTAACTTATTTAAACAGTTTAATTTATTTACAGCATATGCCTCTTTGCCGGATATTATCAGTTGGAACCCACTTTTTGCAACAGAAGTTACCCTGTTAACACTTTTTAAACTTGCCATTATTTCTTCCATTCGGAAAGTTGGTATGTTTACCTTTTTCTTGTAAAAGCAGAATACTGGTTTATTAAGGTGGGAGATGTTTTGTCTGCTAAATTTAGCTCTGATCAAACTGTATGATCTTTTGAATGCAAGCCTTTGTATTTGGCAAATTTCAGACAAGAAATGGGATGTAAGAAGGACTGATAGCACCGACAGCCTAGCCAGACATTTGGGATTTGTTCTCAAAATAGAACAAACGTTTTTGGAAGATCTGTATCTCCATCCGAAATCCACGCCCGCGGAGTACAGTACAGTACAGTCGATACCGAGGAGTCCCGCTTCTAACTCCCCCCCCCCACTCCAAAGAATTCAGTCTCATTGATGGCAATGGGATTCGAACTCTTACAGAGGACCACGCACAGTTTCGATTCAGACTGACATCCTATCGATTCCAAGCCTATTTAAAACTACCTACGGGGGCTTATTGAAAACAAGATTGGGGGCATCGAGCTAATAGCTTAGGCACTATTTCTTGATAGGACTAGCCAGCCTTGACACGCTTTTTCTCCCAACACCTCCAAGCTATAAATTAGGCTTTTTCTTGGAAGCAAGTAGACCTGACCCGTGTTGGGAATTAAACGCCAAGGTGAGTCATCGGAATTCGGCCCACCGGGACCAAATCTCCATGAAGCAAAGTAAAGCCAAGGTCTGCGGAAAGCCAACCCAACTTGCACTTCTCGCTTGTCTCTTTAACATTGTTACATTGTTTTAGACAAAAACAAGACGGATGTGGCTGTCTCTTTGGAAGACGGGCATTCCAAAGGAAACGCGAGTGAAAACGAGGCAGGTCCAAGAAATATATATATATATATATATATTTCTTGGACCTGCCTCGTTTTCACTCGCGTTTCCTTTGGAATGCCCGTCTTCCAAAGAGACAGCCACATCCGTCTTGTTTTTGTCTAAAACAATGTAACGAAGGAAGGGAAAGGATCAATAAAAAACAGACTTTACAAAACTTTCACGGGAGGCAGCTCTCTCATTTCACAGAGCACAGAAAAAATTCAAAACTGCTTTAGAGGAGATTCTCATGAAAGGGCGCTGGGTGCGCTGGGTGAACCTTCACCCTTCTGTGAATCCTCCTAGGGTCACGAGACCATCCATAACCAAAGTTCTTGGGGTATAAGCAGCTCGTGAAGGACTTGGGTAAAACGGATCGACACCATCCCCATATTCTCGGGAAAGAATGGTTGGATAATATATGTATTAGACAGCTGATGTTTCTTTCCAAATAGGAAGGCGTATTCATCTAAGAAGTCCGAATCTGGCCATGGGGGAATAGACTTTTGGCATCCAACAAATTGCCTTGGTCCTCATAGATAGTCCGCAGGCCTCCGCATTCCTTACCTACCGAAGTGCCTTTATTCCCAATTCCAGGAGACCTGCTTAAAGACGTGAGCCTCACCGACGTGAGCCTGGGAGGAAAAGCACTGCTCATTAAATGTGAGGAAAGCACAGAAATCCCATAGATGGAATAGAATTTCCATCATTGGCGGAATAGACATTCCACCAATGATGGAAATTGGTGGTTTCTGGCTCCAGAGAGAAACCTGACCACGGGGGAACCGGGGAAACGATGAAGTGAATACCTCTTAGTCAAAATGCGGGTGGGGGAGGGAGTGGGGGCTCCTATTGAAAGCAACCGTGCATGGACTGACCTATTGTAGAGCTTGTCAGTGCTGGCCCGATTTCATTAAGTAACTTTCTAGGGTTGAACAGGGCACAGGGGGCAGGTGTGCGTGAAGACATGGGGGGGGGAGGCGTCCTCCGCAGCCCCCACTACCATATTCTAGCCTTATGTCCAGCCTTCACCCTTCAGACCTGGGAAGTCTGGTATCACCGCGTCGCTTTCAACAGCTTCATATTTTACATAATACCCCTCCTGCGCAACAGACATGCGTACCAGGACTTGGGTTAAACCTATAAGGACCGTCACACAAACACCGCCGGTAAAGTTTTAGGAACCCCACCACCACCACCAAACCCAATCAGAAGGAGAAAAGGAGCCGGGGTTGGTTTGGGCGTTTGCTTTGAAAGCGAAACGTCACCTTTTCCTCCGATCTCAGCGTTCCCTTCTTAGCCAAGCTCTTTGGTTATCACCCTGGGCGCTGCAGATTCAGACCCACGCTCGAAAAAAGTTTTCGAGGAATGCGTAAGGTTGTCACTTTCTCTCTCTCTCCCCCCCCCCAACTCCGGCGAAGAAAGTCGCACCGCTTGTTAGCGCCCGCTTTCACGCGCTTTTTGTTTTCGTGCTTCGAAAGCCCACCGCGCCACAAGCTCCTGCGGTCGTAACTTTCTCTCTTCCCACCTCCACGCCCTCACCCCAAAAGTGAGACTAACGCTAAAGCTTTCGAAGAACGGGGAAGTGCCGCTGAACTTTAAGGCGCCACGGCTGCTGTTCGCGCCCTGTAGCCCGGATGAATCATCTCCCCCCCCCCCCCTTGTGACTTATCAGGGAGATCCCGGGGAAGCTGTTCCGATTCCCTTGAACTTTGTTGGCACTTCCAGACCTGGGGAGAGCTGAGCCTCGGGCGAATGTCATGGGACTTCGTCGAACGCCACCAAAATTCAGCTTAATTTTAATTCCTCCACCCCTCATTTGCAAAGCGCCTTCCACCCAGGGGTGTCAGCCAAAGGTCAACTCTACGCAGCGGTTGGGTTCACTTCCCCATATATCCTAGAAGGGGCGGCGGGGGTGGGGTGGGGTGGGGTGGCAGGCAAGGTGAAATTCAAATCAGGCTTACCCTTAAATGCCTACAAATTTCAATCAGCCTTAGAGTTTAATATCAGCTTTGCGCTCGGAAACCATTTATGATAATAATGTAAAACGGCGCCTCGGGCTGCGAAACGCCAGGTGAAGACTGTGCTGTAAACGCTTGTTTTAAAAAAAAAAAGTTTGTTTTTTCCGCCATAATAGTGATTAAACCTATGGGTTGTCTTCGAGGGAACATTTGACATGAGATTTCAAATCACCCCGCAATGCTAACCCAATGATATCTCGGAGCCTCCCGTGGCTGGCAGCTGCCTGTTTTATATAACGACGAGCCGTTGCAAACAGCAAAATACGAAGGTAAGGCGAAACAAGCGCTCGGCTCTCCTCGGCGCGGACGTTAACGAGCCGCCGCGATCGCAACAACGAGCAGCGGCCGAGTTGCTCCAGGGTTGCGAGTCCCCGAAATCCGTCCCAGCCAAGCGAATAGCGACCGTGCTGATTTCTATTGAGATTTCAGACGCCACCATAAGTTTCAACTCGGGGCTGCTGCTTGACGCGAAGCGACACGGGTGTTGGGCAGGCTCTGCTCGGTATCAAAACACGCGCGCACGCACGCACACACAAACCACCCACACTTCTACGGGGTACACGCACGCAGCCAGCTCGGCGGCACCATCTTTGCAACGGACCGACGTCCCACTTACCAAAAACTGGAGTGGAGTAGGTTTTCGGCAGAAGCCTGCCAGTGGGATTGAGGAGTGAATAACTGAAGGAAAAGTTGGACGAGGCATGTTTCTCCCCCCCCCCTTTTTTTTTTTTTTTTTTTAAGAAGCTAAGGAGGAAGTGAGAGCACAGCGCTGCTTTGCTCTTTCTGGCCGCCGCCACCGGAACAATGATCTGAGAGTTAAGAGAGCAAGACCGTGCCAGATCTATAGACAGAGCGAGAGGGAGCGGGAGTTGAGGAGAGACGGGGGAGATTAAACTCGGGGCCAAATCTCAGTTTCACATTCCCTCCAGTTAACCAAAGGGGTTAATACTGGGGTGGGGGGGTGGGGGGGGTTAGTTGCTTTAGAGGGCAAGCGAGCGAAGGAAAGACGGAAATAACCCCTGACAATAAAATAGTATTTTGTAGACAAAATCTTTCCAAGCTCTCCGATACGTTGGGTGTATTTTGTGGCGAGTTGGGTGGACTTTGTTTTGTTTTGTTTACTTATAATTTATTCCCTAAGAAAACGAGACAGGCACTTATTCGAATAATACGCCGGCCAACCAATGGGGAGGGGAGGGGGACTGTGCAAAACCTCTAAGAGGCATGTGGGGTGGCTTTCCCGCATTTGTAAGTGCGTGGATCAACCTGTTGCCCAGTCTTTTTTTTTTAAAAAATTTTCCTCAAGGAAAAGATCTCTAAACCGCTTTCTTTTTTGGGGGAAAAAATTACCTGGTAAAGTGGAAGGGAGGGTAAACAACAGCTTAGTAAGTGCAAATAAAGGATGCGGGCTGGCAGTAGTATTTAGAGAGCACGCAGGGATTGTAAACAAAGTCGGAAAGGAAAGAGGATCAACAATGGTGGAGCCGGATGTTTTTCTCGCCCACCTTTTGAACGAAATAAATCTGTCGGCGGCTGACCGGTCACGTGATCAAGGAGGGAGGGGGGGGAGAATAGAGAGAACGGCGAAAGCGCGCGCGCGCCTCTGCGTTCCATTCCGCTTTTCAAAAGCCACCACTCTTCCTTCGCCTTCTCGGCGAAATAATATATTATATTGCTGGCCAGATTGTAAGGCTATAATCAATCTGTTAGGAGATGCACTTTAAAAAGGGAAAAGGTGGGGGGGGGAAACCCACGCCATTTTCCCCCTTCATTTCTTCAACACGCTATTTAAAGAAGAGAAAGTGGTCTTTTAAGTTAAGATCCAATAATCATGGAAACATTTTTATGTACAAACCTGGCTTTAGCGCCTCTTTACATTTAGGAGGCAGGGGGAGACGTTTCTAGGACGGCCTGTGGTCAAGAAAGGAGTGTGTGTGTTGGGTTTATTTGACGGGGGGGGGAAATAATCTAGAATTTCTAGATAGTGTCTGATTAATTGCCATAAAAGAAGAGAGGAGAGGGGGGAGAGGGAGAAAGACTGGACATTCACCAGCCCTGGTTAAACCTTGTAAAAGAGAACTGGGTCTCGTCTCAGGGCCCCCTTCACAATGCTGAAGGCGAAGGACTAGTCGAGGCAGGATGGGCCGTTCCTGAGCCATTGGGGAACGGTTGGAGGAGGCCCGCTGAAGCCGAGAATGATCGGTGTTTTGAAGAAGTCAGCTATTGCCCTATAGTTGGCGGGACATCGCCCGCATCCCAATTACCCCACCACCCCCAACCGAAAACAGGGTTTCTCACCCTGAGAAACAGCCCTTCCAGCCAGTGTCCTCTTGTGACTTCAGTGGGTCGGTGTGGGCTGAAACCCAAGACATTTGCCTGAGTTGTGAGGCTGCTAAACATAGCCGTCCGAGGCGGGTAACCTGCAGGGCGACTTCCTGCTCCTAACAAAGACTAGAAAACAGGATTTGCATTTAAGGGCGCACAATACATCGCGCGTTAACCCGTCAAGAAAGCACGCAAGCCTTTTTTCTGTCGTCATCATGGCGTTTGTTGTTGTCAGTATTTCCCTTCCTCCCCCTGAGGATTTCCAAACTCTCTTCGATCAAGAGATCTCCTGGCTCCCTTCTAGAGTTCCCCCACTCGGGATGTCTGTCCTAGTTTGCCAAGTTCCTCTTGCCATTCAGACGACCAGACGAACCTGGGTCGGGAGACACGGGGGTGGGGGGGGGGTGGACTGGAACTGGTCCCCTGCATGGGAGCAGTCGAGGAAAAGGAATGAAGGTTCGGGAACGTCTCAATTTCTCCTGCGTGTTTGCCATCTAATGCCTTTAGTAGACGGAGCAGACCTAATAAAAACCACCTTTGCAATGCTGAAGGGCCCGCGTTGAAAGATCGTTTCAACTCTATACAGCAGGGTCGGGCTGGGGAGGGGGGGAAAGGAGGGATGGGATCAAAGCCGGAGGCAGCCTGGCAGACAAACCACAGCGAAGCCCCCGAAGAGATCCCTTCCGGGCCTGAGTGGATGGATCTCCCTTAATGCAATAGAAATCATTGGCTAACCGAAGGGAGGGGAACACGTGAAGCTCGAACCAGCGTCGTCCTAACGAGCTGCTTGAGAACCGCGCTGCTGCTGCTGCTGCTGTCATCGTAGGGAGCCTCTCTTTTCCCCCCACCCCCGCCTCCTTCCCCACGCCTCCCCGCCACTTGGCGTTGTTTGCTAGGAGCCCGCAAGGTTTGCCGAACCTTCTGCTGAGCCTTGTTTGCCGTACGATCTCACTTAAAACCACCGCCGATATCGGGGGAAACAAGCACGTGCATATATTCTCTTCCTCCCCACCCCCAACAACAACCGCCCCCCACCCAACCCAACTGTTTCGGGAGCCACGCCAGCGGTTTCGCGATGATTTAGGCTCTGTGCGGTTTACCTTCTCCAGACAGTTTAGGAAGTGCTGAGTTATAAATATTCAACAGCACGTGGAAGCTCTGCCCAGGGGTGGGAGGCGCGCATGCGCGGCGCGCTCGAACTCTAGCCTCGGGTAGTGTTGTGCGCGTACTTAAAAGCGAGGAACCTGGCTCGCTCGGTGCCATTGGAGAAGCCTGGCAGATCCTCGGTGCGGCCAAAAAAAACAGAGAAAAAAAAAAAAGAAAAATGCAGAGCGAGGCTTCTGAGCATGCGGTCTTATTTTGTTTTTTCCAAGAACCCTCCTTAAGAACGGAGAGAAAGGGAAGCCTTGCTTGGCCTTCCCCAGATTTCTTTTGTTTTCCTTTCGCTTCCTTGCTGGGCCAAAGAGCCAATCTGGGAAAATCAGCAGACGCCTTTGCGAAAGAGAAAGTGGGGGTTTGGGGGTTTTTTTTTTTTTTTTCTTGCCGTTTCGTTTCATGCGATTTATTTTTTATCCCCCCCCCCCACCCCCCTTCTGTAGCCAGATCACCCTTCGGCTCCATAAACGCGCACGAAAAGCGAGCCTGCTCTTTCCCGCAAAGGCGCGCGCGACCCCAGGAAACAAACGGAATGGGAGTGACTTGCGCTAAAAAATAAAACGAGGGCTTCTAGAAATTGGATGGGAGAAAGAGGTTGTTTAAATGTAAGCAGTCGAGGTGGGCGCGCGGTGCTGTCCTGCTTAACCACATACTGATGCAATGGTTTACTACAGGCCCTAACACTGAATACACGTATGCCCTAGATGAAATCCATAGCAAACACATGTTTAAGATTCTCACCGATACAAGTGCGGCTTCCAAAGGGCTTAATTTTGCTCACCCGTGCCTAGCACACTTTCCATTTCCGTGGTTTTTCAGACCGGTTTGGGTTGGTGCTGCTGTTTCACAAGTGAGAATTGCCACAGACACAAAGATCTCGCTGCCTGGGCTAATTCTCTTAAGGTATGCATTGCACCTACATTGCAATTAACTTGATTTACTATTATTCCAAAGCCCCTGTCCAATAAGGCCGTCATCTGGAAACTTCATGCTATTTTATTTTAGCATTCTAAAACTGAAATAAATGTTACCAATTGATGACAGCTTCCAGCTGCATGGTAAAAATAGCCCTCTGGTTTCACATGATCGTGTTTCTTATTAAGCAAAGATGCAGCAGATCTGAATTACAGAACCTAGGAGAAAGGGACAGACTTAATACTGATTTTATCATGTCAAAGGATATAGCTAGATATTGATATTGATATGTAGATGTGCACACTCATGCATATGCACATTCATCAATAAATAGAGAAGGCTTAAGTCTGATAATATATTTTACGTTGGTATCTTCAAGCATACCGACAGTTAAGTTAAAAATGAGTGCAAACTAAATAGCACCCATTGTGGCAAATGTCTGGGACAGACAGATTCAGAATGAGAAAAAAATGGGAAGGGAAATGTATTTCATAGTGCATAGATATATATCTATGAAATACACACACACACACAAATGTAAAAGCTTCTTAGAAAAAAAGGTAACCACAGAACTGAGTATTAATGTAACTTTGTGATCAAGAATGAGCTGTTGACTCATTAAATGTTTGTAATAAATAAGTATTATCTGCATGTTAATTTTTTTAAAAAATGTACCCCCACTGTAGTGACAAAAAAAGCATATGTGTATATGTGCACGCATGTACACACATGAAATAAGAGCATGAGGTAATATAAGGAATGTGTCTGAATAAATCATGCCTTCTTTAAACCAGTGATCTTATTTCCACAAAAATCCTTTCTCTATAGCTGACCAGGATTGTTTTTGCTAGCCAGGCCTAATCCTACATTGTTTGGTGACTTCATTGTCTTATCTTCTGTTGTGCCCATCTTGAAGATGCTGGAGCTTTCTCTTTATTTTGCCTTCTCCTTTGCTGCCATTAAGGAATGTCTCCAGACCTTCACTTGTTACCTCCTCAATGCAGGTTATATCTATTCAAGTATGTGTAAAAATGCTGGCATGCTGCATGGCTAAGTGTGAACAAATGTGCAAAATAAGTAGAATAATAATCCTGTATGCTGTGGATATATCAATAGGTACACTGAAATCAGTGAAAAAAATGTGACAAAAAAGTTCTGTTCACTTGCATTAAAAATGCTTTACTTTCTTCTAAGAGGCACCAACTGTTGTACCAGTACTAGAAAGCACTCCTTAATTTGCATCGTTTGGTAATTTGTTTGAAAATGGTGGTTCCTGTTTCGTTTCCATTCCCCGTGACCCTTTCCTTTTTCCTTTTCAATTAGGAATCAGAAAAGCCTCTGACATGAATTCTTTTATATCCAAATTCTAAGCAGTTATTCAAGAATAAATTTCCTGAGATGCTGTGGGGGAAAGAGCAAATATTCAGTGAGATGTCATGAAAATTCAAAATGCAATTTCATTTTCTATCCACCAGTGTAATCTTAACGGGAAGTCACGTTTTCACATTTTTTAAGATCCAGGTATAAATGCTCACAAATGCTTATAAACTTCTTGTTAAATCTGCGGAGAAAAAAGTTAGCTACTCCCAATATGATATCTACAATTTTCAATATTGCAACATGTTTTAGCCATCAGATAAGTTTTTAGTTTTTTTTTTAAAGTACAGCTAAACCTTAAAAAGATAATTTGAGATCTCCTCTTAAATCACATTAAGTATGAATACTTTCTATGCGTTTCATCCGTTTGTAACCGATTTAGATATTTTTGACGCTATGTAATTGGTTTTCTAGAGACAAAGGGTCCGGGGTTTTTTTTGTTTTTGTTTTTTAAAAGGAGGCTTGATAGAATTGCGGGAAATGTAATTCGGTACACAATTCGTCTCTGAACTGTTAGGATCCAGGGCTGTTGTGGGCAGGTGTTTGCGAAAGTAATACGGTCCGGGGGCTCCCATGCAGCGGAGTGAGGTTTCTAAGCTCTGAGTGGTGATCCCGCGCCCTTTTTTTAAAAAGGAATTTTGCGCCCTGTTTGGGATCGCCCAGAAAACCAACGCAGTTACGGCTGTATCCAGACCCCTTTGCAAGGAATCTGGGGGGGGGGGTCGAAGACTCCCTCTTGCTCGAAACTCTGTCCTGTCCTTCGCAGGGGGTGGAAAGGCTACACGAAAGCAGCAGCAGCAGCAGCGAAGGCGTCTGGGCTGCAGGCGACGGCCTTCGTAATCCAAAAGCGCGAGTCCGCGCGCTCCAGCAGCTCGCTTGTGCATTGTCTGAGTCTCCCGCTAAACAGACGCTAGCAATTCATATTTCTCAACCAGCGTTTCCCGTCTTTCTAGACTTAATAGCCCATGAAAAAAAGTGTGAAAAATACATCTCACAAAGCCATTAAAAGTACCCGCGCAATGACAGACGGTGCAGAAGTTTAAATGGCCGTTTAATGCAAACTCTCCATACAGAGAGTCCTTATATCGAGCCTTTAAAATATGGATGGGGGAAGAAGAGAGAGAAGAAGGAAGAAAAAGATGTTGTTGAAGGTGATGATTTTAGCCAGGTACTGATTTCGTACATCAAGGTAAGGTTAATGAAACATTCATATACGGAACAACAGTATCTTATTTTATACAACTGTGTGTGTGTGTGTGTGTGTGTGTGTGTGTGTGTGTTTGTAAACACAGATGCATGCTCCTATACACACATGCCTCTATGCATAAATATTAAAACCTGTTCAGATCTAAAAACACAAAACTGCCATATAATTTTACACATGCTGTACTTTCTCCCCAGGTCTTTGGATTGTACAGCAGGAGAAGAATGGCTAACTGCTGATTTTGAGAAGCCTGTTAATCCAGTTGATTAAAAAAAATAGTTAAACACACACACACGCGCGCGCACACACACACACAACCACACAAACCTTACTGTAGGGGAAACCATGTTCTAATCCACTGGCTAAAATACTCTCATGTGTACTCATCAAATTCAGATAAAACCCCTGTTCCTGAACCCACACAACATGGAAGGAAAAAAGGCTGAGAAGTGCACAGCCCCCCAAAAGTAAAAAACAAACAACAACCTCGCATTCCTTTTTTAAATGTTATCTAAGCACGAATCAATCAATCCTTTTTTTAAAAAAATGTAGGTGAGTATTCAGAGTGTGGGTAGAGAGGAGATTGCTATACTCACTGGCTCTTCTTTATTTTTAACCATAATTATTTTCCCTCGAAAAAGAAAAGAACACCATCCCCAGTACAAAACGACTACATTTAAAACAAAGTTAAAAGGCCAAAATGCTAAATTTTGTCAGTAGGTTGCATTCCTTTAGGGTTCAGTTGATTCCCAATGTGTCTTTCGGGTGCTGTTCTCTGTATTTTTGCCTCTATGGTAAGTTGTCTGCTCTCGGGAAGGAACTTGGTTCAGTTACTGTAGACCTTACAAGGTGGCGCTCTTCACGTTGAAAGACTAAATGTTGAAAGACTAAATGAGTTTATGGCCAGAATAGCATTTTCTAGAAAGCATAACTTAAAAACAGACAGAGACAGACAGACAAGACAACCAACTTTGCCAGCTTGCTATATCTGATCTTTGCTATTGAAAAAAAAATGGCAAGGGTGTGTTTGTCTGCATTGGAGATACACACACACACACACACACTTTCTCCTCTCTGCACTTAAATTCTTCTATGCAGGCCTATCTTGGCTGAATAAAGAATGCAAGGCCATTTCTGTTCAAAAGTGAACCTTATTGCATTTAGAAGAACTATTTTCAGGATACTGTATACAGGATTGCAGTTGTAAACATTCAAGCAAGAGTAAACAGCAGCATCTCCTTCCCCTAATGGCATTTATTTTCAAACAAGCACAAAGAATACCCCCATTACAGCAGTGTATTGCAAAATAGTTAACCGATAAAGACATTAAGCATTGGAAACAATGAATGAATCCATACCAAGTTGTTTGCCCATCCCAAATCTTTCTCACTCTAGAAGTTTGAACTGATTGATTAAACTTAAAAACATCTATCACATACACGCACACAAACAAACACACACATACACACACACACATATACCTCCTTGAACTATGAAGAGGTCACCAGATGTAATTCACTCTGTGACATGATAGCCGACACACAGAGAGTTTTAGCCAAGCTTGTGATCTGTGTTGTCTTGTTGAAATGTTGTCTGCTTAATGGGGCGATCATGCAAGCTACATCCAGGAACAAAGCCTAGCAGTTTCTACAAGCATCACTAAGTTAAGAGAAGCACCACAGCTTGCAAATTTATCAAACTAAATTGCAAAGAGAAGCAATCTGATTTTTTTTTAAAGGAATTGTGCCACAGTCATTATGCACGACTAATATTGATACACAAAGACATATTTTTTACTGCGTTACTGCCAGGCAGCAGAACAGATTTCTTAAGTAAATGAGGGGGGGGGGAGGCACTCATAAAAGAGATAAAGTACATAAACTCCAGCCAGCTTTCCTTAGATCAGTTTGTTTTTGTTAACATTTCTGTAAGAAGCTTTTAAGGTTGGCATAATGATAGAGGGAAGGGATTTTAAAAAAAGCTTTATATTTGGATGATTCCAAAATGTTGGTGTGGTTTGAGGATTTAGAAATGGGGGAGGGGTGGAGAAATCATTACAAAAGGAAGGACAATGTCAATTGTGGCCATCTTTAAAATTATTTTAAATAGATTGTAGTCAAAGCCTCTCCAGTGTTTTGTTTTGTTTTAATTTTAATCCCCATATAAATTATTTCAATCTTTACTGACTACAGGAGTTTGGTACTATAATTCCCTGGTCAAGCATACATTCTGGTCATGTTCTTTCTTTTCTTCCTTCTTTTCTGCAGATGATATTTCCTTTCTGTTAATATCAGTAGGACAAATTCAATCAGTAATAATATACTCAATGCTTATGAAGGCCAGTTAAATCATATTGCAAATGAAAACTTTTGCTCCATAGGTTTTAATATAATACTAATGACACGCTACTGTCATGCCAACGGGGACAACTATGCATGCATTTATCACATTTATATCAAAGTTGCTGCTTTCCTGATGACACCATGGAAGAAAAGGGGGGACCAGGAGAAGGGGGGAGGGGTGACTCTCAAGTTAACTGCCTAAAAAAAAAAATCTAAGTTGCAGCACTCCAACCAAAGCAATAAGGATGCCTACCACAAATTACAGGATTTCAGAATCTTTAATAATGTACGAAATGTTACCAAACAGTTCTGTAAACTAAATTGTACATACCAATTCTTCTAGCCATAAATATTGAATATCTGTAACATGTATAACCAGACCTTTACATGCGGATAAATATGGAATTCGGGAAATATATACAATATGTGGTTGTATTTGCCAAAAGCAATGGACAGATTATAGCTTATAGCTTTTTTTTTCCTTTCTTTCTTTTTTTTTAATATCACTTTACATACACAAATGTAACAGTTTGACACGCAGATCCAGGCTTGCACTATACGAATTATTTTGACAGGACATGTAACAACATTTTACTGCACTACTTAGACTGGACTTTGGAACGAAATGCTTGCACTTTATACAAAAGAAAAAGCACACCAATAATATTCTGTTAGGTTGACGTTTAGACTGTAATAATACAAAGTAATTCACATTTTGGTACACATTTACTAGAACATCCTTGCCATTCAGTACAAATAGTTGATCTTCTACCACCCCCTTCCCCCTTTTCAGCCTCCTCCCTCTCCCCTCCCTCCCTCCCTCCCACCCCCAGTATATGCAAAGACCACCGTTTCACATATCCCCTTATTTCAACTTGTGGCAGAACTATTTACAAAATCAAACAGTACATTTGTAAGCTAGTATTTCTGTATTTACAGAAAACAGGAGGCAGCTGCCCAGAGAAACATGCAGTTGTGAGAGCTCCAGTCAGTGGTTCCCATCGAAAAAGCCCTACACATGGACAAGATGGCACCACAAACCGGCCATTCTCTCATACACAACAGAACCCTTTGGGCTTTGCTCTCCCAACCTTTGGCCCCCGGAACCAAAGCAAACAGCAGAAGAGGGACCAGGGAGGGACAGAAACCAAACCGGGCGGGGAGGGAGGGAGGGAGAGGGAGGGAAGGGAAAAGAGAGAGAGAGAGAATTCTTGATTTGGTTCACTCCTGGGTCTATGGCAGCATTTAGATAGATTGATAGATTTATTTATTTATTTATATAAAAAACAAACAAACAAAACACACACCCCCAAAAAAGATTCATCGATTTCAAAGTGTTCGTTATTATTATTATTTTTGAGTCTTTTAAATAGGTCGCCTTTTTTTGCCCCCGTTCGTTTGTTTGTTTAAACGTACCATTCGTTAAAATTTGACGTGAGCGTACTGTGGCTGGACGTGTGATGGACCGCTGAAGATGAGGGGGATAAGGAACTCGTGGTCTGGTTTTCTGTGGATGGAGAGACGATGGTTGGGGGAGTTGACGATTCATAACCCGAGCTGGCAGCGGGGGAAGGCTGGGATCCCTGGTTAGAGGATTCGTGGACCTGGAAAACAGAGAAAGAGATAACAAAGAGAAAAGCTTGACACGCGGGTAGGTGTGAATAGGTCTGTACTTATATATAGTCTGTTTGTGTGTGTACATACACACACCACTTAAATATACACGTATACATATATACACATATCGCTTCAATATACAGATATACATATATACACACCCCGCTTAACTATACACACACATACATGCATACATACACAAATATACATATGCATGTACACGTACATACATGCGTACACACACGTAAACACAGTGTACACTGCAGAGCTAAATAGTTGTGGATGCCTAACTGACACACCAATGTGCATGCACACTATCTCGGCTAGTTGTCCCGCATGGTAAGCTCAATTCATCGATTGAACTCTATATGCCAGCGAAGGGGGAAGTGGAGGGGGGGGGGTGGCAGGAGAGAAAGCCAGAGAAGTTCGAAATCTTGTTTTGCTTAATCAGGATGCGGGCCGATGGCAGAACAACGAGGAGTTCTGAAGTCTCCTCCAGCTCTGCTAATTTCGCGGGACGGGGCCCACCTTGTAAGAAAAATGTGGGCCTGGGTCACACACACAAAACCTGAGCTGAACGCAAGCTGAAATAAGAAAACGGGAGGTTTCCACGTCCATAGAGGTTCCTTCAAAGCACCACCATCTAGATTTTGCTTTAAATCCCCCCCAAAGCAGCGCCTAACCCCAGATGAATCAGGAGCGGGACCCATTGTTGAGGCCGTTTCTCAGTGCAAAACAACAACCACAACCCTGGAATTGTTAGGGGCTTTTTTGAGCCTACGACCTGCTGGGAGCATTCCCCCTTTTTACCCTGTCTAGAGTGGCTCTATCGTTGGGGACAAATCGAAACACCCTTGGCAAAGAAATAACCTGGGGGCTCTCCACTCTTTTCTCTCTCCTTCCCTCCCCCCCTCCGAAAAAAATAGCGGCGGGTTATCATCCAAGTCGGCGATGGGATAGGGGAGGCCAACGACAGCGGGCGGAGGAGCCGAGGAGGTCCCAGCAAGGAGTAGCTCAGTAGCAGGGAAAAAGCTGCAACGGTCATTTTTACCTTCATGTGTTTTCGTAGGGAGCTGGGATGCGTGTAGGATTTATCGCACATTTTGCAGAGATAAGGCTTGTCTGACGTGTGGACATGCATGTGCTTTTTGCGATCGCTGCTGTTGGCGAAGCGCCTGTCACAGCCCTCGAATTCACACTTAAAGGGTTTTTCACCTATTGAAAAAAATGAACAAGAACCTTCTGGTTACAAACCCGGGACTTTATATGCGCGCTAATTTTGATATAATATAATATAATATATACACAAACACCAGATCCTGCCAACTCCAAGAAATATCGGGAGAGGAGAACTAAAGAAAATGTTGACTGGATTTTTTTTTTCCACTTCAAGAACAAACCCCAGGATTTCACCAGACCCTGAACCTGCTGTAGCCAAACTGGCCGTCCACTCTGGCAAGGGAAAATTCGCCGCCACTATTAAAGCAACTCCTCGCCTTCGTTTACTTTCCCTTTTCCTTATTCAACCCTGGTCTACACATAATCTGACAGAACTTTAGAGTTATCTCACTTCCTATGCATTATACGCTTTGATTAAACTTCCAAGTAGTAACAACCTGCTTCCAATTCTCGTATAAACCTATAGGATAGAATGTGGAAGGAAGGAAGGAAGGAAGGAAGGAAGGAAGGAAGGAAGGAAGGAAGGAAGGAAGGAAGGCCAATATTTTTAAGGTGCTGTTGATTTACGATATATTACGATAAACCTTTTCCAAGGCTAGCATATAATAACACAAACCCATACAGCTCATATTACTTAAATTGGCTCACGTAATTAAATATTTACAGAGAAATAAAAATGATAGCAAGGAAAACTGGAATGAACAAGCTATATATTTAGCCAGATTTCTCAAAGCAACGCTGTCAGGCCAATTAATTAAAACCAATAAATTCAGATCGCTGCCATTTCCCCCCCTCAACTCCTACTCCCGCCTCCTTTCCATCCCCAGCTGTTAGAACCCATATGTCCGAATTTCCTTCTTTAAAATATATATATATATATTTTAAAAAATCAAAAATTAAAACCTTTAGAGAAAATTACTCTGGTTTCCCTCTTGTTGGCTTAGCTGAACTTCAACCCGGAATTCAATCGCTTTCTTCGGCTAGGATTGCTCTGCCAACGGGCCCCTTTACAGGACTCCCGAGGCCTCTTCCCTTCCCGAAATGACACGATTGCGAACGGCCCTCTTTGAACCCGTCAAGGAAAGTGAAAATTTGGGCTCTCTCTCTCTTTTTTTTTTGTTTGGTCGTTGGTTTGGTTCTTGGGAGACATACCTGTATGCGTCCTTTTGTGGATTTTGAGATTTTCCGACCGAGCGAAGACTTTGCCGCAACCCGGGAAAGGACAAGGGAAAGGCTTCTCCCCCGTGTGGACGCGGATGTGGTTGACCAGTTTATATTTGGCCTTGAAAGGCTTCCCTTCCCTGGGACACTCTTCCCAGAAGCAGATGTGGTTGGACTGCTCGGGCCCGCCAACGTGCTCCACGGTGACGTGAGTCACCAGCTCGTGCATGGTGCTGAAAGTTTTGTTGCAGGACTTTTTGGGGTTAGCCAACTGCTCGGGTTCGATCCACTTGCAGATGAGCTCCTGCTTGATGGGCTGCCTCATGTAACGGAAGAAGGCCCCCGCTCCGTGATGGGCTGCCATGTTCATATTCATGTGGCCGTAGCCGTGCAGTTGGGGGGACGCATAATGCTCGGAGCGCGGGCTGGTCACCTGCCCGTACTGCTCCGGCCGGCCGTACATGTCTCCGGAGAACCCGAGGCGCATCTGCCCGTTGACCACGTTGGGCGACGCGTGGCTCGTGGCTTGCTCGTGGAGGCCCGGGAAGAGGAGATGGCCCGCCGCCTCGCCATGCCCGTGGGGCCCTCCGAAGCTGCCGGCCGCCGAGGCGAAGAGGCTGTGTTGCGCGCTGGCCGCCGCCGCCGCTTCGCCGAAGCCCCGGTTGCGAAAAAGAAAGTCCCGCGTGGAATTGAAGGCGGCCGCGCTGGAGTAGGAGCCGACGTGGCCCGGGTGGTGGTGGTGGTGTCCCAGCGCCGCCGCCGCCGCGTAGCCCGGGGCCTGCGAAGTGAAGGCGGTCTGGCCGGCCGAGGCCAGCTCGTGGCTGCTGGGGTTGAGCTTGAAGGCGCCCATGCCGGCGTCGGCGAAGGGGTTGATGCCCAGTCCCACCTCGCGCTCCGTCACATCGCCCGTGGAGTGGTGGCGAGAGGAGCCGAAGGTCGTCACGCCGATGGCTGGGTACTGAGGTCCAGCATCCAGGAGCATTTTTTCCCCCGCTTTGCGGGCAGCTGCGGCTGCAACCGCCGAGACAAAAGTGATGGATCGGGGGACAGGGAGGGCGGGCGGGCGGGCGGCGGGGGGGGGGATCAGAAGGAAGCAGCCGCCAACAAACGGCCGGAAAAACGGGAAGGAAGAGCCGCTGCCGCTGCTGCCGTTGCCGCCGCCAATCCAACCAGCTTCGCCTTGCCTTTCTCTTGCCAAAGTCCGCGCGACGATCAGCCACTAAAGCGACCGCATCAGGAACTCCCCCTTCGGCATCCGCGCACCAAAAACACACTCACACACACACACAGAGACCAAAAGGAGAGGGTGGGCGAAGGGGTCGGGTGCAAGGGGGGAAGGAAGAGAGAGAAGGCTGGGGGGGGGGGGGGGAAGCGCCGAGGAAGCAGTCGAGAAGCTGCGAAAATAAAAAGAAGAGTAAAAAAAGACCTCGGCGCGCGCACAGGCGAAACCGATTGCGCCTCCCCCCCCCTCCTCCTCCTCCTGCCTCTCGGACTGCACTTTTTCGGGGGTCTTCGCGGGGAGGAGGGAGCGAATTCACGAGAGCCCGCTCTCAAACAACAATAGCCGAAAGAGAGGAGGAAGCCGAGTCTGGCTGGGGAGGAAAAAAAAAAAATTCAAAACCAAAAACGAAACTTCCTTTGAGTTCTTTCCTGGTCTGGCTTTTTAAAAAATCAGAAGCTAGAGGAATGTCGAGAAGTAGCGAACAATTTTCAATTCTCTTCCAGTTCTTTTCACTCTCCGCCTCCCCCCCCTCGTCTCTTTTTCCCCCCCTCCTTTGGCTTTTTCCCCCCTTCGCTTTCCTTTTTTTTCCCCCTGCTTTGTTTAAAAAAAAAAAAAACGGCGCAAATCATGCACAATATTGTCTTTTGCGGTTTATCTTCCTGGGGAGAAACTTTCACCTCCTCAGCCGGGCGGTGAACGCGAGACTGATAGCGGCAATCATTCCTGCAGATAAATGAATTGAAAAGACGACACCGTCCCCCCCTCCCCCATGAATGGGAAAAGGGGAGGAGCTACGTGGAGGCCGACGTCGCAGTTCATTGGTGCCTCGCCGTTCCTACTTTCACTTGCAACTCCCTCCTTCCTCTCCAATTAAGGGTGCACAAAACCTCTGCTCTCTCCTGATTGGTTCTCTCCTCTCATCAATCCCAGGTATTGTGAAGCCGAGTGACACCGCGTTTAACAAACAGCTCGTACAGGAGTAGCAACTTTTTATACCACAAAACATATAAAATATATTATTTTTATGTTGAAAAATATTTCCAAAGCTTTTCCCCAGTTTGTTCTGGGGATGTAGATGTTCCTCCTGTGCTACGTTTTATTTATTTATTTTCTTTCCAAGGTGCTCATGGGTTGGCGCTCAAGACCTTTGAACAACACTCAACAACTTTTTAAGGGGCTTGACCATGGAAATCCTTTTGGTGTCTGCTCCTTTCCCACTTGCGTTTCCTTTTTTTTTTTAACACCTCTAAGGCTCTCCCCAAAGGTTGTGCTGACTTGTTTAGATCTTGTTTTAAAACAATTCTAATATCAGTGGGAAAATGGCAATGATGCGTTCGGTTCCCCTCCCCCTTCCGAAAACAATATGTAGCACCCATCAAAAGGCAGGTGGGTGAGAGCACTTCAATTTGCTTTTGTTTTTGCTTTGGCTATTTTGTGTAGTGCTTGTGTTTATCTCCTTTTTCATACTTAACTTTGTGTGTTTTTCCCTCTCCTTTCTACTTTTTTTTTTTAAGCCCAACTCTTTAATTCAAGATTTAAAAAAAACTGTAAATTTTCCCAAAGTTGCTTTTGTCTCTTCTATGCTGCATGAAGTTCTTGGATCCTGGAGTTTTATAATGCATTTGAAATCCTCTCTAGATAGGAGCAGTATAAATTTTCTGACGCTCAACCGTTTCTAGTTCACAAATCAGTCACCCTTGTCACATTTATTGAAATTCCTCAACTTGCCACACCAGGACGGTGGAAAAAGCAGGCGGCGCCTTTGTTGCTGACCAAGCTAGTGATCGCCAGAGAAAATTTACTTACCTTCAGATGAGTGAGCAGAAAAAGAAATAACACTCCCTTTGATTTAGTTAGGAAAATGCAGACATTTGGATTCAGTGCAAACATACAACACTTGCTTGTTTTCTAGATGCAACCCCTCGATTAACCTGCCTTTCCCCCAACTAAAGTCTATTGAAGAACTGCGAATAGTTCGCCTTTGTCCCTGTTACAAAGAGCCATTGACTATATATTAAAATGATCGTCGAGATGGAGAAGTATGGTCCTTAAAAACCATCTTTGTGGCTCAATCATTTAAGAATTCAACTTCTAGATTTTCTTCCTTGCAGTTTTCCAAAAAGTACTTGTGTTTTTTTTTAACCGGCATTAGTTGAGAACCTGTTTTGTTTTGAATTTGGACCTATTTTCCCCAATATCCAGAAATTTAGAATTGGGAGTGGGTAATTTTTTTTTAAATAAAACCAGCTAAAACTCAGAATCTTTCAGGTTTTTTGAACCAATAGGAGCTTTCCCACAAAAACGCATCCTTCCAATTGCCTGTTTAGGCGCGATGAAGCAATTCCCCTGGCAGGTCTAGGTGCGTGATATAATATTCAGTGTTTTAAGAAGGGCAAGGGGACCGCAGAGCAAACAGATTTTTTTTTTTTTAGAAACCCTTTGCTGTGATATGTAGTCCACATGAATACTGCACGCCAGATATTCTTGCCGATTCCAAACAAGAGAAGGGAAGATTTTTCAGAGCACTCAGATCTGTAGGTTTCCCGGGTTTTCTCTCTCTTCTTAGCGCTGATATTTGGGTGAAAAGGAGTCTTGCAAACCAAGCCCATAAAGCAAGGCTCCAACGCCTTAAGCAACAGGTTTCAAGCATCTCATCTGGCTGAGAAATGTGTCTCGCCCTGCAAGTATTAGATCTGGCCTGAAAGGTGAAAGGTGACTGTACTTAGCGTGGTTAATTCCAGGGCGACCAACAAGAGGAGAATCTGGGGGCTATTTTGTCCTCGGGAGGAACCTGCGCACTTTTGCAGCTAGCAGAAGGGAGAACAAGAGAGTCTTCGGAACGCGGGGCATCCACTTAAAACCCACCCCAAGACTTTACCTTCAAGGAAGAGTGCCGCCTAAAAATGACAGCCTGATTGCTTTGTTTCTTCATTTGTTTATTTCTCCGGGTTTGGGGGGGCGAGGGAGAAGGCGGCTGAGCTAGAAACTCCATTTGTGCCTGTGTGCGTGTGCGCGCTGTATGTGTGCAAGCATTGTGGGTTGTAGAAGTGATCAAAAGTGGGATTTGTGGCATGTTCTCTGCAGGAAACCAGAGCTGCTCCAGTTCAAAGCCACATGCACCAACGTGACATATAAGCCATTAAAATACCGTCCCGACGTTTTATTTCTATTTCATCATGCATTTCCCAACTATTTTCAGAAAGCAAGAAAAGAAGAAACGAAGGGTGAACTTTCCGACGAAGCACCCAAGACGACTTCTGGTTTGATCCACCCGCTGCCCACCGACCTAATTCTCTCCCCGCCCCAGCCTCTCTACCCCCCATCTCCCTGGTTTTTTTCCCCGCTGTTATTATTAGATTCTCTTATTTGTTGTCAGTCCGGGCTTGGTAGAACAGAAATGAAGGGATCTCGCTTTCAACAGGTGGAGTGGGGTAAGTGATTAAGATGGAAGGGGGAAGAATGGGAGATGGGGGAAATTGGGAAACGCGGATTCCAATCAGCTTCTGGCAGACCAAACTGGGAGTGGGATGGGAGCGATTTTCCTCCAATTTTCAAAGGGTCTGCGTGGCTACACCTGAGTTTAGGAAGTTTCTCTTCCTCTCTCTGTCACACGCACACTAACACACACGAGAGAGAGAGAGAGAGAGAGAGAGAGAGAGAGAGAGAGAGAGAGAGAGAGAGAGAGAGAGAGAGGAGGAGGGGGGGAGGGAGAGATGCACCCAACGAGTCTTGACCTTTCTCGGGCACGTGGGTTATGGGTTTAGCACCAGTTCCTTTACTGGAGGCTGCTCTGCCGGTAAGCTGCCCAGATTCCTACAGCTGAAGGCGAGATGGGGGACGGCATTGGAAGGATATTCTCCCACTTCACCCCATCCCACCTCGGGCCAGATGATCAGGACTTTTTGAGCAAGGCTTTCCTCGCACTGTCCTGCCGCGGGAGTGAGCGCGTCTGCTGCTGATCTCCAAAAGACGCCTCTTAATAGGATAGCAGACAATAAACCGGCCGGTTGCGATAGAGCGGCGGTGGCACGGAAAGAAGGGGGGGAGCCGAAAAGCCGGCACCTAACCCACGAAAATGCCCTCCCCCCTTGCGCTTCCTTACAGAAAACGCGGGTTTTCTTACAGCGGCCAGCATCTCTCCCCGTTTTGTCTCGGGCTCGACAGGCTGCCTCGAAAAGCAGCAAGAAACTGACACTGATTTGGTCAGCGCTGGTCTTGCCCTTGGGAGACACGGTGCCGTCTCCCCACCCCCCCACCCCCGTTCTTCTGCCCAGGGAAGAGGGACTTAACCCGATCTGCGGGGAAAGGTCTAGCGGCCTTTCATAACCCAATCTCCCACTTAAGGCGTTTTCCTGAAGGGAGCGCTGAGCCTTTAAGAGAACGAAGTAGGATTCCTCTAAAACAATGACACGACCCCCTCCTTCTCCCAATACACACACTCTTTCCACCCAGTTCTCCTTTGGGGTCTGGCCCTTCCTTCCCAGTGGCGAGAAAGGTGAAGCCCGCTTCATTTCCTTGGCTACTGTTGATCATGTAGTTAATCAGTTTGGATAAGTGTTGAAGGCTCAAGCTCTTGAAGTGGCCGGCTTTGGAAACACCCTGGAGGTTGACCTCTGACCTGCGACCGGGAACATGTGCCAGGCCCACAGTATCCGGAACAATGACTTGAGTGTGCAACCTTGGGAAGGGGTGTGTGTGTGTGAACATTGGCTTGCTTTTCCTTTCAAAGGACTAGTCCTACCTGATTTCCTAACCAGCCTTGGTGGAAGCAGCTGCTAGGGCACTCTACTAGTTTGCAAAGCTCTTGAAATGTGGATCTGTCCTGCCTTCCTTCTTCTACAAGACCAATAGAAAAATTCAAATTAATTTGATTCTTGTATATATACCCTCTATGTAAACCGTTTTTTATTTTGCTTTGCTTTTTTATTGTTAAGGAAATTATCATTTCAAAAGAACACTGGACATCTATAGAAGTTGATACTGCCTTTACACTGCAGCTTTTCCAAGTTTCAGTGCTGCTGTTTCAGAGTGAATAAACTAGGAAGAGAAATAGATTTGCAAGAGGTTTATTGGAATGACTGGCTACATCAAGAATCAAGTTACCAGCAAGTATTTGCTTACAGCCAAACTATTTTTAGTATGAAAATAGAAGACAGGACTATCTACTAGCCCATAGTAGAAACTACACTTATTCAATATGTAAACACAGGTGTCATCTATGCCAGAAGCCCAACATATATGAACCTCAAGTCTTACTTTATCACATTTTCAGAATTTTGGTTAAAGTAATTAAAAAAAAAAACACCAGAAACAAAAACTCGAGAGCAACAGCAGGCTTCCTTCATTAATAATGAAAGCAATGCATTAGAAACTGTTTTGGGGGAAGGGGAATCTGCAAATTTTTATTTTGGGAGAAAAATGCTTTTTAAAAATTAGACATTGAAGTGTTAATGAATTAGTCAAGGGAATTCCGCAAATGTTCAGTTTTCTTTTAAGTACTCTAACACACCTTCCTTACTAACCCCTTGTAAGCCTTATTTTAGCTTTGTTCACAATATTTGAACACATTTAACTAATTGCTATCCCTTTAGGTGTACTATGATGTTTTCTTTTACATTATTCCAGTGCTTGTATAACTGATTACGAGTCAGTTCAAACTTTAAAGTTTGAGAAAAGCCTTCTAATTACAATATCAACAGTAGTATTGATAGATAGATGTATGTATGTATGTATGTGTGTGTGTGTGTGTGTGTGTGTGTGTTTCCTATATGTAGCATTGATCTTTAAAATTATAGCCCACATAGAAATCTGATATGGCTTCTTCATATATGTGTTTCTGATGAAGTGGTATTCCTTAACTTGTCTCCATTTTGCACCTATATTCCATATCTACAAAGAGGATTTTCTGTAGCAATGCAACCATGAAGCCATGTCTTCTTGCCGGTTTCTGTGTTATTGCTGGCGATTGCTTCTTCATTGCCACTGGTGATAAAAGTTAGGAGGTGTATTTGAATTTTCTAAAGGCATCTCTTAAATCTGGGTCTTTGCAGTTGAAGCCTTGTGTCTGTTGCAGACAGCCATTGGTTCCCCCTTTGAAATGTAGAGACAAGGCATGTAAAAGCGGCAGCTTTAAAGTACCCCAGCCATCTTGAGGGTATTTGATTTAAACCTGAGAGAGTATCTTTCATTCCGAGGGTCTTGCAAATGAGACCAAGTTTAATATTGGCCCTGAAAAGTCCATAAACAATGCAGCTAAGTTGGTGGTAGGGCTTCTTAATTTTCTTCCAGGAGCAGTGGGTCAGATCAAAGGAAAACTGGGGGGGGATCTCCTTTCCTATTTCTCTCTAAATCATTCTTAGACCTGCTCTGTAAAATATGCTCAAACTTTTGAAATGTTTAATTGTAAGCTGGTTCTCTCTCTTCCCGCCTTCCCTCTCTCCCATCCTTTATTTCTGCCGTATTTTGTAGACACAAAGACTGGGTTCCAAAACAATGTGAGTCTTTTATTCTGGGTGGGGGAAAAAAGGAGATTTCACGCCATTCTCAAATTATTTATCACTTGCACATAAGACAGCCACTTTTTAAAAAAAATGCTCCTCCTCTTTCCTAAACAGGAACCAAATCAGAAAATAAAGCACAACATTCACCTTGAAATGAGAAAAAGAAAAGGATTTTACAGAAACCTGGAATATTCAAGTAAGTTAAAATATGATTTCTTACACTTGCATAAGCATAACTCAACAGTGTCCCACCAATTCCCTTTCTGTTCATTCAGATGGTCTAGAATGTACCTTCGGTCCCAGTTAAACTATATTCCCCAAGCCTCTGATTGTACTGTCACATTATGCTATGACATATTCATCTTGCATTCATTAATGGATGATTTGATTGAAATGAGGTTTGACATGTATTTGGATCTTATTTAAAAAAGAAGACTTTGATCTTGGAGATTGGCTTTACATGATATATATCGTTGTTAGCTGCCGCATCAGCCTTCCATAACGTGGTAGCTTTCCCGTGTCCACCATGAGAGGACTTAAGCAGAGTATTGGCTGACATCTTATCTGACAGGAATACCTTAATCTGGAGGGAGTGGATCAAGTATTCTATTTGAAATTAGCATTTTATTGGGCTGGTCTTGATTATTTCAGCTTTTAGAATGGAGGAAGGATAGAAAAAGGAAGGAAGGAAGGAAGGAAGGAAGGAAGGAAGGAAGGAAGGTCAATTTTTTTAAGCTGCTATTGAGGAAGAGCTCTATGACCTTCCTAAGGGAATAACCATCTCTACCTGATTTCTCAATCCTTACTTCCTTTATACTTTAATAGTATTTAGTATATATTATATATTTGATATATGTAAAAATACCCATCAATAATAAATGGGAAAGGAAAATGGAGTAGAGGATTTAGTTCCAAAAATCATCTTCCTTCAATAAAAGAGTGGGCCAGCATTTCATCCCATATTATTTGTCTGGCCTTGTAAGCCCTCTCCAAAATCACAAAAATCCTTCCACAGACTATCTTCTGGTGAGAGTAATTGGGTAAGTTCCTGGTCTTCCTTACAGTCTTGCCCAGGAAGCATGGATTTCCGTCTGTATTATGTTCTTAGAGCCCATAACAAGTCAGCTAATCCCCACAGAACATGAGATTTAAATGGGTTACTACTCTTGAAATCATTGGCCTGACATGGAGTGTTGAAAGTAGGAATTTCCATTGAACCAAGTTTGGGATTCAGTTCGCCTTTATTATAAATTCTCACATAACTACTGGATAATAAAACTAAAATTTCAGGAGAAAGGGGGGAGGATGCTTTGATTTTAAAGGAGAAGTGAGCAGGGGGTAAGGATGGCAATGCTGCATGGAAATTCTTTCTTCACGAAACTTTCCTTCTTCATAAGTGATGAAGACCTCCTCTGAAAAGGTCACCCCTTCCCTACACAGATTCATTGACCCGTCAGAGAGACAGACATAGAACTGCGGGGAAAGTTTCTGAGAGTCTCAATTGCCCAGAGAATCCGGCTGTTTTAACCAAAAGTTAAAAGGTCAAATTCTGCTAAGCAGCTACAGCCGAACCAGCTCTGTTTCAGAGATGAGGGTAAAAGAAAGCACGTGTGACCAGGCAGGCAAAGCCCCGCAAAAGCCCTCCATATTTCCAAAGGTTTCTTTCTTCCAACGGGAAAGGCAACCAAGTCGCAGAATAAAATGTCCTCTGTATGTTTCGGGCGATCTGGTGTTGCTTCAGAAGGAGAGCAAGTGAGACTCCTCGAATCACTCCGGAGAATCCCAGGACAGAAAATTGCCAACGGGATCGCCCCTTTCCTCCCTGCATTTTGCCATTCTCTTGGGGTACAAAATGCAACCTTTTGCCTCTTCCAGCTCCTCCAAATGAGACCCCGGGGTCTTTCAGCACAGCAGAGAAATGGGATAGAAGCAATGGGTTTCCCTCCCCGGTCCCCCCCCCAACAGCAGTGATCTTTGCAAACTTAAACTGAACCTTGAATTCAAAGGAAGAATACATCTTAATCAGTTGATGACAGAGGTCGGGAAAGATTGGGGGGGGGGAGAGAATGCAGTCCTCTCCTGCAAATCTACAAGCCTGTGTCGGCGGAAGGGAAAGCCCTTAAAGGGCTGACTTTCTTAGCATCTACCGGTAAGCGAATCCCAAAGAAAGCCGCCGAAACCCATCAACTAACTTTATAAAGGGTCTTCGTGGCCGTGCCTTTTGCTGGATTTGTACACCAGTTGATGCACAACCCACTGGGAAGACTTTAACCGTGCCTCGATTTTTTTTTTTTTAACCACACAGCCTTTGCTTTCCACATATTTCGACTCTTTGCTACCCACCACCTGACCGGGCAAGGTAATGTCCGCGACCCCCCTCTCCCCTCCTTACTCCCCAGCAAATCAGCCCCGCAGCAGCACGCCTTTAGCCATTCGCACAGACCACTAGGCTGCACTTTAGATGGAGCAATTGCCCACACGCGCGCGCGCGCACACACACACACACACCCTCGGTTGTAGCCTTAGTCGGGTCGGAGGGACGACCTAACAAGACCCCGAAGCAGCCTGCAAACGGACCCACAGGCTTCCCGCTCTCCTCGCTCCGTTCTTGGAGGTCCTTTGCCAAATTGTAAGCAACCGGGCCGCGGACGGAAGAGAGGACGCCTGAGGAAAGCTGGAAAAGCGAGGGTTTCTTCCCAGGGCCTCTCGCAGGCCTTGCAGCTGGGGGAACAAGGGGCGGGGGGAGGAGGGAAGACCCTTCAGTGGGAAGGAAATGAATCCGAACTCACTGGAGCTGGCAAGTCAAAACAGCCACCTTTGCCTTGGGGGTAATTGAAAATCCTGCTTCTGGCGAACGGCCGCGATAACGCAACTAGGCGTTATTCTTGGAAAGGGCCGCTCTCCTTGTCATCAAGTTCCTCCGTTCCAGTATTTATATGAGAAGCGGAATCTCTCCTCTCGGGGCTATGGCAGTCTTAAAATACAGTCGGGGCGGCGGGGGTGGTGGAGAGGGAGAGGAATACCTGCCAACCGGATTTCTGTAAGTGCGGGTGAACCTCGAGCTCTTCTGCAGCTCTTAAGGTCATCCTGATCTCTCCGGTTCGGAGATAGATTGGCCACACAATTGCAGAGCTCGGATGCACGGACGTCCGTGGAATGGGCCCACTTTTGTCTTGGCCATTCTGCGGGTTAGCGAGGCAACTTTGTTCGGGACCTCCTCTTTTTTTTTTTTTCCCTCCTCCGCCTTCTGATCTTGTGCACCACAACCCTCCCTTTCTCTGCTCTCCTCTCTCTTACACACACTCACACACACACACAGATATGTCTCCCAAGGTACACAACAAACGCTAGGAGTGAGAGCACTAACTTCACCTAATCTAATGAGAGATACACCATGGGCCATTTCTTTTCCATTGGATTCACGGAAGGCGAGGGGGGAGTGGAGGGGAAACCCCTGTGTGAAACCTCGGGGTTTTAAGTAAGAGCGGATAAAGCCATTAGCGTTTGACAAGAAGCCATGCCAATATTTTAGAATGGCCTAAGCCAACCGATGGTAACGTAGGTGCTTTTTAAAAAAAAATTGATAAAGTGTTCCAGATGTTTTCTCTCTTGACTGAAGACTGTCAGGATTGAAGGATGTCAAGTATGTAGAGATGAAGTGATTGTAAGGAGGGGTGAGGAAAACAGCTTTATTTGGAAATCCCACTCAGTATCTTTGTAAGTAACCAGCCTACCAGAATCTTGCTTCCTGTAACGTTTGCTTTTTTTTTTTTTTTTGCCGTAACCTCATTCAGAGCCCGTCAAGGATGGGGAAGGAAAAACGCGAAATGTTTTTGGCTTTAGGCAAAAGCGACTATCAAAGGACAGTTGTCTTGAATGGCTGGGGGGTGGGTTAGATTGTCTACGTAAACATGTTATATAAGGGCAGTTAACTGAATCCAAGACGGGTAACTTTTCAGCTCCTTGGGGCATAAAAGTGTGTGTGTGTTTGCATTTGTGTAAAATATTGATTCTGCTGCCTTTCAAAATACTTGGAGTTACAATCCGAACAACATCGGTCAGAACAGAACTATATCTCTGCTATAGATAAAATAAAATTTAAAAATGCTCCTTAGATTATTATCTGTCAGGACTTCTAACATTTAAACTCAGAATGTCAAAGATTCTCAGGAGACTATTTGAAAAAAAAAATTGCCAGGAAAATATATGGACATATTTCTTATTGTTTGACCGCTTACCTGAAGTAGCTTCATAGTGGCTTTATCAAGGAATGACTAAGAGCTCTTGGAAACAAGGTACAAAAATAAGCTATCAGTTATAAAATAGCTTTCGATGTATTGGAAACGTGTGTGTGTGTTTTCAATTGAATGGCTGGATTATTTCACAGTAAAGTGAAGCATTATATGACTTGTTAGAAATATTTTAAACATTGTGTGATAACATGTTCATGGTACCATGGTAACTAAAATACTATGATGGTGAGAGACAGAAATATAATATGCTTGAATCCAAAGGTTGGCTTCTTGAAGGATTTTCATCTCTACCACTATTTTTTTTCCTATTACTTAAATTTTATATGTTTTTCATTATTTCATGAATGGATACTACTTTGGGTGGTGAAAGCTTTGGTGACTTCATCGAGAATGTAGTCGACCAGAAGTATTTTCACTACAGTTCACTCAAAGTCCTTGTTCCATTTGGGGGGTGGGAGGGGGAATCCCGCTAAATTCGGTGGAAATACCTAAATCGAGTGCATATCGGGATGGGGTTTTAAGAGTCGTTCTCACTTGAGCCCTCAGGACATTTGCACAAAGAAGCAGAGTGAACAGGGGGATTATCAGAGAATTATTTTAAAATATCCTTTAAATGTTATTTATGCAGAACAAGACAGAAAGCGAGGAAGATCACATATTAAAAGTACATATATTTTGCCACTTGTTTTGAAATGGGAGGTGGAAAAATGGGGCTCATTATAAAATTTTAATTGGAAATTTTCGCACCTGAGTGTAGGGGAATCAAACGTCTTGAGAAATGCAGATAGCTGAGCTGCATTCAAGAATGAAGACGGGAGAGGAGTCCTTCCACCCGAGTAGGCTTACTCTAACATGATGGTTACCTCCTCAATCTGGGGCTATGAAGTTAAAGACAGAATTCTGGAAGCATCATGATAAGGACAGCGGGGAGGGGGGATTCTGAATTCTGACAAATCAGAATAAACATTTACGGAAATGTTCCAAGACTTTAAAAAGACGAAGGCATCCCGGCATTTATTACTTTCATCACAGACCCAATAACGTTACAATCATTTTCCGCCTCTCTTTTGCCAGGAGGGTAGAGTAAGAGTAACTTCTGCCTGCAATCTACAGGTTGCTTAATTTCACAGTTCCCTGCTCCATTGACGGGATTATTGTTTTTCCCCCTAACTAAATGGGAGCGATTGCCTGTGAGAGGGTGGGGGAAGTGAATAGATCCATACAATTTTCTCCCCCTTCCCATTTCCAACCTACACCAATACTTCAGGGGATGGGTATTGGAACTTCTTAAGTTTCAGTAAACTTCCTGAAATGACCCGCAAGATTAGATTTGATTGTTGCTGCAGTTACTTGCCAGTAGTGGCTCAATTAAAAAAATAAAGCAAATAATGCCACGATAGAAAATAGGGTGCCTGGGAAATAGGGTACGAGTACTGTCCTTTTCTTTTTTTTAAAAGGCACGGCCCTCTGGGGTGCCAACAAGTGTTAGAAATCTAAATAACTGTTGGCCCAGTTCTGCTTCTCAGAATAATTTCTGAATGCAAAAGCCTGCCTTTTCCTCATAAAAAGGAAGACAACCCTTTATGTCGGGGACGGGAGCCTCTCCATATCGGTGTGTGCCATTAAAAAAATCGGTAGTCAATCTAAGGGCGGAGTGGGGGCGGGGAGGCGACCGAAGTTTGGAAAGCATCTTCTAATTTAAAGCATATTCCGGGAGTTGCATAAAATAGCCGCGTGCAATCTCAAGCTCTACCCCCCTTCCTTTTCAGGTGCTATTCCTTAACTAGGTATCATCCCCTGCCTGTTGGGGAACGCCGAATCGGAGCCCGTTGCCCGAAGCCATTTCTGATCCGGGAGACTCCAGAGCAGAGAAAGCGAGCGGAGGCGATCTTTTAACGCCTGGCTAAGCCTTCTCGGGGCAGTCTTCCTCTCTCTCCCCTCCGTAACTCTTTCCCTGCGGAATCCCGCTGCGGTTTGGCCTGGCCCGGGTTTCTTTCCCACTCCAGCTCCCAACAGACTCAGAGCCGCGCGGAAGTTTTGAGAGAAGCCGCGCCGCGTCTGGCTTTCTTTCTCGGTCCCCTCCCAGCTTCGTGGCGGGAAGGAACCGCGAACGAGCCCTTGAAGTTAGCCTGGAGCTAATCAGGCCCTTCGGCCGGGAAGGAGACTCCGCTCTCGACTCTCCATTAAACCGCCTGCTTGTGAAGAGGCTGGCTGAGACTGGGACGGAGGCCCGGGCAAGGGTGAAGGGAGGGGAACCGGGAAGACCTCAGGCGCGCGCAAACGAGAACAGTAAAGGCTTGAACCTCGCTCCAAGCAAATCGGGGGCGGAGGGGCAGGAAAACGGGGCGACTCCAAGCAATGGATCGGGGACCACCAGCGGGGCGCAGGAAAGGACCGGGAAAGACCAGAGCCCTCAGCCGGCCCCCAGCCAGCCTGGCCTTTGCGCACTCGCAGCCGCCGTCGTGGCACACTACTCTTCAACAATTGCCCAAGACCGCTGAACGGCCCCGAGACCCTTTCGACTTGGGCCAGACACACGTTCCGGCTACTTTTAATTCTGTTAATTAAAAGGCAGGGGATCTGCGGGGAGGCCAAAGCAGACCGGCTCGGTGGAGCCGTGCAGAGCGGAGGAGCAAAGAAAGAGGAGGGAGGAAAAAAAACCGCAAAGGGTCTTTTGGAAATTACCCACCAAGCATCGCGCAAGCGCAGATCTCCTTGTATCCTCTTCGTCCCCTTCCCCGCCCTTTCCCTCCCCGCTCCTTCCTAAATCTTTTCAGACTTCAGAGGGGGACCTGTCATCGCTGACGTCGGTCAGGCAGCTTCGGCCAATCAGCGGCCTCCCTGATTGTTTAAGCGCTCCGGGTTGGAGCCGAGTCTATGAAGCTCTATTCAGCAGCCTCCCAACGTCCTGCTGCTGCCTCTCAAAGCATATGGGATTCCACGTAGGCATTAAAAAAACAAGGGGGGGGGGAGAAAGCTACAACCCCGTCCCCCAAAAAAGGGATGGGGAAGGGAGAGGGGGGAAATAAAGAGAGGGGAGAGAAAAAGAAAGGGGGAGCAAGAAGAAGAAGCAAAATCAAAACAAAGCCAAATACTGGAGACCGAGAGTTTGGGAGGGAGGAAGGGAGAGACGAAACCTTTCGGAGAAAGGAGGGGTGGGGGGAGGAAAACTTTCGGAAAAGTTTTTTTTTCCCACCGCGCGTTTTCTCCCTCTCTCTCCCTGCCTTTCAGGCGCTCCCGCTCGCTCGCTCCCCCCCCTCCCCGCTGTCAGGTGACTTTTTAGAACTGTAGAACCAAGTGAGCTTTGGGGGAAGCCAGGAATGGGGTCGACGGCATTTTCCAAGCGGAACACTGCGCTGAAATTAGTAGGCTTGGCAGGGGATCCTCCTCATCCTCCTTACCGCCATCACCACTCCCCTCAGAGCATGACAGGCTTCGCCGGGGATCCCCATTCCATCGTTCCCACGCGCCCTGGGGAGCACCCGGGAGAACCCCGCCTCGGGCTGAGTCCATTCCGGTCAGAACACTTGGGACACCACCATCACCATCGTCACCACCACCACCACCACCACTCTCCTCCTCCTCCACCTCCTCATCACCCAGCGGCCCTTAGGCTCTGTGCTGACCCTCAGCCTCACCATCCCGTGACAGGCCCAGCTGAAGTGGTCCCGCGTCCAACTGGAGCGTTGGGCCCGGCGCAGTCGACAACAGTCCCTTATGCGATCCCTCACCCAAGCCAGGCTCTATCGGCAGGTAGAGATTTACTCCTGCGCGGGGATCTAACTGCACCCGGCATGCCAGGGTTCTCTTATCCACACTCTGCTGCTCCAAGTTCTCACCACGGAATATTTGTCTCAACAACAGGTAGCTACCCCGGACACCATGCTCCCCACCACCTCCACCACCATCACCACCACTCAGAAGTCGGGACTCATTCGCTCCTTACTGGACTCCATCACCAGGAGCAACCTCCCCATGGACCTCCAGGTGGCCATCTAAACGGACAGATCAGGCTGGGACTACCTGGACAAATGTACGCCAGGTCTGAGCCTTTCACTCCAGGACCAATCTCCCGGACAGATCCTTTCGCGGCTTCCTCCTTCCACGGCTACAGTAGCATGAACCTGAACGTGAACCTCGCGTCACACCATGGCCCTGGGGCTTTCTTTCGCTACATGAGACAGCCCATCAAGCAGGAGCTCATCTGCAAGTGGCTTGAACTGGATCAGACTCCCAAGAAATTATGCTCGAAAACTTTCAGCACCATGCACGAGCTGGTGACTCACGTCACCGTGGAGCACGTTGGCGGGCCCGAGCAGTCCAACCACATCTGCTTCTGGGAAGAGTGTCCCAGGGAAGGGAAGCCTTTCAAGGCCAAATATAAACTGGTCAACCACATCCGCGTCCACACGGGGGAGAAGCCTTTCCCTTGTCCTTTCCCGGGTTGCGGCAAAGTCTTCGCTCGGTCGGAAAATCTCAAAATCCACAAAAGGACGCATACAGGTCAGTATAGGTTGGTCTTGCTCCATTACTGTTGAGTCCAGAGATCTGCTGATGCACGTGCACTTCTTCTTCCTCATCCGCCTCTTCCTCCCCCTCCCCTCTCCTCTCGTTTCCCTCTAATTATACTGAGACTTAATTAAAGCTACAGTAGTTCAGTAAACCCTGTAGAAGAGTTGCTTTAGGTTTTTTGCTTTGCTTTTGCAGCGTTTGCATGTGTGTGTCTGTGAAGAAAGAAAAAGAAAGGAAGGAAGGAAGGAAGGAAGGAAGGAAGGAAGGAAGGAAGGAAGGAAGGAAGGAAGGAAGGGAAGGTCCAGAATTTAAGATGGCATTTTTTGTGGTTGGGGAGGAGGGAAAGAGATTCCAAAGCTCTTCCAAGAAAATGCTACATCCAATCTTGGGGCAGGAACTTGCAAATTAAGAGCAGACAAAGGAAACTGCAGATTGTCTAGGCAATTGTGAGTGATGCCGCTGCGCCTTCCTTGTGAGAAAAACACAGCTGCACAGTCCCCTCTTTTTGTTTGGGACAGGAAGCCCTGAGGATAGTCCCCCAATGCTCTTTACCTCTTTAATGTTTGTATGCTTGAAAATATGTGGTTCATTTTTGGAACCTGGGAAGTTGGAAAGGATGGCAGGGATGTGTCCTGGATCGAAGGTGGTGGTGATTCAGTGTTTCTGGGCTGCCCATTTGAAAAGGTCACTGGCCAGCATTCTATGAGAAGTCTACATTAGAAACTTCAGAGTTTTTCTTCCTCTAGTTAACATGAAAATGCAAGCTGTCCAAATGAGACAACCTTGCAATATTTATGCTTGACCCCAGTCTGCCACAAAAGCATTTAGAGAGAATAAATGGAAACTTAGAAAGTTTTCACACTTCCGGACCCTTTCCGTGAAGCCTTACACTGTAAATGAGATTGACAGCCAGTGTCTGTGATTTTGCTGACTTCACCCAACTTCTCATCTCTCTGTCTCTCTCTCTCTCTCTCTCTCACACACACACACACACATTCAGCACAAGATATTAAATAAGCCTTTTTGCAAAATGTAATCATTTTCGTGATATAATTTTACACACACTGTCTGCTGTCCCTTTCTACTGGGCAACCGTTCAGAAATGAGGAATCCTAGGTTCTTCCTTTCTTCTATTCTGCCACTGTAAAGCCTCTTTGCTTTAGCAATTGAATGGCTTTGCTCTACTCTTCTTTATTCTCATCTTATCTTTAACATGTAATAATATTTTTGTTAGAGAATTTATATTATTTGGAATATTTAATCATCAATAACAAAATAATCAAAGCATAAGTAGGAAGCCATTAAAGAAGATACTTTATTCTTCAATCGTGGTGTCTTTTTAAATAAGCAAACTTTTAGTGCCCTTTCACTGCCTTCTCTTTTGAAGTCTCTGAAGCAGAAAATGCTCAATTTCTTGTAAATTTGACCTACAACAGTGCAGTTGAGCAGATGAGAAAGGTGCCAGCTCATAGGTTTATTACATGATATATCCTATCACACATGAACTTTTGCCTGAGCTTCCCACATAATTTTCTTTTAAAGGCAATGGTGGTGTAACTAAGGCCAGGGAATAATAGTCAAATTTTGTAGGCCTGATTGCATTATCATACTTTATGTTGACTACTCTAACTTGAAATTCTCAAACCCAAAAACATCTAAAATAGTAATAAACTTTCCAGGAAATTATTCATGGAGAAAATTTGAGATTTGTAAGAAAAAAATTGCTTTTTGTCCAGTATTAACAATGTTATATTTCCTAGGACAGTAGAAAGAAGCAGATTTCTGTAGCAGAGGAGAAAGAGAGAAAGAAAAAGAGAGAGAATTAATTCCCAATAGAGTGACACAGTGGGGGAAAAAACAGAGAAAGCAAAAATCACTTCCTTACCATTAGAGCTGGCCAGGGACATTTGTAACCAAGGAGGATTTTAGGCCGCAGTAAGGAAGGTCTGTTTTAACTTGTAATTTATAGCAGTAAGCCTGGCAAAATAGATCTTCCTCCGCCTTCCCTTCCCCCTCGAGAATTTTGCAAAGACTTTAATCCAGTCCCAGTGTTGGAAGGATTATGCTAAAATCTCCATGCTGTACGTCTTGCACTCAGCAGCCAGGCCTGTGAGAGCTACAAGTGGGGGTTAGAAGATGGCGGTGCAAATTCCATGGGGCTTGCACACGCATGCCCCTGCGCCCCCAACTTCAATGCTCTCCTTCTCCCCACTCACCACCAAGTTAGAAAAAGGAAGCTATCAAAGAAAGGTTAGAAATGTTTTTTCTCTATCTCTTGTTTGAATAACACATACTTCTGTACAGAAAACAATCCTTTAGTTTAGTCCAGGGCAGATGTGTTTGTGGGACCATCGCAGTGAGTATCCACTTTTTCTCCAATCAGCCCTTGGGTTCAAAGCCAGCTTTCAGTTTTGATTTTGGTCTCAATTCACAAGCTAGAGGAATGAAGGAAGGTTGAGGAAGGCGAACCTTACCTGAAGGCATCTCATTCTCTCTCCCTTTGGCAGGAGGGTTTACGGCAGAGTTGTTCCCCTGGGCCTCTTAACTTCCAGCTTGCTTGCACTGCATTACATGGATCTCCTTGATTTGTTATTTCAGCTGAGCAGGGGAAGGTCAAACTGTTTCTGTACAAGGAACTATAATTAAAATGCTTAAAGAGCTATCAAAATATAAGATCTTTCTTTTAATTTCTCTCCCCTCTTCTCCTCTCCCCCCCCCCCCCCAATTCATGGCATACCAAAACAGAATTCATGAAAGGGAGAAAACATCCTGTTATGTTCTTCTTTGCAAAAGCCATTGTTTTTCTCTTATGGACTGAGAATAATATTTAGATTTTCACCAATATTCTGGAAAATCAGCAGCCCCACAATTTGATGCTGGGAATTTTGTAGTCGTTTCCTTTAAGCCTTTAACCCTTAGAGCCATTTTGTTCCCAAAGGCAAATGGGTCTTCAGTTATTTTTTTTCAATGAACAGTGGTTTTAAAAAACAGTTAGCTTTGTAAATTGGACATTTAAATAGGATTTACCATTTTTAAATGATGCTTTGCACTGAAGTCAAAATATATGATCTGGACTCTTTCAAAAATTATCTTTAACAGTTAACATATAAACAATCACAGACACACACACCCCAGTAATTTATACTTTCAGAAAACAGGAGCTGGCTTTTCATATCCTATTTCAATGATATCTTTGTTGCCATGTTCTGCCCATTTCTGCCTGCCCGCTCTCAAATAATATATCCATAATCAATGGAAACTTCAGAGCAGGTGACTGCAGCATCTTGGACTTTCTATTGCTCACTCAGGTTTTTTGTGCCTAAATCAGTCCTTTTCCAGGCCATTGGTTTTTCTTGCCATCCCTCCTTCCAACAGCACTTTTCCTCCACATCCAGCATCCAGGATGTAATATAGTAATATAAAATATTACTATCCTAATATGATCTGCTGGACTTCATGAAAGCTTTGCATTGTCCTCAATGCTCTCTACCATCTACTTCCTTATATAGGCATATATTCCCCATGCTATTGTTTATGGTAGGTCTTCATGAAAACTTGGCCTGGACACCCATACCCATGAAGTTCATCCTGGCTTTCACAAAAATAAAATAATGCTGCAGTGAGCCCTCTAGATTTTTAGGCATTATGTATTAAAGTGGTAAGCAACCAGGAAAAACCTGAGTTATTGTCAGATTCTAGAAAATATTGCACAATCTTCAGAGAAATTAAGAGAAGCCAATTCTGAGGAAATTATATAGCCTGATTTTGAAGATAGACAACCCTGATTATCCAGGAGTAGCATGCCAACAAGCACACACACACACACACAACTTGCAAAGGCCTTTTGTCAGTACAGTATTGCATCCCAAACCTTATGTAAATTACATATGGGAAAGCCAAATATTATGTTTCCTGTCTGATTGTGGATATATAAGTGCATGGCTGGAGGCATATGGGCTTACTTGGTGGAAGTGTGAAAGGTGACAGAGAGGTATACTAGCTGAAGACTGTGATCTTTGGTTAGGAATTTTAGGTAAGACCAGCTATGTACAGTACTGTAGCTGTTTCTGAAACAACAGATAGCGGAGACCATTTGTAAATAATGAAGTGTTTGGTAAGGAAGACTAGAGGAGAAGGGGATTCTGGAAGAGATGACGATCTGCAAAACTCCCTAAAAAGAGTCAACCTGGTTTGCCTTCAACACCCTGTGTTGCCGCCATCTTGACTTTTTTGACTACACTCTACCAGCAAGTAACTACTAGCTGTCCTGAAGGGGAGATTTCTCTTGCTTCAGAGCAGCCCTTTTCTCTGTGAAAGGAGAGCATGCTAACTTTCTTGTGGGAGGGAGACCCTGATAATAACCTCGAAATTCCACCGGGGAGTTTTAGGGATCTCCTTGAATCCCGCCAGGCATGAATTTGCACCGGAACATCCGGCGCCGTTTCCAGAAGGGAAAAATGTCCCCCCCGCCCAAAGCTCCATGGTTGGAAAGGACTTGAAAGGAAGTGGGGTTACTTACAGCAGTGAGAATAGCCTCTTTCTTCCCCCACCTCCATTCCCAAAAAAGATAGTATGCCTTGCCCCCCCCCCCCCCTACTTTCCCCCTTTCCTTCCCGGGCCGTTTCTGCCAAGTCTCCCAGGACTGCCTCTCTCTTTGCAGGCGAGAAGCCCTTCAAATGCGAGTTCGACGGCTGCGAGAGACGCTTCGCCAACAGCAGCGACCGGAAGAAGCATTCCCACGTGCACACCAGCGACAAGCCCTACAACTGCAAAGTGCGGGGCTGCGACAAGTCGTACACCCATCCCAGCTCTTTGAGGAAGCACATGAAGGTCCACTGCAAGTCCCCGCCTCCCAGCTCGGGCTACGAGTCGTCCACCCCCTCCCTGGTCTCGCCTTCGTCCGACTGCGGCCGGGACCCCCCTCAAGCGCCGCCGCCGCCGCCGCCTCCCCCGCCTCCCCCAGCGGCCTCCTCCCCGCAGGCGGCAGCCAACCTGAGCGAATGGTACGTGTGTCAGAGCTCCGGGGCCAGCGGCATCCCGACGCCACCCAGTAACTCTCCTTCGCCCCACGCGGGAGAGGCCGCGTTCACAAACTGCGACCCCGGCCCCAATTACTAACGCCGCTGGCTGTAGCACTTGCCCGTCGCCCACCAGGCCGCCGCCGCCTTCTTTCCGAGCTCTTTCGGGACTTTGAGGGGCGGAAACCGACCCGACCCTGGGAAGCCCCCTCCCCCCCCCCCAGCTCCCCCGGTTCCCCCCCACGTTCCCTCTCGCCCCTTCTCCCAGGCACCTTTGATCAGAATTGCTGCACTGGCCACCGGAGAGAAGACGCACTGTGGGGAGGGGGGGATAATGGAAGAAAAAAAGACCTCCCCCCTGCTTTTGTATTTATTATGGTGCCAAGCGCACAAGACCAACAGCCCTCTCCTCCCCCTTAACGTCTTTTCCCACGACTTCATGAGGGTTTTTTTTGTTTTTTAATTATGCGTATTATTTTATTTTTCAACCCCATCCTGAACCTGTGCTTGGATCGCTTTCTTCCCAACGTTTACAGACGTGTCAGAGTTGGCACAGCTTTTTTTTTTTTTTGTATCAATGAACCAAAGTGTTTTCCTACGGATTTCTAGTTGTACAGTCGCGATCTTCGGTGCTGGTACCTCGTGACGGTGTTTTTCTTGGACTCTTTTGTTCCCTGGTGGTTTTTATTTTTGTTTTTCATTTTGACTGTGTGTGTGTGTGTGTGTGTGTCTGCCCGTGTGGCGTGTGTTTGCTTTCTGGGAAAAGGGTTATCTACAAATATGTTACTGGTTAGCCAACTGTTCAGCGATCAATTAAATACTTTGATTAATTTACCAGCTCAGTTGACATTTTTTTTTGGGGGGGGGGGAACCCTCTTTACTGACCCGACTTAACCAGTCTACTCTGCCCACTTGTTACTAATAAAACAGACCCAAGGGTAGCTTAATGATTTGTGGTACATTTTAATTTACACAAGTAATGGATTTTAAACGCACAAACACATTCTCCCTTGTGCTCCCACTCCTGCTCCCAGTGTTATTTCTGTGAATTCTTGCAATTCCTTAGTGAGGGGAAAGTAAGATCCATATTAAAGTGAGAAGGAGTTGATATGAGTGACGTCATTGTGCTGATTCTTGGATTCTCCAGAAATTCAACATGTAGATTCCCCTCCCAAATGATGGAATAAACCCAGTGGCAATTTTGTTTTGAAATGCACAAAGGTTATGTAAAATTATGTGAGGTTTTTTGTAATGGTAAAAATAAATGTTTTTTTTTCCAAATCTCTAGCATATCAAGAGGCTACTTCTGAGTCCTTCCTTTTTACCCCTTTTTTTTGTTTTCCAGCTGAGAGGGGCAAGAGGGAAAAACAGAATACATTCCAGTTTGAGCATAGGGGCAAAGAATCCTTGTGAAGGTTCAGTTACTTACACCAGGCCCTAAGGCTATCCGGTCATCCTAAGAGTCCTATATCATTTGCTCATGATGTATTATTGTATTTCCAGTAGGGTTCCTGGGATGTCCAGTTGATTCTGATCAATGCTATGAAAACAAGGCTCATTTTTCTGAAGGGGCACACTAGGATTTTGCTGCAATAGTTTCCATATGGGCTATTCCTTCATTATGTAGTAAAGATACAAACTATGCAATCCTCCTCTGAATGATTCCTATTAAAAGCATCTGGTTTCTTCTAAATAGTGTCAGTAAACATATTTTTTTCTGAACTTTTCATTTTTGGGGTGCAGTCCAATAAGTCCTCGGGAATTCATTGAGACATCCTACAAGAGTATGAAAACGTAGGACTTATATCCAAAAACCAGACTTAATTTACATTTTTGCATTCCTACAGCTTCTCAGTTATTCTGTTTTCAATTATGAACTGGGAATCAAGAAATATATGATTCTTCAATCCTGTAAACTACATCCACAATATTATCCTATGTTGCCAGATGAAAAGCAATGGAAGAAGCAATCCAATAACTATATTATCCTTTTATAAGTGTTTAAAACTAAAAAGCATATATTCTGTATTTTCCACAGTTATTTTTCTTCCTATGGTTGTTCAGTTCCTTTATAGTGGAGGCAACCAAGAAAAGAAAAGCTATGGAGGCTTTGGCAAATGGAGAAGATAAGCTCTACCTTGCCTGGAATTCTCAACTGAGCCTTTCTGCTTCCCATCTCCACCTCCAGCCAAGCCTTTTCTTCCTGATTTCTTTCTTTGCAGAAGCTGTGGTTTTGGATGTGTAGGCTAATCACCTTTAATTTTTCATTTGCTTGTTACAGATGTCTATCTCGTTGCTCTCAAGGTAATCTAGACAGAGGCAGCTGAAAAGCCCTGCATCTTATGCCTTAGACATCAAAGCAGGCTCTCACAATGAAAGTATTTCTTCGCAACGGTGAATCTTCATGGTGAGTTAAGATTTCTATAGCAGTAGGCAAGTCATACTTTAAAAGATTGAAAAGAGAAGTCTGGAGCCCATCTAGCCTTTTCATAAGGAGGACATAATATTTAGGTCTAAGAGATTCTTCCTGCCATCAACCCCCCTCCCCCAGCCTCTGATTTTCTAACACCCCTCCCCAGCTGGCCCAACTTGGTTTTTATTGATTTTGTTTGAGCTTCCAGTCCAGTGCATATGTGTGTGTACATGTATCAGAGAGTGTGAGTGAGTGTATACATCTATTTTTACCTCTACCTTTTTCTCAATCCTCTGTGTGTTTGTGATGGACCTGGAATTTCCTCTCCTGTCCGACCTTCCGGGGCACAGAAAACCCCACGCGAATGGGAGGCCTTGTTCCAACCCCATATTCAGAATGGATAAGAATGTCAGAAAGAAAAATGGGCCTGCTTGAATCACAGCCCGTCACTTCACTTTTGTTTCCCTTCTTCTGGGCCCTGATCAGAGACGGCCTTTGGGATTTGATGGCGACTTTTCTAAAGGCGAGGAAATGGGTTTGAAGGAGAGGGAAGAAAAGGAGAAAGGTCTAATCAAGACCGGCCTTGTTCAAAGGCTCTGATTTGAGGTGGCGGGAGGGGGGGGAAGGCGGGGGTGGAGTGATGATGGGGGCTGCAGGGGTGGAAAGTGTGAGCTTTATGGTGCATCAACATGCCACGTTAGGATCGCTATGGTAATGAGCAGTGCAAAAGCAGGCACCCTTGAAAGGAAGGCACACTCCATTCGAGACAGTCTATTAAGACACATTTGTGCTGACCTCTGGTTTTCATGCTAGCTTAATGCATTCAATCGGCTCTTCCTCCATCTCGTCCCCTTCAGCTTGCCAGACCGGCTTGCCCTCTTGAAGGAAAGCCTTTGTGGCAGAATCTTGGGCCGATGTGATTAAGAGAAATGGGGAGGAGGAGGAGGAGGAGGAGGAGGAGAAGGAGGAGGAGGAGGGGGGGTATCGAAGAGTTACCAATATTAGATGGAACCTTTGCAGCCGAAGAATGTGGTGGCATTGTCACCATAGAAGTTGGTGGCATTATCTCCAAGGCAAGGCGTTTTAAGATCAGGGACACAGCTCTCTGAAAATAGCTTTAAAACAAAAAAACACCCCCCAACCCACCCCCAGGCTCAAAGAAGAAGACTGTTGCTAGCAAGTCAACTCTGGGACAGTTTCCATACAGAGCAGGAATTTTGTTCTTTAGTAAGCTCACATATTTCTGTTTCTTTATCCCCCTTTTGAAACCCTTTTCCAAGTATCTTCCCACCAGTCCTCATAATGTTTAGCATTTTTTGTACATGGAGGTAGGAGACTTGATTTTTGGGAATATTGGTCTTTTTTTCCATATTTAAATATTCTATCCCTTAAATTGTTTGGGGGGCTCCGGTTCTGTTTATAGTAGTGAGATTTTTTTTTAAAAAAAAGATGAGTCATCCCTAAATGCATATACTGATATAGCTCTATATTCCATAGACCCCTGTGTATCAGTATATAGCTCTCCTATGTCGAAGCAAAAGTTAAAACAGAAAGAGATGCCTCTTTGTTCAGTTTTACCAATAAAGACTGTGTGATCTTTAGAATGCCTGGCATTTTTTTTCCTTGAAAGAAGCAAGTAAACAAGTCATAAATCACAGAGGTGGTTTTTAAAAGGGAGTCCTGTTTTGCCAGGCTCCAGAACTTGACATTGCCAAGTCTGAGGCCATGGCAGTGGGTATATGATCCCAAGAAAGTTAGAAGTCCATGTTCCGGTAATTGTCTCAGTGTTTATTTTATCCAAGTACTCCAATGAATAGGGGAAAAATAAACATACTGGGAGGAGGGATACAAACAGTTGAGTCGTCTTTAGTGCTAGCCCTTGTGGCTGAATAAAAAAGGATGGTCCAATTGCTATTGAACTGAGAAATCTTTGAAGTGGGAAGTTATTATCTGAGAAATTCCTTTTCGTCGTCCTAACAACGCTTATGAAACGTAAAAAGGTCCTTTGTCAGCGATTTGTTCTCCCCTCTGTCAAAGTCCCTCTGCCCCGTTAGCTGGGACCGTTTCTAAAGAGATGAATCCAACCTTCTTTTAAAGATAAGGTTGAGATGGAGACAGAAGACGTCCTCACACACAATCAAATACCCATGTCCAGCTAGTTCTGTCTGCCACTCTGTAGGTGGAAGGATCATGTGGCTCCAGGGTGTGGAAGATGGAAGGAGGAGGACAAATACTCCCCATTCTCTCTCTCTCAACACACACACACACACACACACTGAAGAACCCATTCTTTTCCGTTTTAGAACTAGTTATTTATATAAATGGCTTCTGTTCTCTGCACAGTATTTAAATTTTGGTGAACAGCACCAGTTTTTGCTATTAGATCTGTGACTTTTTACCATTTCATTAGACTAGTGTAATAGCTCATACACTTTTGTTTTACACAGGCTGCCTCTGGGATAATGCTATAAATTCTGGCCAGAAGAACACTTTTTAACAACACCTCACTAAAAATAGCCATGCCTCCCAAGCAAGGACTTTCATAATTTGCAGTATTTTATAGTCAAGCAGTAGAGAAAAAAAAAGTTTCATCTGGACTCCGCTTGGCGTGCACTCCATAGCTGAGAAAAGCAGCAACAGACTGATTACATTATTGACAATTGATACTCATCTGTAAGCCAAAAGTCAACAAACAAATTCACACATTGCATATTTAGTAATTTGCATTTTTACCCAAACCATTCTTGAGACTTTGGTTTTAAAACTTTGCATTTTAAGACGTTGGTTTCATCCTGGTCCAATGAACCAAGCTATGAACTTAGTAGCCTTTCTGGATTTGTGCCAGACTAAGAGCTGAACTATAAGGAAAGGATTAACTGGTGCACATGAATTAAAAGATGTTTGGTTTTGCGTCATGGATTCACTTGGGAGCTGTAATTCACAAGCAACCCAACACACAACTTAGTGAAGCTGACGGCTCTTGGATGCCAGCCATTTGTTCCGCAATCCCAAATCATAAATGGAGAGAATAAGACTGACTAAAATTGATTTCTTCATTTTCAGCAGTTAAACTTTTCTGCGGGACTCCAGTTTGCACCCTTAACAATAACAACAATAACAACCCAACATTTACTTGAATAAAAATGTGAAAGATTAAGGTAATCTGTATTACCCAAACTTGGAGATATATCATATTAAACACTTTTCATCAAAACTAGGAAAAGCTGGAAAAGCAGTGGGAGATCTCAATCTATGTGCTACTTTCAACCCTTCTATAAAGCCAGGTTGCTTCTGGATTTGAAAGCAAAACTATTTATTCAAGTTCTGCATGATGCCATTTTTCTTTTCTTTCCCCTTTTAATCATTTCAGTACTATAAAGTTTTAAGAACTGTATCATTTTATCTCATCTTCCTTCCTCTCCCCTTTTGCCTAGAATGGACCACTTCTGTAAGTATGCCTTTAGTTTATTTCTATACTCTACTCCATCATTTTTAAAGATGATGCCTGTGACCTGACACACCCTTATTTGGATGGATGTAAGGGCCACTGGATTCAATGGAGCTCCTTTTTCAATAGACGTTTAGAGAAATATGCCTTAATATCCCCCACACTAAACGTCTACACTGTAAGGATGTAGGTTTTGTACTATGTGTGAAATATAGATAGTGAAAAGTCTGTTTTGGCCTAGAATCGATGTGATGAATGTTTAAAATAAAATAAACATTAGATGAAAACATAATTTAGTGTCAATCGTGTCTATAAGGTTTTTGTACTTTTAAAACATAACAAAATAAACCCTGCATGAGAAAAAAACAATTTGCTTCCTGGTTACTTAATTTATATTTGTTTATTTTCCTTTCCATTTTTTTTTACAAATTAAGTAGAAACGTTTGTCTCAAAATTAGGGTGATCAAGGAGCTCCGCTTTTCACAGAAAGGCTTCGCTTAGAACTCTTACAAAACCCTGTCCCTAAAGTACAGTACCGAAACTGAAAATCGCTGAGCTGAGTGAGAATTAAGCCACCTACATTAATGTAAAGAATCAATCACGGCTCTTATTACATCACTCCCGCGCTCGCTCGCGCGCGCGCGCACACATACACACACACACACCCGGGAGGCTCTAAGCGGATCTGTGAAACCTCGTCTCGCGGCTGCTCCGGGCCCCCACCTTCCGCTGCGCATGCGCGATGACTGGCCAAGAACTTCAAAGGCGTTGCTTTTCAGCGGCTCCCCCCTTGGCTTTTTCCTGCTCAAAAATGCTACTTGTGTAAGGTTAGAGCGAGTCCCCTCGAAATCAGCAGGATTTACTCCGCAGGAGGCACATCCGGGATCAGACTGCTTCGCTTTACCGGGCTTACATAAAAGGAAGTTCCACTAAAATCATAATGGAGAGGGGGAGGGGGTTGAGGAAGGCGGGCGAGCAGGCTTGTTACAATCGACAGGTGCTTTCTTGGTAAAATGGGTGGGTGGGTGGGAGGGCTGCATACTTCATATGTGGTTCTCGCTGTCCGTTTTCTTCACGCCTTTGGTTACCTTGGCCTCTGCAGAGAAACACAGCCGGCGACCGCCCGGATCCCAGGAGATCCAGGTCATTGGGATGTGGGGAAAGGAGGTCACGAGAGGGATAGTGATAAAGGGGAGAAGGTAGACTGTTCCTCCCCAAGCTAGAAGCGGAGTGACAAAGGGTTTTGCAACCTCAAATGCTCCGTGGAGAGGTGCCCCCTCGACCCCCGGCTGTGATCAGCTAGTCAGGGAGGGTCCTGTGGGTAGCAGGGCAAGAGGCGTGTGGACATTCTTCCCTGGTCTTTCAATAGATCCGGCGGCCTTTTCCTTCTTTCAATGAAGCCAACTCATTTCCTCTCCTGTTGCTTTCCTGCCTCGGTCCCCGCGCGCAAGCCCCTGCATTGTGCGAATGCATTCATTAAGGACCATTCATTCCCCCCAGCCCCACAAAGTCCAATTGTATCTTTAGGAAATGAAGATTAAGAAATTATATATATATATATGTATGTATGTATGTATGTATGTATGTATGTATGTATGTATGTATGTATGTATGTATGTATGTATGTATGTTAGTTTTATGAGCTGATCAATAAATAAATCAGAGAGACTAGTATAGATCTATTTCGAGCTTTTTAGCTCTCATTAGCTAGCCATACCCTTACTGGGATTCAAACCGGGGCTTACGCATGGAGTTCGAATTCCAGTAAGGGTATGGCTAGCTGATGAGAACTAAAAAGCTCGAAATAGATCTATACTAGTCTCTCTGATTTATTTATTGATCAGCTCATAAAACTAACACACATATTAAAAAAAATCACACAACGGAACTCATGGCTTTCTGTCTAGATGGTCTCTGACAACGGAACTCATGGCTTTCTGTCTAGATGGTCTCTGGTGATGAGCCAAAAGGCAGAAAAGGAAACAGCATGTCTCCTCCCTTAATTGGGGCCCTAACAGGGTGTTGTGGAACACACACACACACACACACATGTTACTTTTATGAGTTAGGTTTATCTAAAGTTAGTTTTATCTGAGTTAGTTTTATCTAAAAAAAAATGTACACAACGTAATTTCATGGTTCTCTGTCTAGATGGTCTCTGGTGATGAGCCGAAAGGCAGAGAGGGAAACAGTATGTCTCCTCCCTTAATGGGGCCCTAACAGGAAGTTGTGAAAACAATTATATATATATATAATTGGCTCTCCCGCCTTCACTCTCTCCAGTGGATCTCTGATGCTGCACAGGCAGCCTTCTGGCCCTTTGCATGAGAAGGCTAGAGATCCTCAGTTGAGTGCAGCACTTCAAGTCGCAGGCCAGTTGGCTTTCAACCCACAAAACCACCGAGCCCGTCTGGACTCCGGACTTAAAGCTTGGCATCACCTAGACCGAGGACAGGCTTTTAGTTCGTTGCCGGAGTCACGCTTATTCTGAAGTCACCTTAAAATCGCCAATACGTGGAAAGGAAAGAGGAAAGATAAGCAGAAAGGCAGATTAAAAAAAACACACACACTTATGTAAAAAAAAAAAAAGCCGGAGTCGATTAAACAACCCTAATGAGAAAGGGATGTAAAAGGATCTACTTCGGAGTAAATGGAAGGAATAGTTAAATGAGCCAGTTATTATTCTTTTTTCTTCCTCACCTCCCATTCCTTTGATGGTTAGGTACCACCCAACATGACCTGCGTTTCAATGCACTCCAAAGGAAGAATGGAATGAACTGCCAATGCCGTAATAAATGAATATATGAAACACAGGCTACAGTTTGTGTTCCATTGATATGGACGTAAATATGATGGGAAACCTACATAAAATTGTCTACTGCTATTTCAAAGTCCTAGCCAACATCATAAAACTGTACTAGAAATTAATAGGACCAGAATCAAGAATTCAGAAATCTTAAAATGTTTTCACCAAAATCTTGTTTGATTTGTCTCTGCCTCAGAGATACACACACCCCAACATAAAACTCCTCATTAATATCAGCTCATGTTACCTGAGTTATTTTTGGTTTCTTTGTACTCACATATATGTAGGTTATCTCCTGTGAATTTATTTTCTAAATTTAGATGAAATTAGATTAAGTACATAAATGCCTTTAATCCATTTTTTCCATTCAGCCTAAAAAAAACCTTAATAGTAAATGTTTTGAAGATGACAATTGATTGCTACTTAAAATGGAATATTAAAATGTGTCCTTTTCCAAAAGCATTGATAGATCACGTGGGGGTTTTTTTTTATATCTGATAACAATTTTTAAACTAAGGCTGGTTTAGTTGTTTTATCAAAAGGGTAATTATTGATTGCAATTCCTAAAATTTTACATACACTTATAAGAACTACATGGAGACCAAATAAAATGTGGTAGTCCATGTGCCTGGTTATATTCCAAAAGTTTTTTTTTTTTTTTTAAATCTATATTAGTAATGTTTTGCTTTCACTGACAGACATCAAAAGATCTATTCAAAGTTCAGTTCCTTCCATTGTGAATTAACCTTTGAACCTTGGTTAAATCTTCAACAAATCTTACATAGCTAGCTTTCAAAATGCAATTTCAATAAATTCAAATCAAAGTATTTCTTGAAAACTGCTACTAAAATTTTAGTCAAACAAACTTTAGCAACAAAAAAATAACCACTCTGATATTTCAATATGCCACAGATCTTAGTAGGCATTTCTCAGGAAAGATCTTCAAAAATGTGTTTCAAGTTATAATAAGTGGTGTTTTCTTTCATTTCTTTCAGTCATGACACATCATTAATTCAACATATTCACCCCAGTCCCAAACCTGGAAAGAAGTTGACATTTCTTTAAGATATATAAGGCTGCAGTCCTTAATATATTTACTAGGGAGAAATTCCTGTTGGTCATAATGGCATTTATTTTAGGGTGTGCCTACATGAGATTTATGCTGTGGAAGACATGTATCTGATGATACAGTATAGTATTTTTCTCTAAAAGTTTCTCCAAGAACTCAATCCATAAGCAAGTTAAGCAAAGAATATCACTGGACTTAAGCCTTCATTTCCAGGAAAGATCAGTTGGGTTAAATTCAGATCATCATTCTTAGATAGTTAAATTAAAAGCTAGGCAAATTTTTCCTTGCCAGAGTGAAGAAACACAAATTATTCCATTCCACACAAAATCAATTACTCTGGAGTATTTATCTTGCTTTATTGGCTTAGAATGAATCCATGTGAAAACAACTGAAAACATACTTTGGAATTCTATACCCCATTCTTTGTTTGAAATGTAAAATTTGTAATTTTTTGCTTAGCATTTAACAATCACATTTTCTTCCTTGGAAGGAATTGTTGTTGTAAACAAGAACAGTTTATTACATGTCTTAATGGGCGCACACTGATAAATTTGATCTCAACTGCAAATAAATGTATTTTTCCTAGATCTGAGTCTGCTCTGGGTAAGCCAGTCACACTGATAAGAAAGAATCAGGGTGTGTGTTTTTTTTCCTTCTCCAGGAAGTGGAACAACCTAAAAAGAGGGAAAACAGTTTAAAAATTTCAGACACCCTTTTAGTGTGAAATATCATTTCATTGTATGAAGTTAAAAAGAGGGTCGGTAATCCAACTTCCGGAAAGCATTCTGAATTATTTCAGCAGACTCTTTTAAAGGGGATTAGCAAGGCTTTAGGCCTTCTGTTTTATTCAATCTCTGATTTTATGTTATAATTACGAGATGTAAAGCCTCTTGAATTAGTATGCAGCCGAAGTCCAGACATTATGCAGGTGCTATTCTAATCATTCAGCTTTTAATTAAGGGACGAGGTAAGAAAACAGAATAATAAAAACACTTTTGTGAGAGCTGAGAAAATCGTGAGCGACTGCATGAATGAAGCTTTTATACCTTCTCCTGACAGGTCAGACACCAATTGCCTGACTTACGACCTTTTCTTGGTGAAACAAGGCTGAACAGCTTTCTCACCTTGTTCCCATTATATGGCTTTTATATTCTTGGAGAACTTATGGAAATGCCAGAAAGATTCTTGCTGAAATTAGAGGGTGGGGGAAGAGAGTAGCCATAGATATTTCCATGATAAAGGATAGTAGTTTATAAGAAATTACTTCCTCTCTGAATGTTCACAAATGGGTGGCCAGCGTGTGTATAAGTTGATGGCCACATACGTTCATTATTTGTCTTTTTAGAGTTTTTCTAGGTAACCCTGTCAGAAGGCATAGGTATGGGAGGGAGAGAGAGAAGGCAAGGGTAATTGCCATGGAATTAGCATTTGTGGTGGGATACCACAAACTGTTCAAGGCAGGTCTTTAGCAGTTGTGCATATCCCATAACTGTAAATTATGGAATGGATGTAACATCAGTATTTGCAATGCCACTGAATTTAGGTAACTCTGCAGAAGGTTGCAGCATGCCATCCCCTCTGAAATTTACTCTAAAACAGGCCAATCTGTACACCTTTCGAACAAAAGATTATTAGACCACAGTTGTTTACTTACTCATAAGTTAATTCTTTTGCAATGGTTGAATCTGCTTTTTGAACCAATTCAACGTTATGCCTGTTTATTCAAAAAGTAAGTTTGGAACCTTTGTCCAGGATGTTTGAAATGCATTGGTTTGTGATTTCCTTACTGGACCACAGGTTTGCCTAAAAACCATTAATAGGGGATAAGCACAAACAAAATAGTCACTGTGCCCAGGATCAGGATTCAAAAATATTTTTGCTGTGCCTGCTGCTTCAAAATGCAGAACATCATTAGATCTATTTGAAGGGACTAGCTAACCAAATGAAGATTTTTCTCCTCCTACAAGCCTCATTTTGTTTTATTCAGCCTCTGGATTGGTAAATGCTGGGAAAAGAAGTTTCCCAGTCAGTTTTCAATCAGATGCAATTCTTGGATTCTTCCTGTATTTTGCACAAATACAGCAAAGTAATTAAAACCCAGAAAGAACACTGAAGCAGGTGCCTTTCCAGCCTTTCAATTGCAAAGGAACACCCCTAATTCCAGTTTTATGCTTTGAGAGCATAATTTAATCTATGTATTATAAATGTCAGATCTGACTTTTTACTAGCTATTTCTGTCTCAGCTGATGGCCAGGCTTGATTTCTAACCCTTAGAAATTAGGTAATACTTTGTATTCTTGTAATATTTTAAGAAAAAAAATCATATGAATTCAGTGGGGCTTAATATTAATTTATTGGGAAATAACAACAACAATCATTCTGCCCAATTCCAATGAACCTTAAGCTGGCTTGCAGCCCAGGCTGCTTCACAGCTAGTCCAAAGAAGACTTACTAAAAGCCTGCCTGATATAGGGCCCATAGGATTGCAAGCTCTCTGTCCCCATAACAATGGTAGATACCTCCCTTGCCTTGCAGACTTCAGGAATGAGTTATCAATAATTTAAATGAAACTTTATCATTCCAGTTTGCAAACTAGTCTCTATGTACAGTTTTTTTGTTTCCTATTTAATTATCAAATTGACCCAAATACAGTTTATGTTTCCATCCATCCATCTCCTTTGAATCTGACTTTCATGAACATTGGGATTCACAGGTAAGTTTGTAATTTAATTATTTGTATTAACCTTTTCTTTAAGCTAGGTGTGCATATGTATATGCGTATGTGTACAGACCTAAGTTCTTCAGATCAAAATAATCTATCTCCATTTGTATACCAGTTGGTTGTATTTGTGCATAAACAAGGAAAGGTGAGTTTGTCTATTTCATTGCAAATGGAAGACCAGGAGCAGGTTGAGGATGGACTGAGCTTTGGAGCACTGGGTGAGAGTATAGGAGACACTGGAGGAGGAGGGGTCTTTTGTAGTTGACTTTATCCAAAATCTCCCTCCCTCCCTCCCTCTCTCTCCTGCATGTATCTTTCATTTCATCCCCTCCTCCTCCACCCCCCCCCCCTTCACAGCATTGCTCAGTGGCTGTAAATGAATCAATTCGGACTGCTGGGGGACTCCCCGCTTCTCCAGAGGACAATGCCAAGTATTAGGATATCAGACCCACTCAAAATGATCACATGTTCAATGATTTTACTTTTCACGGATGAAGAGTTCCTGGTTTTTCTTTCCCTACCCCACCCATCACCCCCTGCCCCTCTTTTTCCTTCCCATGTAAATCAAGCCCTTTCCTTATTAAGGCCGAGCACTAATCTCCAACAACCTTCACATAATGTGGCACACCACTTCGCACCTGCATTCTGAATAGAGGGGGCTTTTCAATGGAAGACACGCTTGTTGGCCCTGCTCCTCAAAGAAGTTGTCTGAATAAGTCAAGGTCCTTGAATGCCCAGCCTTGCTTTCTCTTGGTCTCCTTTGATCAGGGGAAAATAGCTCCTAATTTGTCCCTTTTTTTCATTGTAACATCATTTTGAAGTCTCTTTCTTTTTGCTTTACTCTCTTTTTGAGCAGGAAGTTACCCAAAAATGGAGCACTGCACCTCCTTTAGCTGAAAGACAACAGACACAATATACAAACATAATTTGCTTAATGTAGAAAACAGGTTTACCACTTTGGGGAGGGGGTCAGTGCATTCTAGATATTTGTAAGTCTTACATCTTTACCAAGTATCCACCTGTTTTTCCATTTCTAAACTTGTTTCTCAGAGGAAAGTGGCAATATCCAATTTCACAATTTTCAAGCAGAAGAAAAACCAAATTCTGGGCATCAACCCAAATTCATTGTATTAAAATAAAATAGTCAAAGACTAGCTGATGCAGCTGGATATTTACAGCAAACTTCCAGGCAAATGCATCTTTCTTTTTTTAAAAATGTGTGTGATACAAAAGTATGTGAGGCACAAAAGTGCTTTGTTTAATTCTAGAAATCTAATCAATTACAGCAAATTATTCTGTGCAACACTAAAATTGCCAAACGAGTCACTCTTTCTAAGAGTAAACCCTACTGACCTTGATCTACTCAGTATTCTAGGATTGCCCCCGAGAAACTTGTATTAAAAAGAAAGGATGGGAGGAAAAAGAAAAACAATGGAAAAGAAGCCCTTTTGTTAAGCTAGGTCCTATTTACACACACATCTGAGTAAATTTGGCTGGATTTCATGGCTCTAATTTTTAAGTAAACCTTCCCATTTTGAATACAAATGACACAATTTCTTTATAACCATGCAGAGGCTTTGACAATGCAATGCAATGGTAACCATCTGAACACACGTTCTTTCTAAGAAAACATGAATTGTGTGAGCATTCCTAAGTTCATTGCCTTGTTGATATTTGTGCAGCTGTGCTGGCAGCAATAATGCAGTAGCATCATTATTCATCCAACATAGATGGAATGATTTGGTTTACTTATTGCAGCTATTATTAGATTGTCTTTCAATTGTATTGATTCCTCCAACGAGCTCAGAGTTAAATTTGAATAGGATTCACAGAACAATAACACAATCAAACAGTACAGAACAATGGAATAGTGAGGAAACCCTAACAGATATTAAATTTGTTTAAAAAAACAAAAGGACAGTTTTACCAGAGTGAGCTCCACTGAATCCAAGGGGACTGTATATCCAAATGAATATGCATGTCTCACCTAAAAATGTTATATCTGTAGGATCATGGGAAGACAAGCCCTTGCTTTCAATAGTCCAGAATGCATGGTTCTGTGCAGGCCCAGGTGTGCACATGTGCACATGTCTCCTGCAGGACCTACATTGGGTGTTGATTTGCTTCCAGGTCCAATTCAAGGTGCTGGTTGTTGCCTTCAAAGCCCTACATGGCTTGGGACATGGTTACTTGAAGGACTACCTTTTCCTAGTCACAGCTACCTGACCTACCAGAACAGAGGAGGCAGGGGGTGCGACTGGTCTCATCTCCCAAAGAGGTCCATCTAGTGGGATCAAGAAAAAGAGCCTTCTCTCGTTCCCTCCCTGTGAAACATCATCATCATGAAGAGAAGATTGCTCCCCACTTCGACACTCTTTACCAAGACCTCAATTTGCCAAAGGGCCTGGGGGCTCCAAAGTGGGATGGAGACTATCAAATAGCTCACTTGTCACTGTAGTTGTGGGGATATTGGTTTTTATTGTTTTATACTGAGTTTTTATCTTTGTAAGCCACCAGTAATCACTGAGAGAGTTAGGGGGCCATAGCAATTTTCATAAACTAACAAACAAAGAAATACATTTGTCCCTAATAGGAAATGAGAAGTGCAGTATCTAATTTTAAGTGAAGAAACACTCTAAATATTAATAGCCAGGCAGAAAACGAAACAGTTCTTAGAATTTAAATAAATAAATTTGCTCCAAAATAAATAGGGTATTTCTTTCAAAGGATGAATTTTTGCACTGAGTCAGGTTCTTGGTACTGCAGGGGAAATCTTGAAGGTTGAAAGTCTTGCCACTCTTGGGGAAATACAAACTTACAGTTTAAGAGCCAGCACTTACCTCTGTGTCAAGTGTTATGATTCCAGTTTGAAAGCAACTGCACCTTTCAAGATGTTTCAGCTTGAGAATGAACAATATGCCATGTAATATCCATTTCAAGGAGTCCAGAGGAAATGTTTCACCAGTGATTCCGCACTGGAGTTGCAATCAGTGCTAGCACTTAACAATTGTACTTGTTTGCTATACTTACTTATATGAAACCAACTGTTGCATTCACACTTTGCAACTCACCAATTATAAGATGTGGATATTAACTGCAACTGGATCAGATTCCAATTACAACATTATTCTGCGTTTTTATTTTGTAGGGACATCTTATGGAATATGGCTATCCAAATACAACTCAATTCTTTCTGAGAGGGAGAATTCTTCAGAAACACAAAAGGACTTACAATAAAGTCTCCCTCTCAAAAGCCTTAAAATATTTTATTTATTTGTTTGTTTGTTTGGTTGGTTGGTTCAGATTTTGCCTAAGATTGCCAACCAAATGTAACCATATTCTCTGCTGGGCAGATCACCTACAGGAAGTCTGATGAAGAACAAATTCTGACTCACTGTAGCATCAGGCATTTGCAACCCAACTTTTTCAGCCATGTCTCCTGTATGTAAGTTGTTCAACTATCCGACTTCCCAGACAGCATTACAAAGATTGGCTATTGTATGAGCCCTCCCATAAGGAGGGCACCAAATTATCCAGTGGTGATCTAACTCCTACAAATCGTTTTCAGCCTCTTTGGTTACAATGGAAGCACACTGTCCGAGTCTGGAATCGGGACAAACCACATTAGAGTTTTGTTGTTTTGTTAACAAAGCAACCCCCCTGGACTCTTTCATCACATTGCCATTTTTGTACCTGGGTGCATTACAAGCACTAACTCCTCATTTTAGATGTAGACATTTTACTAATCAGTTGGGGGAATGTATGTACTTCAAAGCCTTGGACAACTAGTGCATTGGGGTCACCTGACACGTTGTGAATCTTCAGTTTTGTTTTGTTTTTATTTTGTTTTGAATAAAAAGCTGCTCCCCATTCCCTCTCTGAACTTCAAATGATTATTTAGTGACATTACCGAAGGCTTGGTCTAACAGAAACCGAAGATCTAGCGCACCCGTTTTCCCGGGCCCCTGCCAATACAGTTTAAAGCACTTTGATGTCTTGCCAAGAAATACACTTCTTTCAAAGAGGCATGTCAACATTTGTTTTCCCATTAAATGGCGTTTAGTTGCCAGTAGAAAAAGAAAGGGAGGGAGGGAGAGAAATGACGCGAAATGGCCACTTTTTAATTCGATGTATAACAACCGCGGGGGTCTAAGAGAAAATCAGGGCGAAAGCGGTAGACACAAATAACTAAATTACCAAAACGTTAGAATATCTGCGAGATTCATTAATATGTAACAGACTCCCCAGTTAATCTCCAAAAGCCAGTGTTCCCCCTCTAAAATAGCACTCTGGGACGAATTGTACAGGAGATCAATCACTGCTAATGCAAGAAGGTTTACTGCAAGGGTGCGGGGGTGGGGGGCGGAGGGAGAAGCTATTTACACCTTCCAATAGAAGCTTTTGAGATTTAAGAGTCAGGGTCATACATCACCAAGAATAAATGATTATGAATTGGTAAACGCGCCCTCCAGCCATTAGCTCTGCCACGCGATTTATCATTTCGGGGTGCTCCCTCACTCCGCCTGACTTTTCAAAACCTTCGCGCTGTTTGGGAAAGGAAAGCATGGCGGTTTGGGGTGCGAGTGTGTGTGTTTTAAAGGTCACAGAGGGAAAGTTTGTTTTCGCAGACGCTATAAGTCATCTGAGCACCGGCCAGTCAGGAAAAGAAGCGAGGCCGCTTCGCTTCTTTTGTGTGTCTGTGTTGCGCGCGGGATCCAACGCCGCCTTTGCACTGAACCGTTTGCTTAACAAGCGATTGGTCGGCTCGGCGGAGCTGACACGTCCGGAGAGCTCCCTCTCTTACCGGCGAAAAACTTGGGCGCTATTGGCGGAAGAGACCAGATCCAATTGGAAAGGATCGGACGGCCGCGCCGGAGGAATGAAGAGTGTCCTGGATTCGGAGCTTCAGGCAAGGAAGGAGCTCCGCTGCTCGGGACAAGAGGCAAGGAAATGCCTCTGGGTTGAAGCCCCTCTTCCATTTCCCCAGGCGAGATTCCGATTCGTGGCTCACCCTGACAGGCTGCTGCGGGCGTAGTAGCTGAGTGCAGAGTCTGCGTGGCTTTTTTTTTCTTTTTCTTTTTGGTCTTGGGCGAGGGAACAAGGGTGCAACACCAGCTTTTCATAGCTTTGGAATTAGACTACTACAGCTTCCATCATCCCAGCCCGAATGCAAAACCTTGCTGGTTCGGGGTGATGGGAACTGAAGATCAGCAAGTGTGTTGGGACCGCTGGGGCAAGGGTGTTGTAGGAACCAGAAAGAACTGAGATGTGAAGGAAGAAGCAGAAATGAAAATTCACTGATGAAACGCTAATCAATCAAAAGAATATACACAACACTTCTCTGCAAAATAACACCCAATGGTCATTTTGTACACTACCTAACTTGAGCCCTGGAATACAGTACTAGCATTTGTTTATGACAGTTTAGGGGCAGGTTGGATCACACACACAAACACACAGCGAATCAGGTGAACAAATTGGTGCCCAATTTCACAAATAAGCTCAAAAAACAAACAACCACAACCCATATATATGTTTGTACCTAATGCAGATTATTGAGAACATTCCTCCTTTCACCTCTTGCTCGTCAACTACCAATATATATTCTTCGTCTTTAATCTCAACAAATACAGTACATATTACAGTACACATTACAATGCTTAATTGATATTTGTAAACTGCCTAACAAGCAACCTGCATATGCATAACTGCCCTGTCTTTTGTCCCGTTTCCCCACTGCTCAGCCCAATTTAAACCCTCCATGATTTTAATCACACAGTCCATCTGATGAAGTGAGCTGCAACTCAGAAAAGCTGGTGTCCTTTAATAAAAAAAAAATCATTAGTTGGAAAAGGTGCAGACATTTCACATGAAGGTGTATTGCATTAGTTTCCCACAAATCCAATTTTTTTCACATTTAATGTTAAAAGAAAAAGCCACATTTGTTTTTAAGGAGGCCAGCCATTCTTAGTGCAATGTGGAGGGTGTGTGTGACAACAGGTGTGTAGAAAGACTTATTTCAGTTTGTGGTAGAGCTTAGCAGCCTTGAATGAAGACCTAAGGTTAACTAAGGCTGTCACTCCCAAATTCTTTTACTGGGATGAAGATTCCACTTCAAATAAATAAAAGGAAAGGATATGGGGGTCTGGCTTTATGAAGTAGCCCCTTCATCTATTTCCCTCTAAAATCTAATTTCTGCCCCTCTCCCCAGCCTTTCTCTGTAAACTTAAACTCAGACTTGAGTAGCAAATCCACTGCATTAACAGCCACACATATTTGGAAGAAAGCCCTTATAAACTTGGAGGAAATTCAACAGAATCCCTTTTTTATAAGGTCCCAGGAGAGAAAGGCACTTGATACTCTCCATCCTGCTGCCAAAACTGTGGTTGAATACAGACAACAGTTTGTATCTTCCTGTCCTTGCCACTATAAATTGGATCTCAACTGTGGCAGGCTTTTTAAGCTTTTTGATGGAAGAGAAGACAGTTAATCACTGTGTTGAAAAGGAGCTTCTGGCACTTTCTCTCACCAGATCTTCCTGTCCTAGCTGCAAGATGAGTAAAAGAACAGTTTTTGTATAAACTGAGAGTTTTGTCTGTATACAGACTGAAGGAATGGATGGAGGTGGAAATGGAGAATATTATATACTTAGCTAGTGAATATTCATAGCTTTTAACTAAAACATTTGGATTTTACCCCTTCACACTTTCCACCACTCAAACCACAAACCTCAGCTATGGAATTATGGGGGAAACCTCAATAAATACAGTAGTCCCTACTTTGGAGTAAACATAGTAGTTCAGAAGATTATGGGCAGCTTATTCAAGAACTTTTATTTATCCAAATATACTGTTGACAACAATAGAGATGCAAAGGACTAGACTTCTAGACTTATCCTCAACTGACCATCTAGAGTCCTACATCTCAACATTCAAACTCTCAACCTTTATTTGTGGCTCCATGTCATAAAGCTAACTCTGGTAGTAAACCTCCTCCCCCCCCCCCAGTGGAAAGTCGAGATCAAGGTAAACTTTCTCTATGTTACAGATGCTATGTCTAGATATGTTTCAGGATTTCTACTAAGCACACCCCTCTTTCCACATCCTGGTCTCCAGTTGGGCTTGAATACTGGGAAACAACCGGACACCTTCTTCATGGGGCATCAAGTTGTTTTATGCTACCGTGTTCGATATAGCTGCCATTGCTGTCAAAGTACCACTCTCCCCATCAGTCCCATTCTTGCTCTCCCCTCCACACTCACACACATACAATGCAACCACGGTGCATGATATATAACCTCATTCCCCCTCCCTCCATAATGTTATCCTTCAATCTGGCTTCTCAGTGTTGTCTGTGGGAGTGTATCTATTCCCTGCAATTGCTTGGCAATGCTTTCCAAAGATGACATCCAGAAGATGTGTCATAGTAAATTACCTTTGTAATAAAATGTAACAAATGCAAATAGCTGTTGTCTTTATTACGTTTTAAACCATTGGTTTATCTGCACTATTTCACTTGTCAGTCGCGCAATATGTCGGGGGAAAGGCGAAGGCACAGTTTGAGAGCAGATAGATGGGTCCTCGTGTGTAATCTTGCAGACATCTACCATTTGGGTCATTTCCTCATCTCCCGCAGAAAAGACATTACCCCGCTCATATTTACATACTTTTCAATATTTGTCAAACAATCATAAATTATAAATTAATGAAATGTTCGACAGTCTTCAGAGATCACCCTAATGAAGGCATTTACCTTTCCGGCGATTCGGAGGCTCATCTTGATCAGGTTTAATGACATTTCGACTCGCACGGTTTATTAGGCTTGATTAGATTTGGCCTCGTCTCCTGCTGTCGTTTCAGATGTCTCCCGACATAAACATCACCTGCTTCAGGTGCAAAAAAACAAATCAACTCTTTTTGTTGCTTAGTAATAACAATAGTAATAATAATAATGCATTTCTCATGGGGTTACGGAGGCCTCAAGAATAAAAGGGGGAAAACTGAAATCCCCTCCCCCCCCCCCCCAGTGACTAGGAAAGGGTAACGTGAGTGAGGGACATAAAGTGGTTACAGTTCTTAACTCCCTGTGAGAGGCCAAAGAAAGCCAACATCCCATTTCCCCACTGGGAAATAATTCCAAGTCTGCCACGATCCTTGAATTAACCCTCATAGATGTAGTTACTAGGATTCTGCCTGGCCTTCTTTCTAGCAAAAGCTTAAGTCAACAGACATGGTTCCTCTCCTCCTTCTTGATTTGTCCTTCCAGTGATGAAGGAGGTAGTTTAGGCAGAGAAGCAGTGTCTGGGTAGGGATTTGAATGATAAACTCAAGGAAGGGAAGAGCACATTGAATGCTATGGGACAATCCAGACAAAGAGAAGGGTGCAAGGCAGCTTGAGCTACAGCTTCTGTGGGGACAGGTCTGTACAAGGTGAATGGTATTCTTTTGACACATCAATAGGCAACAAAATAGGGAAGTAACATCTTCACAAAAATAAAATCTTTATTCTACCACCATTTTTCCTGGAACAATTCTTTTCAACTTATTTCGAAAGGAGCTCACACATTACACTGAACAGCTCAAGAGCAGAGACAAAAAATTACAGGATCCAGAGGCCTGAAGAGCTCTTAAGAGCCAGATCCTTGACTGGCCTTGCGGTCTCACCAGGAGCAGCCCTGCAATCTGTTGGTAGCCTAATGGTCATTTCAGTCAACTATCTTCAAGCCAAAGGTTGCTCTTTACCTTGGAAGAATAGAGGATTCCTACAGCCCAAAGTAACTGTAACCAGGACAGAGGTGGGCAGGGCCTGGATAAATGTGATTTTATTAATTTAAAAGGGATAGAATAGAATAGAATAGAATAGAATAGAATAGAATTCTTTATTGGCCAGGTGTGATTGGACACACACAGAATTTGTCTTTGGTGCATATGCTCTCAGTGTACATAAAAATACAAGATACATTCCTCAAGAATCTTAAGGTACAACACTTAATGATAGTCATAGGGTACAAATAAACAATCAGGAAACAATCAATATCAATATAAATCCTAAGAATACAAGCAACAAAGTTACAGTCCTGCAAAGTGGGAGGAGATGGATGATACGCATGTTGAGAAGATTAATAGTAATAGTAATGCAGCCTTAGTGAATAGTTTGGCAGTGGTGAGGGAATTAGTTGTTTAGCAGAGTGATAGTGGTTGACTTTTTTGGGGGGGGGAGGGAACTGTTCTTGTGTCTAGTTGTCTTGGTGAGCAGTGCTCTATAGTGTCGTTTTGAGAGTGAGTTGAAACAGTTTATGTCCAGGATGCGAGGGGTCTGCAAATATTTTCACGGCCCTCTTTTTGACTCCTGCAGTGTACAGGTCCTCAATGGAAGGCAGGTTGGTAGTTAATGTAGGTGAGCTCTGTGCAGATGCTCCTTTGCCCTTAAACTTGACAGCTCCTCAGACCGTTAAATCAGGGGCTCCGACGACACTGATGGTCCTGAGCTACAGACAGCACCCCTCATTGGGCCTTCCCCAACCTGGGTATCCTCGCCATATGGAGGCTGCAACATCCAGAGCCCCGGCTAGGTATAGCTTGAGATGTTCGGCACTTGAAGCGCCCTTAACCAAACACTGCTGCTTCGGGTCTACTCCGCTGCTTTGCAGCGGGAGGGCATAGGAGGGAAGCCTGGCAGAGGCTGTCTCGGGCGCTGATTTCACACACCATCTGGCTGCGAGCCCTTTGACTCCCCGGCCGATTCCCACACAACTCGGAAAGACGCCGGACGGCGGTTTTGGGGGTCCAACCGAACTCTGCAAGCAAAGTCGCGGCCTTCTCTCTCTTCTGGGCCCTCCGGACTTTTTCCGCCGCCGCCCGCCGCCGCCGAGCTTGTAATCGAGTTTTGTCCTTGGGTAATTGAATTGGGACGTTTCACAGACAAGGCCTGAGAGGCGGGAGCCCCGCAGCGCCTCTCGGCCCGTCATCCCTTGCGCGCCATGGCGCACTTGCCAAAAGCGGGCCTGGTGATTTGATTTGACGTTGTTTTCCTTATTTTGGAAAAGAAAGGTGACACACGCGCGAGCACACACGCACACACACACCGTGGAAGCGGAGTCTTTTGTCTTCTTCGCCTCGCTTTCGTAATTCCTGCTGCAAGCGGGGAAAGGCGGGGGCTGGGAGCGGGGAGGGTGCCTCGTCTGACCAGGGAGGGAAAGATGCCCCTACCCGCCTTGCTTGAGCCGAACGGAGGGCTCTACAGGGCCGAGGAAAGGACGGAGGTGGAAGGGTTAGTGGCAAGCGAGAGCTCCAAGGCTCCAGTCTGGGAGGCGGTCGGCGCATTAGCCTTTGCACTTTATAAAATATACATCGGAAATGAAGCCGGAGCTATTAAAGGACACGCTCAGAAGCTATAAAACTGTTTGCAGAGACTTCCAAATATTTACAAACAACGGTTTTTAAAAACACAATGGAGAGTTATTAAAGCGCTTGTTGGTAAAGTGAGCATGTGTTCTGCAATCATCAAAAATTGATATGTACCGCCAGTAAAGTAATTATGCACCATCCTGAGGATACGAGAACAGTACATTCTTAATCCACTTGCACACCCGTTGGCTTGCAGCATCAGGCTGCAAATAGCTTAATTAAGTCTACACGTGGAATAGGACCATATTGTTACATTGCATTATGCCCACTATATCTCAATTTATTGGGACAATTAATGCTAGTGATAGACCTCGGGCAAAGAAATATGAACTGCGGAGTATTAAAATTTCAAACTACTGACACTGGCTGGGGGAAAGGGGGGAGAAAAGAAAAAAGGGGCAAGAAAGGAAAGAAGGAAAGCATGGATTAGCTTCCATGATGTTTCGGTGGCAGGCCCTGGTCGGGGTCCTGTGCCACAACTTCACAGGGTGATGCTCCTCCTTAGGGTTAAAAAAACAATTTTGAAAGCTTGTTCATTTGCAAAGAGCCTGATAGAATTGTACTCCACTGACTACAGCAAAGAAGAACATTTCAAGTTCTTTTAATTATATCCCATTCAATGTTTGGGTATTTTGTATTGATCCCCCCCCCCCCCCCAGAAAACCTATTTGGTGGGAAATCTGCCACCTTTCAACTGTTGCTAAATTAAATCCATCACTGCTCAAACCAGCATGGCTAATGGTGAAAAAAAAATGTTGCAAGTAGTTCCTCTGAAACAGTTGAAAGGCACATATTTCCCCATCTGAATAGAATGGCTCCTCTTCCTCCAAGTTTAGTTTTGTGTTTTTCAGATTCTGATGGTTCAAAGTGTCCAGCTATTTCAGGAACGGGATGTAAGAGAGTGAAATATCACTGTAAATTCTGTGAGGTGGGGACTTGTATAAAACATAAACTTTTGATCACACTCCTGAAGGCTACATTAACAATACCAGAAACATAAATTAACAAGTTAATCATCAAGATAGGGTTGAGGAAAGAAGGAAGGAAGGAAGGAAGGAAGGAAGGAAGGAAGGAAGGAAGGAAGGAAGGAAATTTTGAAAGTGTTCCAAAGTCTTCCTTGGATTGTTTCCATGCTTGTAGACTTTCCAACCAGCAGAAAGAAGACCAATAAGGGGATGACCTTATCAATTTTGCCTCTAAAATGAAGTCTTCCAAGAACTCTGAGCTCAACTATGACACCACAACATCAAGAATTTATCAAGATGTTAAGACACCACAACATCTGCCTTAAGCACTTCCACAAGCCTCTGTTTCCGCTTAGAAGAGAAGGTTTCCTTCTCTTAAATAAAATAAAAAAATCTGAAAAATGCACACTATCAGGGAGCTTTTAAAGCATTATGGCTTCAGAAAGTGGTTGTTTCAATACCCTTAAGTGTAATCTTTGATCTACAATTAGATAAGATTATAAATTATAAACACAATGTGTTTAAGATTAGGTTCAGTGATAAATAACAATGACAATGTTTCCCACAGATTGAATATCTGTGTTATCTGAAATATATAGGACAATTTTCAGAATAATTTTGTTCAGAATAATTTCACTATAAGCTCCATAACTCTCTTAAAAACTTCTTTGCTGTTGATGTCATAATTTTGCTTCCAATTAATTTAGCAAAGGACTTACTTGGAAATAAAATTCTTCTGTTTTGAGATTTGTGTCCCAATTCACCTTCCATCCAGGAGATAGTGGCTCTCTCACAATGACTCTCCTTTGTTTAATTTAAATGCACCATGTCTTTAATAATAACTAATTTTGAACTTGAGGGTGTGTGGTTTTGTCATAAACCAAGTTATAAGTGGAAACATTTCATCTTAAATCATCAATTCAATTCAGGATGCCTGTTCGCTCAAAAGTAAGTGCAATTGAATGGTAGGATTTACTACCAAATACTGAAATTACGAATTTCTAACTTGCAATATAAAGAAGTTTCCACTTACAAGACCTATGCCTTATCTTCTAAATGAAACATCAGTTCTGTCCACTTTATTGAGCAAACTGTTTAAGAGAGTTTGGGATTGGTTTCAAAACTTGGTGGAATTCAGTCCTTGCAATGTAAATGCAGTTCAAAAGCCTTACCTGTTTTTGTTCCTGAAATCAGTGGTGGGTAAATCTTATTTTTTTTGTCATGTCTCAGCATTTGCTTGATGAGCTCAGCGGTTTCATGATATCTGGGCTGAACCTTGATAGTAATGTCAACCACAGATTTTTTATTATTATTATTTGGATTGCGGAAGTAATTAGCACGCTCGGAGGGGAAAAAAAGAAAATGAGTTCTCCCGCTGGAGACTTTCCAGGTCTTCAACCAAATTGCTGAGTGGAACAGCACAACAGGTTGTACAAGAAGTTAGCCTGAGTTTATGTACACCCTATTTATTTTAGACATCAAAAAGATTATTGATACTAAATAATAGGCAGAACACATTTGGAGATTAGATCTTGAGTCTTTATCATTTATTATTTCACAAGCTTGGTTTTTGGGAAGGACAGAAAAGGAGTTAGTTCCTAATATTCAATTCACACTCTTGGTTTTCTTGACTTGATATTACATATCTTATATTTGGGGGGGGGGAATTTTTACAACATGCTATTCAACACATTAAATGGTTGTCCAGATGAAAAGTCAGATGGTGAAGAATTGATGTTTGAACCTTGAGTGTATTAAGAAGACATTCCTCATTTTGATTATGTTTGCATCCTGTCACTGGAAAGAAGCTTAATGCATTTCATTAGAATGAAATGACACACACCGATTTTAGCAGCTCCCAAAGTAGGTAGGTGAAGAGGTATTTTAATGTTTCTCAGTAAGATGCCTTCAGGAAACAAAGATTAAATTCGTTCCTGGTCGTTTACTTGACTATTTTAAAAACATTTTTTCCTTCAGTGTAAGTGTGCATTGTTTTGTTTTCGTTTTGTTGTTGCCAGCTTTACAGGAAACACCCAGAAAGGTTTGATTTGAAATGTACAAGAGTAAGACTAATTCTAGGTAGCAAACCTCTCCACACTACTCAAATTTTTTAAAATTTATTTTTACTTAATGTGAAACACAAACACCGACTTTAAAAAATCAGGGTATTCCACAACAGTTTGCAATATCTTTTTGCAAGGGCATTTTCTTATTTTACATCACTGGAAGTTGGTTAGTGCAAGGTATGAAATGCTCGTGTGTTAGCATGGAAATCATTGGATCCCTTTGGGATTTCAACTGGGTTAGGCTGCCAGCCACCTTAAGCTAGCATTTGAAATTAAAGCAGACAAAATCCAAAGGCTGATGTGAAGTAACCATAGAAAAAATATTTTGTGAATGGACAAAAGGATAAAGACTTAACAAGTGCACGGAAATAAATGATGCACCTGATGATGAACCTTCCAAGGAAAGAAAATTATTCTAAATGCATCAGATATTATTAAACTGAAGTGAACATATTGCAATGCTATTCATGAATATTTCAACTTCAGGTCTATTGAGTCAATGAGATTTTGCTCATAGTCAACAAGACCTGACTGGAAGTTCATTGTTTCAGTTCAAGGAAATTGAACAAAATCTAAACCCTTTAATGTTATTAATGCTTCCTTCCTTTTGAATTACATGTAAAGATGTATTTGCACAAAGAAATTAAACCAGATCTAACAGCAACATTCCTAAATCATGCTAAGCTTGGTTAAAATAAACTTGGTTTGTGTGTGTATGAGTATTGTATGAGGCAAAATTAGCCCATTTGATTATCCATTTTATTGATATATTTACAAACTGAGATAAAGTTAATTCAACTATCCAAATTCTAAGGAGAGCCCATGCAATACTTAGGAAAATTAAACCATAATAACCTGTTTTAAATGTTTTTTTTTTTTATAATAAGCTAGCTTTGCCCAGCCAGCTGCTCTCTGGGTATTTTGGATTTCCTCCCATTCTCCTATAACCCCCAAAGTGGCTTTGCAGATTGTGATTTATGAGAACTAAAGTCCAATATACCTGTAAGACATCAGAGAAAAAGAAGGGGTTGAGGAGATACTAACCAATCACAGATTTTATGTGCATTATTGAAATGACAAAATGTTTCCCTTGAAGCACATCTTACACTTTACACTTTAGTGATCAAGCTATCCACAAAAGTGTTGCTTAAATAGCAGCTATTAGCACTGACACTCCCAATCACTTGTAAGAATTACAAGAACTATATATGTGAAAGAGGAATTTCTCATCACAATATTTTCTTCTATAAGGTCTACTTCCATTTGCAATAGCTAGTAATGCACAGGCTCAAGAGGTATAGGTTGTATGAAATGATCAATGCATACACTGACTCAAGAATAAAGTTGAATAGCACCTCAAAAGCTCAGCGCCAGTGACTGCTAAGAAGTAATAAAGTGCTAGTAATAAAGACTTCAAGTCATCTGAATGTGTTTATAATTCTCTTTCTTTAAGTTTCTTTAAGTTTAGACACATGGGTCTATCCCTAGAACCTCTTTCCGAAGAGAGTTTGAAGTCAGCCAATGAAATAATAATAGGTTCTGGACAACTTTTTCCAATCTGACAACCTCAGGATGCATTTAACTACAATATTCATTAGGTATATTCCAAGGACAATTGATTGAGCATTATGGAATATACTATATACACCAGCACATCTGGAAAACACTCAATTATAGGAATTTTAAACAGAAATGGATACACATTTTTAAAAATTGCAATCATGAACCCAAATCCAATACTGGGTCTTCTCGATGGAAATGGATGGCAAGGAATACACAAGCAGAAGGGGGAAAATTTGAAACCTATTTAATTCTGCAGAAGAGCTTTCCCTTTTCAAATTTGTTGACAGATCCTCACCCACTCTACCTTGTTTTGGGTTTTTTCCCCCAGTATCGGATTAAAGGCACACGTTGCTTTCCCTCACCTTCTGTTCAATCATGTCTGATTCTTGTAGGTTGCCAAGACAAGTTCCTGGAGGTGGTTTTTTTTTGCAAGCTTTTTGTGAATTGGTTACACATTGTGTCTTTCCTAGGGCTGAGAGAAAGTGATTGGCCCAAAGTCACCCAGCTGCCTTTGTGCCTTAGCTGGGACTAGAACCCATGGTCTTAGAGTTTGTAGTCTGATGTCGTAACAGCTACACCATACTGGCTCCTTGGACAGCTGTTAATAAGGTCTTAAGAACAGGTATGAAAGATCGGACAGCTTCAACGTGAAAGCGGTTTTCTAGGGGCTGCTTCCAAAAATCAGGTAATGATAAGAAAGGAACTCATCTGATCTCTGAACGGATCTCCCATTTAAAAGAGAATTGATACAGAAGGACATGTCTCAACTTTCAAGAGGTAGCCAGGATACAAGACAAGGTTGCTCTATCTTGCTGAAATTGACAGGGGAAGGATGACAGGAGAATAAGACTGTACTGCTCTTCCACAGCATAGAACTTCTGAAATTAACAATAAAGTTGTGATAGCCCAAACTGACCTCATATTGCATATCTGGCTCCCATGCCATCTCCAGTGGTATTCTAGAGAAGGTCAGACACTTGTTGAGATACAAACTGCCAGCTACTCTTTTTGGCAACAGCAAACATTATCCAAAAATAAATTCAGAAGGTTCTTTTAGTTTAGGAGACAGTTTCCTTTATTGCCAAATGCCAACTGTTATCAAACTTTTCTTCTTAAGGATACCATTAGGTAAATATTAATGCCTGTGTGAGAGAGTGAGTCTAAGATCAGAAGTGAGTGAAACTCTTTTTTGTATTTTTTGCAGGACAGATTTCATGCTTCAATAAAGAGGAAATATACTGGTGGATTTTAAGCGAGGAAGATACATATTCATTTTTTTTGTCTGATCTATTTGTGTTCTTCACTGCCAGACTCTTTATCACATAAAATCACTGTGAAAACTAAGAAATGTCTTTCCTAGAAATTCACATGGAACACAATCCTTTAAGAGAGGAAACTGTAAGAGAAATGGCTTTTTAAAACACAGAAATAAACTGTGTAATCAAGCTTGACTCTTTATGGACATTTGATGACATGGAAGTGTTTTGCCATTACTCTCTATGGGGATTTTAAAAAACCCAACAACTTCTCAGTCTGTTTTAGAGCCTTTAGATCATTTTCTAGTGGTGTCTCGTCCAACAGCAAATGTGCTCAACTCTGCCTAGTTCTCTGAAGTATTCCTATTATGGAACTAAATGAATGGGCAGGGGAAGGGAGCAAAAGGTTGAATGTGGAGAGAAGAGGGGGGAAATGGACAAGATGCCTTTTTTTTTACACATGCAAAATGAATCTAAGTGCTTCAAACTATCAAGAGAGTTGGAAACGTAAGAAAAAATTGTTCCTCTTAACCCTCAGCATCGCGGGTGAAAGGATGACATCACTTTCAACGTGCACTGGAGAGCAGAGATAAATAAACAGATAAAATGGCTGACCGAGGACCGAGAGGGATAGCCATCACAGGCGGGAACTGCCTCTCTTGCACACCTGACTTGTTCGCCAAAGGAGACAAACAAAAGCCAAGCCAAGATAACGCCGAGGGAGACTTAAAACTTGGCGTTGCTGCTCACTTTGTATTGGCATTCCTGGGTCGTCGTCCTCCTCCCGGGTTCTCCAGATGTGCTCGGACAACAAATCCCAGAATTCCTCTCTGTCTCACCCGGGAATTGTAGTCCGAATAGCATTTGGAGCGCATTCTGCCGGGGAAAAAAGGGCAGTTTTTAAGCGAAGGGAGTAAAAAAAAAAAACACGATTCACGCCAACAACCCCAATACGCCCCACATCCAAACGATTCTCGGCCACTGGGGGCTCTGCGCGGCGCGTCGGCACTTCCCTCAGGAAAGCCGCAGTGTCTCTGGACGGGGGTCCTTGGGAGAGAGACTACTACTTCGGTCGTCCAGGGGTGTGGCACCACTCCCACCACTGAAAAAAGTCTCAGTTCGTGGCCTTCCGGATCAGAAGCCATTCCGGGTTTATCTCCGACGGATAAAATGAATCGAATGGCGCAACAGAGAGGAAGAATTTACCTCCCCCACCACCCTACCACAAATCCCCGGCGTTGGGAATCTTCCAAGGGCAAGGGGCTCAGGCTAAGGGTTCTCGGTTCAAGGAGACCCGAGTCCTCTCTAGGCTGATTTAGCAGAGCCTCCCCTCCCCCATGGGATGCACTCCATGGCAGGGGTCTCCAACCTTGGCAACTTTAGGCCTGGAGGACTTCAACTCCCAGAATTCCACAGCCAGCAAAACTTTGCAGAGCCTCCTGCCCCCATGGGATGCACTCCATGGCACGGGTCTCCAACCTTGGCAACTTTAGGCCTGGAGGACTTCAGCTCCCAGAATGGGATGCACTCCATGGCAGGGGTCTCCAACCTTGGCAACTTTAAGCCTGGAGGACAACCTGAAGTTGCCAAGGTTGGAGACCCCTGCTCCATGGGCAGTCTGAATTCCCCAGTTTGCTTGCTTCTGTCCCGTTAATCGCTGGAGGGAAGAGAGAGAGAGATCCTGCTGCTGTGGCCTAGAGGTTGTGAGTTCAATCCTAGATAGAGGGGGTTGGAGTAGATGACCTGCAAGGTCCCTTCCAACTCTTGTTAATCTGTTAACAGGACAATCAGATTAAGAACCAAAGAGCAAAGGCAAGAGGGCCAGAAAAGGAGAACTGGTTACCCTTGGCTTTTGGGCTAGTCACATTTTCTCAGCCCAACTTACCCCACAGGGTTGTTGTTGGAGGGGAAAATAGGGAAGGGAGTTCTAAGAAGGCAGTCTTTAGTTCCCTAGAGGGATGGCAGGGCAGAACTATAATGAATTAATAAAACCAATATGTAAGGTTTTCACTCAGAAGAGGGGAAAGCCTCTGTTGTCCATTCCAGGTGAATCCTGCAGAGTTCAGAAGGACTCAGTCTGGAGTGAGTGTTTCTAGGACGATGAGCAAAATGAATGGCCACCTTTCCTTGATCAAAGGCGCGCTTTTAAGTCTCCAACACAGGTAGCTCAGACAACCTCACTGATTGCCAAATAATCTGGCCATTGATCAGGATGAGGAAGAGGCATCAAGAACAAAGCGCCTCATTTTGTGTGGAGAATCTCACTCTAAAGTACAGTGGAAGATGCTCCCAAGAAAGTCTAGGGGTGACATAACAGCAGGGTTCCCATATCTCAGGGGCTGCCATAAAGAAGAGGGGATCAACTTATTCTCCAAAGCACCTGAAGGCAGGACAAGAAGCAATAGATGGAAACAAATCAAGGAGAGAAGCAACCTAGAACTAAGGAGACATATCCTGACTGTTAGAAAAATTAATCTGTGGGACAACTTATCTCCAGAAGTTGTGAATGCTCCAACACTGGATGTTTTTAAGAAGAGACTGGACAACCATTTGTCTGAAAGGGCTTCCTGCCTGAGCAGGAGGTTGGACTAGAAAACCTCCAAGGTCCCTTCCAACTCTGGTATTCTGTATTCTCTCTCCCTCTCCCTCTCCCTTTCTCCCTCCCCTTCTCTCTGTGTCTAAGAAAGGTTCAGTTAATTTATTTTTTCCTGGAGAAAGCAGTGCAACCACAAGGAGCGGAGTAGGAAGAGGAAAAAAAGTTTTCAACACAAGACATAAACAAATAAACCCTTTTATACTAGCCATGGCTCTACTTTTGTACAATACAGGAGACACAGAGAACAAATCATTAAAATGATTGATTCTGTATGTTGATGCTCTTTTAAACTTCCTAGTTTGTGCAACACAGTTGGAAATAACTCCTTAACCCAAAAATCAACCCCACCCCCAACTCTTCCCACCCTTTCATACCTATTTGCTTACTTAAAAATAAACTTAGCATTTCCCAAAAAGTTTGTGGGAGGAAGCAGAATCCTTGGTCTTTGAACAGGTGGGAAAATAAATTCTTGCAACGTGTCATCATCTTTGCCATTCTCCGAAGAGAGGTTGTGATGTGGCTGGCGAAGGTAGATTAACAATAAAGGAGACACAGCTTAGCGCTCCAAAAAGCCTCTTGCCTGGGCTTTAAAACCAGAAGGACTCAGCCTACCTTTGGGGCCATCTGGCTGCTCTAGGCTTTGGCCTCACGCTGTATGATTTTCTCTTAAAATCTCTTCCGGGGCCCAAGCTCGGCATTTATTGAATTCATCAAAAGCAAACTTTGGCTGTTTCTTTTTTTTTTAAGTAGGGGGCTAAAATAATAAGTCGACCACTGTGACATTCTCTTGGCTTGGGCCATTTTTCATAACGCAGCTGATACTCTTTTGTGCAGCTGAGGAGACTAAACAGATGAATAACGAGGAAAGGCACCCCCCCCTCCAAATACCCTCCTAAAGCTGCTTCCAGCTTTTTCTCACTTTTAAAAAGTTTCCTAAATGAGAGGTTCATGTAAAAGGAAGAGGGGGGGGGAGAAAGAGGGGAGTGTACCCACCACCAAAGAAAACCAGGATGTCTCTACTGGATTCCGAAATAATTTCCCCCAACTCACTTCGCTCCCCAAAGTTTGTGCAGCTTGTGAAAGCTACCCAGGTGGTGGGAGCAGGGCAGGCCAGGCCTTTAGCTAGTGAGTGGCTCAGACAGGAGCAGCTGGCAGGAGATGGAGGCTGCTTGGATTTGTTGCTCCCCAAACTTCTAGCAAGACACATATTTCTTTCTGGTCACTTGTGTTTATTCTTTCTTGATGTGCTTCTCTTCTGTAGTCTTCCTTCTGGGCTCTAGAGCCAGGAAGAAGGAAGTATCTCCAAGAGGAAGGAAGAAAGCTGGGTGGGGGTTGGTGATGTTTGTTTTGGATGAGCGCATGGGGTAAGTTCCTATTTCCATTTATTTCCTCTGTGTGTTTTCAAGCTTTTTTAGAAATATGACTCTTCATACACATTCCTTGTATAGTCCTTTTCTCCAAATCCATTTGGTTTGTAACATTTTTTTGGTATATATTTTGGATCCTCTGTGCATTTGTTAGGCTCTTTTTTTTCCACTGGTGTTATTTTCAAACAAAAATAGGAATCCTTTCTCTACACTAGTTGGTTTGGTATTTCTGTGAATTCCCCTGCTATGGGATTTTAACATATCTATAAGAGAGGATGCTCAATATATCTCTAAAAGATCCATGGAATACTTTTTCCTCTAGAAAAGTGAAAGCAACTTAGCTTGTAACATAGATTCATTTTGAAATAAATCCTATTGAAATAAACACGCTTTATTTCTAAGTAGACATATTTGAAAAAGCCTGGGACTTGCTCCCTAGGGTTAGGTTGGACCAATTGTGGTATGTACACAGTTACTCAGAAACATGTGTCTGCAAAAGAACACAAGTGTGACATTCAAGTGCATAGTAAATCAATTTCATAATAGTAAATCAATTTCATTAAAAGCCATATTTACGTTTAAGTTTTATGAGAAAGCATATATTTTTCAATAATACTTCTGTAAAGAAATAAAGATGAGGCTGCTACTGATGCTTTTGGCTTGGCTCTTTTAACTGCCAGCCCCCTAGTAAAAAACAAAACAAAACAAAACTGCACTTTCCATGAGTTGGCAAGATACAACACAATGGTATTATATCACCAGCATTCCAGTGAGAATTCTACTGAAGTGTAGAATCCTGTACTTTGAAGGTTTTCTCTGGAGCCCTGCACATGTGCGTGATTTTTACAGAAGGCCCAGCTATTGGCTCAAACCAACAGAGCTGTTTATTGAACAGGCTAGCTTCGAGGATGATCTTGGGAGCTAGATTAAAAACACATGTATAGGTTAGATTATTCTGACAGCTGCCTATTTTGCACTGCGATGCTTCCATCATTTCATGGAAAGGGAATTCTGTCTTGTTTAGAAATTGCATCAATAGCTGAGGGATGAGCTTAGAAGAGAGACTGGCACTACCAGCAATACATAATATATTTTTTTAAATGGACAGACCTGGTCAGATCAAGGTTAGCATAGAAGAGACTCTACAGCTATGCTAAATATATTCTATAAGCAGTTTCTGATTCACTTAGGGCATGGTCCATTAGGGTGAAGTGTTTAAATTTAAATATATAGTTTGAAGGGGGGGGAGCTCAGGCAGGGCTCTTTAACAGTATTATGTGGGCAAAGCAGTGTACTGGGACCCCTACCACAACTATTCACAGGAATATAAATGTAAATGGTCAATAAAATTAAACATATTTATTTTATTGGCACTTCCAACAAAATCGGTGTTGAAAAACACAATAATACTCAGTAAGCCAATATAGTTGCTGTATTTATAGGATACAAGGTGCACAGATTAGTAGGGGGCCCTTATGCTCATGGGGCCTACATGGGCAAGTGGCCCTCAGGCCCATGCCTTAAAACAGCCCTCAGTCACCAGTCTTAAAATGTCTACTCTGTTATCCTGGGTTAACTGTGTCTATGGATAGCTCTTAAGTGAGGCATAAACCCCAATGAATTCAGGAGGTAGATTGAGAATAAGTGCATAGGATTATATACAAATTAATTTTTGTTCCATCTAAGCTTTTTCCTGCTACATTTTACTCTTCAGTTTCCTTTCTCCTCCCCCCTATCTTTCTTATTGTGTTCTGCTTTAACTGAATGCGCCTTATTTTTCCTCAAAAGGACATTTTTTTTTGAAGCTTCTTAGAATAAAGTTCAAGAATCATTTTCTCAAGTCCACGTTTTTTTTAATTCCAGGGCATCTGAGCCGTTTCTGTCTCCCCCCCCTCCCTTTTTCTCCTTTGAGCGAGAAAGAAAGGAGGGGGGGGGGGATTGTCAGAAAACCTCTCTGTTGACTGGCTGTCTCCCGCCTAACCGAATTTGGCCTGGAAAGTGTTTCCCAGCCTTCTCAGCTTCTCGGTTTTGCAGAGAACTGTAGGAGAAGAAAACAGTCTGCTGGATTAATGCCCTTCTTGGCACTTTGGTCTGCAGGACTAGCTGAAAGTGCAACTTTTGCCACAATTGGCTAGCTAGGTGCATTCAGCACACCCTGCAACCAACTGAACAGTACTTGACCTTTGCCTTTATGTTTGCTCAAATGTTTGCCTAAAACACAATCACCCTTGACAAGGGTGCCTGCTACCGTGTGACACCGCCTATTGAATAGATAGATGTTCCCTGCCACACACACCACTCAGTGCAGCGTTTTAAATGGCTTAGGTATTTGTAAAAGATCGTATAAATTCATGTCGGGTGATTGCTAGTGGCTGGTTAAAGAGACGGCCCTTTAACTGGCAGCGTACAAGCAAATCTGTGGGGGAAAACACACCACCACACAATCAGGACAAGAAAAGGAGGGGACGGGGGGGGGGGGAGGAGGGAAACCGATGGAATTGGAGGCCAGGAGGCCACACAAATATCAGCCCAGTCGCAAGAGCCGCTACAAAGAAACGATCAAATAGAATATGTCGCGCAATTCATGCCGAAGCGCGGAGAAATAAATCAAGCTTTTCATAAAGGGCGTGCTCCAGAATGCAGAAGCGCTGCTTTCTGGAGAGACAATGTCCCTCCTTGGCTTTTGGCGCAGATGTATCTAACCGCGTTCCAAAAAGAGAGAGAGAGAGGGAGGAAGGGATGGAGGGAGGGAGGGAGAGAGAGAGAGAAGTTAGGCTCTCTGAGTTCAAGGCAGGTTACTCCTAAAAAAAAGGGCAGGCAATGGATCCAACCCATCCCGGATTTGCCTCTAGTAGACGAAACTAGTACGGTTCCCTGAAACACAGGCTTAAATTGACTGTATGTATAGGAGAAGAGATTATTATTTGTAGCTGCTTTTACCTTGATGAAGTTATCGTTTGGTCTGTGTTTGTTCGGGTTTATACAGCATGCTATGTCCGGTATAGTCTCTCTCCCTCCCTCTGTGTGTGTGTGTGTGTGTGTGTGTGTGTTTGAGGGCGGGCTACAATTATTTTGGATGCATTCTTTTGATTTGGATGCCGACTTCTTTTGATTTCATTTTGGGACTGCGGTTGGGAAGCAAAAAATAATAATATTGACTATCAACGCTGAATTGGAAGAAGGCAACATTTCTTTCCCTGAAAGCGTAGCGGAACGAAGAGGCAACCAGAGGGCTGGCTACGGGATTCCCCGTTTATTGCTTCCAAAACAAAAAACAAAAAACCCCCCAAACCGGCTGGCGTTGAATTCCCGTCTCAGGAAAACCGAGCCCCGGAACGACTTTTATCCCCGATGGGTGCGAAGGGGGTTTGCGCCCCGTTTAGCTTTCGTGGGATGAGAGTCTTGGGGTGGGGGACAGTCTTCCCTCCAAGAATGGCGGGGTTCGTGGATCGGGGCCCGGACTCTCCGGGAAGAAAACGCCGTCGACAGCAGCCCAGGCAGCGTGCGCTCTTCGCGGGGCGGCTGCGCTCTCTTGGCTTGAAGTGTAAAAGGGATTGCAGCGCCGCGCGGCCGCTCTCGCTCTTCAGGGGAAGGAAAGCGAAGCAGCGTCGCTGCCTTTCTTGGCTCCGCGTCCTCCATTTCTTTCCTCCTATTCAAAGAATCCCTGCCCTCCCTCCCTCTCCCTGTCTCTATCTCTCCATGTCTCGGCTACCTCCATCCTCCCCTTCTCTCCCTTCCCCATCTCTTTCTCTCCCTCCCTCTCCCCCCCCCCGTCTTCCCGTCCACCCATCTCCCTGTCCCCCATCCTTCTATCCCCCTTTCTATCCCTTTCCATCCTTTTCTCCCCCCTCCCTATCTCCCTCGATCCCCCTCTCCATCTCCATCCCTCCCTCATCTCCCCGTCACCCCATCTCCCTGTACACCATCCCTCTATCCTTCTATCCCCCTCTCTACCCCTTTCCCCCCTCCTCTCCCTTCCTCGCCACAGATCCCTTTCTCCACCTCCCCGCTCTCCCATTCCCGTCCCCCTCCCACCCCATCCCTCTATCCTTCTATATCTATCTATCTATCTATCTATCTATCTATCTATCTATCTATCTATCTATCTATCTATCTATCTATCTATCTATCTATCTATCTATCTATCTATCTATCTATCCATCCCTCCACCCACCCACCCACCCACCCACCCATTTCCTTCTTCCTCCGAACTCTGCCTCCATTTCTATCTCTGCCTCTATCATTTCTCTGTCTCTGTCTCTCTTCCTCCATTTCCCCATCGCCTTTCTTCCTGTCTCTCCATCTCTCTGCCTTTACCTCTCCAAAGACATGTGCAACAGAAAACATAATACTAGAGACTTTGGCTAGGATTTTTTTTTCTTTTGAGATTCTAGTGGTTGCAACATCTTTTTTTTCCCAATTTCACTTCAGACGTGTTTCTAAGACTCCATTTTTCTAACCTTTAGTTAGGAGGATTATGAAAGCTTCCTAGGTAGATTCTTACTGAATGTCCTTAAGATAATCATGTAATTATGAAGCAATGGTCTGCTATCAACAAAACAAAAATGAAAGGAAATATAAAAGTATTGAAGAATCCACCTGCTGATCCTGTCCAAATATCCTGTGATTTAGTTTCAGTCATTATTAGTATTATAATCTTTTTGGAGCGTTCAGGAAGCCAAGTCCAGTGAGAAGATGCTGTAAGTAGAGAAATGACATGTGTAGGAAGGAAAGCTTTTAGGTGTCATAAGAAAAGAACTGCTGGAGTACTTTCTCTTTTTGCCACCATGTTCCTTCCCTTCCCCACTCACATATGTGGCCTAAACCTGTGTATTTAGAAGAATGCTCTACTGAGATAAATGGGAAGACCTTCCTACTCAATTGCATTTAGGATTACAGCCCTACTCTTTTAGAACATGCCCAGTTTGCTCTAATATGTCCAAAATGTTGAGGCAAAATGTGAAAAATGCATTCCCCTTTTAGAAATACGGACATTGAAAATCTAGTCTGAAGTTCATAACTGATGCCAATGCAATCTTTCTTTGACTCTCCTGATATTTATTGGAAGCTATTTTTTTAAAACAATCATCTTGGTATTTGAATGAGTAGAATGTGAAGCATCAGATTGGGAAGAACTGTGTCTAGACTTCCCTTGAATGAATTGAGCAGGTTACTTTTTCTTGTTTTCTCCTTATGGAAAATTGGTCCACCAGTTACACTCTCACAAGGTTTTGCAAGACAACCTGCATATGGGCATGTTCAAGTCCAGTCCATTGAGGATTCTAACCTATGAATTTCTATTTATAAAGCTGTATGATATGGGTTGTAGACCTGGAGATGCAGTGCTTTTGAGATTGGTTTGAAAGCCATTATTCACCAGAGCAGTCTTAAACTATGAACAACCCTAGCTTTCAGTCCAAATTTCTCCCTTTCCCTTGTTTTAAACTGTTGAATTGTGTTTGAAAAAGTAGAAATAAATGAATTGTGGGGGCTCATCCTCACAACACTTCTTGCCCAGATTGTGGGACTCACCACAGTTTTCATTCATTCTATTTGGAAAGTTAGGTTCAACAAGCATTTTATTTTGGTTGTGAAAGGGTGTATTCTTAGCAAGGAAGAACTTTACCTTAAATAAACCTTTTCTTATAAAAAGGAGGAGGGAGGTGGTGCTCCTGATAATCTGAAAATTCACCTGCCATCTTGCAATCCAGACAGACACCAAAACACACTGGCAACTCTAGTATTCTCGTTTGATTCTTTCCCCAACACTTACTTTATGCGGTGTTTTACACTGATATTTTCTGATCTTTTCCTTAAAATAGTTTTTCCTGCTCAAGTTCCAAAGTTGCCAGATAGCAACAAAGTGATGAGTAAACCATATTCTTGGACTCCAGTATGCTTTTCAGGAAAATGTGACAGCTGATTAAGACGTTATGACTAGAGGTTGTGGAAAGGTGTAAATGGCATTTCTCCTTTGGCCATTGGTTATTGACAATCGCTGGCCTGAAAACTAAGCACCCAAGTCATAAAGATAAAAGTATGAAAAGGAGGAAGTAAGAACTGAGATGATGAAGATCCAAATTCAGACAACCCAATTTAGGGTAGCAGTTCTATTTAGAAACAGATCAAGGATTGAATGGTGTTTTCAGCCACTAGTGAGGGCAGATCTCCAACCGAGGGCATGAATGTAAGTTACATCCAGACTTTTCTGGGTAGCCTAGATTTGACAGTGAACCTTTTGTTATTAGCGTTTATTGGGGAAGATCTAGCCTCAACTGGGAATGGAAAAGGGTTTTATAGAAGTTCAGGCAGGAAGCTTTAGCAAACATCGCAGACATTGTTATTGGTCCCTTAACATAAATAAAAAAGAGATTGCAAATTAAAATTTCTTATGTTGTTCAGCCCTTGGGTTAGAAACAACACTTCAAATAGCAGCAGCTTAATTCTTGAAAATGGATGTGCGGAAGGTGTAGAAGGATTGGTGCAGAAATGCATCAAAAATACAGGTGTGGGTGCTCAGAAGTAAGTTTTAACTGTATCACTGAAGGGGTGCAATTTAATTAAGATAGAACTCACAAGTTTTTCCTATGAATTTCCCCACTTTTTCATTTATACACTTTTAAAAAAAAATCATTAAAATGATTTTATTTTTTCAAACCCTTCATTTTGGAAGATCTTAGAAGAGAAGAAAAGCCTTTTTAAAGTGTCCAGTTGATAACATTTATATCTACTCAGGAATAAATCCTATCTAACTCTTATAATTGTGAATGTTTCATAAACATAAGGGCATCAGAGTGGCAGATATTGTAATACCGCAAACCTTATAGACTCAGCCAGACTTATTTCCAGGTAATCTTGTTTAGCATCACCTTTTCAAAGATTCAAAATGCCTCTTTTCTACAACTGACTATGGATACCAATGTCCTGTAATTAGTTTTACTAGCTCTAAGGAGAGTTTTACCCGGCTGTCCACAAACTGCTTATTGACTTCAAACCCTCTTAAACTGCCACCCGAGACACATTTTCTTAGAAATAAGTTTTGCTGAAGCCTTTTCCCTTGATAGATATAACTTAGAAGTGCACCACTGGTTTCTTTGGGATTTGTTTTCAAGCAATGCACCCAACTGAAAGGTCACAGATGTCTTGACTTCTAAGGAAGTTTCTGACAAAGAGAGCTGAGAAGCTTAAGGTCATGGCAAAAGCAAGCAGACTCTTGCAGTTTAAATTTATTGGAAATGATGCATTTTTGAATATTTAAATATTATAAGCCTTACAATATTATAAAATTGCAAGCCTTAATTTTAGTTATTCATCAGATGACTCGAAAGGTGAGGAAGCCCCTGCATGAATTTATTTCCTACTTAGCAGTAAGAGGAGGCAGAACAGAATTTACAGTTTCTCTAACCAAATAGATACCTTAATTTTTAAGGAAATGTTTGCAATTGTTTACCGTCTCAGGTATAGTCCGTGATACTTTTCCTCCTTCCCTCCCCCATTTTTTTCCCTTTCAGTGTTTGCTACATGAACAATCAAGCTTGTAATTACTTGCTAATTTCATTGTGGTTCCTCTGGAGAGTTTATAACGCTGGGGCCCCCTTGTCCACTCATTATGTCTCCAGAAGCTTTCTATGGTGGCTCGGCTGGACTTTGTCCAGTCTGTAACCAATAAAGGAAATTTACAACCTTGACACATAGGGAACCCGTCTCCCCTTCTCTCCACCCCCTTCACTGTCAATGTCAGAGAAGAAAAATTGAGATGTAAAAGGTGGCTGGCTCCTTCTCACAACCCTGTAGCTCTTAATAAAGCATTAGAGGAAAGGGGGCGGGGCTGAGAATGAGGCAAAGGGGAAGGTAATGCGTGAAAGGCTTAGATTTTCTTTTCTTCAAAGGCCGTGTTGTTTTACATATTAGGAACGTTTTATTATTGCATAGTTCTTTGGCTATGGGGATATTTTCACTTTCTCTAGCATGTATTTATAAAATGCCATCAAAAGAAGAGAGGTTGCTATGCATCCTTTTAAAGCAGCAGGCACATTTCAGTCCCAAGAGTCATTTTTTCTGAATCTAGAGCTATAACTATATCCAGATGCAAAGGAAAGAATAGGTTGCTTTAAAAAAAAAAAGTTCCGTATTATATTTCCAGCATCCATAACGAATGTTGTGAAACAGTGACGGTACCTGAGGCAATTAAAAGACAAGTATTGATTACTACTAGAATATTAAGGTTAGTTCAGGGGAACGCATTTAATAACTATTTAAAATTGATAACTGATTGGACTATCTAAGGTTTCTGTGATGTATTGCTAAAAATTCCCCCCTAGGTAATTATATTATTCTGATGCTTACATGCTTACAGAGGAAGATAAAAATTATTGCTTTTAAAAACAAAAACATGATGGCTTTTTCAAAAATATATATTTTATATATGTTTTATGAGCTGATTAATAAATAAATTAGAGAGACCAAGATAGATCTATTTCGAGCTTATTAGCTCTCATCAGCTGGCCATACCCTTTACACAAGGGTAAAATTACACAACGGAACTATAAACATGTGGTGGCTCTAAGGTTCCTCCGCAACCTTGCTGTCTAGATGGTCTCTGGTGATGAGCCGAAAGGCAGGAAAGGAAACAGTATGTCTCCTCCCTTAATTGGGGCCTCTTAGCAGGATGTTGTGAAAAAATAACCAAATATATATATTTGAAAAAGCCATCATGTTTTTGTTTTTAAAAGCAATAATATTTATCTTCCTCTGTAAGCATGTTTCAGGGTATTTACTTCTAGGTAAACATTAAATAAGAGAGTTTTGAAGACTGCTTAGCCTTGGGATTTGGGATAAAATCCAAAACTGCAAAGCATGCTTAGGTATTTCCTCATAAAGGCCATTGAACTCAAGTCGGGAAAAAAGGTAAACTGCTCTTTGTCAGTTTGAATAAAAGACTTGGAGCGCAACTGTGTATGGAGCAACGGATTCCTTACGCTCAAATTTTTGCTAAGATTGAAGTAAGGTTTAGTTTGATTAAGAAAACTGCTTTTGAAGAGACTTCTCACAGAACAAGAGAAACGTTTCCATGTTCTCCACTCATACCAAATGCAAAAAACATTAGCAAAAATAAAATGGTTTAAACTTTGCCCTGACCGCAAAGATCATACAGTTGCGCGCGGCTCATTCAAGGCAGGCTCACGATTGAGAAACCGAGAGGCGCTGGAATAAATAGTTTCAGCCTTTAGAAGCTATTTTATACAACGATCCTGGATGTTGATTCTATTCGCTAATCTGCCGGTAAATTACAAGACGGGAAACCGCGATTATCTCGAAGACCAGGTTGCTGTGTTAGAGCAGGGGTCCCCAACCTTTGCAACTTTAAGTCTGAAGGACTTCAGGTCCCAGAATTCTCCAGCCAGCTTTGCTGGCTGGAGAATTCTGGGAGCTGAAGTCCTTCAGACTTAAAGTTGCAAAGGTTGGGGACCCCTGTGTTAGAGAACAGGCGTTGGCGCTCGACAAACTTTCTTGCCACCTGATTCTTATTTGCTGAGTAGCTAGTCCTACAGCGTTCAATCGGGTTTTCTCGGGGGGGGGGGGACTGCGTAAGTGACTTAACTCTGAGTCTATTAGAATGAGACAGTAGTTCCAGTAGAAGTGCCCTAACCTCAACACAGGAAAACTGGGCGACTCGCCAGTAAAACTTGTGTTCAAGCCAGTTTGGGTTTAAAATTGGCAGGGCGGATAAGATCACCTGGAAGGATTTCCACACCCACTGGAGATCTGTACGGACAGAAACTCCCCACTTCCTTTTAACTTGAAACATTTTGACCGTATCCTCAGTAGCATTAGGAATATTCAGCTCCTCCTATTGCAAGACACTTGCGGGGGTGAAGGTGTCGTGCAATACTCCCTTTCCAAGCCCCTTGAAAACAGGAGAGTACTTCCAATATATCTGGAGGCCACCAAGTTATGGAAGGCTGTGCATACTTCAAATCCATATCCATATCATCTCCATCTCCATCACCTTTCTGGTTTCTTGCCTTTCTCTTAACCTTGTTGGTTGGTTTTTCCTGGCGCTGCTTTTTACGTTGGCTTCGTTGGAAACCTCCTCCTTTTCTTCTCTACACCCGCTCGCAGCGGGGCAGTCCCGCCGGCGGCTCGGGTCAGAGGCTGCTCCTGCCTCCCGGCGCGGTGTTTGTTTACCAGAAGGCAGAGCGGATGCTTTTAATGATGCCCCCTTGACTCTCATCTGGCTGCGGGAGGAGGTGTAAGTCTTTCCTCCGCCCGAGCTTTGGCGTTCCGGTTCTCCGCTCGGTGGCAAGGAGCTCCCCTGGATGCCCATTGCTCCAGGCGCAGAGGTTGGCGCTACCTACCTGGCGCCGTTAATCAGCAGAGGGAGGGATGAGGGAGTTGACATCTCCCCTCCCAACACCGCCACTCGGATCCCTCTGTGCCTTGGATGAAAACACATACAGACAGCCCCCCAAACCCTCATGAAGCCTCTCCATAGAAATGGATTGGGTTAGTGGGCTTCTCAGAAAAGCAGAATATGCCAAAAACGTCTCTGATTTCTAATTAGGCAACTATAGCAACATCCTCTAGGACAGGGGTCTGCAAAGTCGGCTCTTTTAAGACTGGTGGACTTCAACTCCCAGAATTCCCCAGCCAGCTATGCTGAGGAACTCTGGGAGTTGAAGTCCACCAGTCTTAAAAGAGCCGACTTTGCAGACCCCTGCTCTAGGAGGATGGATGCGGGGGCTCAGTGGCTAAGACGCTGAGCGTATTGATGAGAACGGTTGGCAGTTTAGTGGTTTGAATCCCTAGTGCCAGGGAGTGAGCTCCCATTACTTGTCCCAGCTTCTGCCAATCTAGCAGAAAGCACGTAAAAATGCAAGTAGAAAAATAGGAAACACCTTCCGTGGGAAGGTAACAGTGTTACCTATGCATTTGGCATTTAGTCATGCCAGCCACATGACCATGGAGACGTCTTCAGACAGTGCTGGCTCTTTGGCTTCAAAACGGAGATGAGCACCACCACCCTTAAGCCAGAAAGAAGTAGCACATATGTGCGAGGAGAACCTTTACCTTTAGGAGGATGGAAGGCTGAGTCACCTTGTGCCTCTGGTGATCAAAGTCCTGGCTGTGGGCAGAGTTAGCCTGCAATACTGCATTCTAACCACTGCACCCCCAGGGTTATATTTAACTCCCCCTCTTCCCAATCCAGCATGAATAATTAAGGAAATTTGGAGGGATTGGGATTGAATTCTTGTGTGCCCCATGCATTCGGTGGAACACGTAACAGTGTGTTGTTGAATGGCTCTGAGGTTTGTGGTGGAATACAAAGTAGAACCTGTAACTTTTCTTTATTCAACTCCTATAATGGACTCACCTGGTGCTGTCTGGAAGGGCTGGCTTGGCAAATTCTAGAATTTTTGCACAATGTGGCAAAGAAATAGTTGGGAATTCAAGTAGTTGAAGCTTCAGAGCTTCTGAAAGTTGATGAAATCTGCAATCAAATGCATTCTGCCAAGTTTTCTGGAAGCAGAAATAAACCCTTGATGTGTTGTTGAAGACTCAACAGTTTTCTCCAAACTGATGTCCTTCAGAGGGGTTACCACACCAATATATCTGGAGGATTGAGACTTGGGAAGTTTATTGGACACCTAGGGCACATGCAGAGATTCTTCAGGTACAGGATCAAGTATTGATGAATAATGAAATAGTTTTCAGAACATCTTTTTTCCTTCACAGAATAAATCTGAAGAGGAGTTGAAGATGAAGAAGTTAATTAAGAGCTGTGGTGGTACAGTGGTTAAAGTGCAGTATTACAGGCTGACTGTCCATAGCCAGGAGTTCAATCCTGACAGGATGACTCAGCTGTCCATCCTTTCCCAGATGGGTAAACCATCCAAGTCTTTAGAGAACAAGACTCACCCTGTTCACTCAAACTAGTAAGAATCAGCTGGAACCAAACAAGGAAAGGGTTTGTGGCATCTGCAAACTCAGAAATCAATTGTGGCACAGATCTTCATAAATAAGATATATGATAGCTTTTCTTGAACTATCAGGATATTTTGGGGGTAATACCAGTAGGAGCTAAGCACTAGCCCAAAACATCAGATTTGGAGTAGATTGGTTTTTAATAGAATATAAAATTATTCATCTTACTTTGTAGAAGGCTTATTGTTTTTGGTGTAATCCTTAAGATGTTAGCTAGGGATTCATCTGGAATTCTGGATTTCATTACAGTGATGGGTAATATTTTTTTTGGCAAAAATAAAGGGTTGCCATAACAACCTTTCTAAATAATACATTGATTCCAACGTTGTGGCTGATTGGGGATGGAAGAGAAAAAAAAACCCCAGCTTTATGATAACTAAAACCAGCTTAAATGCTGTTTATCTATACTGAGACTCCCGAACTGGAGGTTGAAAAAGCTACTAATATCCACTGCACAGTTCCCATGGAAACTGCTTACTTTTCCTAGGGCTCTCCTTCAGCTCTCCATCTGAAAATCTAAGGGTGAATGGGAAACACGAAGGAGGCATACCAAAAGCCCTTTGCTCCCCAAACCTAGTTTCACATCCCTCTATACAGAAACATAAGAGCAAACGGACATTGGGGGGCTGGAAAGAGAATAGGGTCACCAGCCAAAGGTGAGACTTTAAAGATAATGAGCAGACGTGAACGTGTAAACCTGAATTGTAGCTTTCTTGTTACAAGTGTGGTTCAGAAGCCAGGACAGTTATACCTACCTGTATCTTCATTCATACAGTATTATAGAAATTTTATTTATTTTATTTATTTATTTTGTCAAGCGTGTATTAGACAACATGCGTATGTATAAACATGATTTTTGATACATGAGATAGATATGAAGAAAAAGAAACATTGGGACAGGGATGGTTGGCATGTTGATGAGCTTATGCACACACTTTCAAGGTGATTTTTGTGGTGTGTGTGTTTTAATGAAAGCTTTTGAGATCTCCAAAATGAGGAATGAATAGGAAAAACAAAAACAAAGACTGACTGGAGGAAGTGATTAAATTGACATGGACAGAGAGAAGAGGTATTTCAGTCAAATTAGGCTCTACTTTAGGAATACAACTAAAATGAAAAAAAAAAGTTTTTGGCAAAGCTTTCCAATAAAGTAAAGTTTCTATTGAATTTTGTTTTGATTCTCTAAATTTATTGCAGGTGTTAATACTAGCACTGTTTAGCTTTGGCTTCCAACCTATCAAAGATTCTAGGGACCATGAATGACACTGATAGCTGAATAATTATAAGGCCAATAATTATTCATAATCTTACACAGCACCAGAGAAATCCCCACAGTAATGTTTGCAGCCTCCTTCTACATTTCATTTTAAGACTCCAGCTATGCAAATTTTGGCCATTTCCTCACTAGTATTTTATAGCCTTCTATAGCATTATTGATGTCAGCAGCTGGCAATTTCTGGATGAACTTCATTGACCTTGGTAGCTAAGCAAGGTTTGTCCTGATTTTACCTCCCTGGGAGACCAATTGGGAATACAAAGTTTATTGGTTGGCTAGGAAATTGAAAAAATATCCCAGAAGAACCCATGATAAGATTTTCATAATGCTGTCAAGGAAATTGCATGTAGGCATTCACCAGGAGACACATAAAACAAGTATATATATATCTTAATTTTTTTATAGTATCAACCAATAATCATGGTATAGTAATAATGTGGAGCAATTTCATATTGCCACTGCCATAGCTAGAAGATTTATAAGATGCTATAACTTCTTCAGTCCCTTTTGATCTTAACTTTCTGTGTCATGATTTCACCACAATTGTCTGGCAGTGTCTGATTCTTGAGTTCTTATAAGCTTATGATTCTGTCATTTATCTAGTCATCTTGTTCTCTGAGGGCCCCCTTTTCAATTTTGAGTTTCCCAAGCATCAGTTATTCAGTTCCAAATATTCTTGCCCTTGCATTTGGGTACAAAATATTCAACCTTTGTATTGAATATAGCCTATCCACATCCCAGTTTTTCTTCATCTAATATTGCATGATGGATTCTTTTTGCACCATAGGTTATACAAGTATCCATTTTTTCTTTAGACTTTTTTGATGGTTTAGTTTTCACAGCCACGTGTTACATCTGGCAAAACCATGGCCCTTACGATGTATAACTTTGTTGTCAGTGTGATGTCTCAGCATCTCAGTGTTTTTCCTAATCATCTATCATAGTTCTTTTTGTCTTTTGGTGGTGCGGTGGTTAGAATGCAGTATTGCAGGCTAATTCTGCTGACTGTCAGCAGTTCGATCCTGATCGGCTCAAGGTTGACTCATTTTCCATCCTCCTAGAACTTGAAAAAATGAGGACCTGGACTGTTGGAGTCAGTATATTGACTCTGTAAACCTCTTAGAATGGATTGTAAAGCACTATGAAGCATATATAAATTTAAATGCTATTGCTATTTTTCCAAAAAGTAGATGTCTGTCCATTTCATGAGTATAATCATCATCAAATATATAAGGCCAGGACAATAAGGTCTTCTACTGCTTCAACATCTTGTCTACCAATTTACATTGGGCTGATGCTGCCATTGATAGTTTTCTCTTAATACTGAGCACCAGATCAGATTTTATAATCTTCTTTATTTTCAGAAAGAGATTCCTTAAATCTTTCTAACTTAACAGCCTTCAAAGGAGTGTCATCAGCATATCTGAGCTTTTTGAAGATTCTTCCAGTAATTTTAATTCCAATTCCATTTCTTTTGATCTGTCATTTCTCTTAATTTATTCTGCATCTAAGTTAAATAAATTCGGTGAATTTGGTGTACTCCGTTCTTGATTTGGATCATTTAGTTGTTCCATGTTTCATTCTGATTGTTGCTTCCTGGTCATTATGCAGATTTTTCATTAGGCATGATGAGGTGATTTAGTACATCTATGTTTTTAAGAACTATCCATTCTTTGCTGAGGTCTAGACAATTAAAAGCATCAGGATAGCAAATCAAGCAAAAACAGATGTCTTTTTTTTGGAATTGCCTTCTCTTTTCTGTTATCCCTTGAATATTAGCAGTATGATCAAGGATGGCTCTGTCTCTTTTGAATCCATCTTATAGATCATTCGGTAACAGTTCTTATACATTGTTGAAATCTGGATTAGAAAAGAGTTAGCATTAGCATCTTAAATAAGTGCCAATGTTTGATACTTTGAGCATTCTTTGAGCTTTGCCTTTTTTGCTATTGGAATATAAATTAAGATTTTGTGTCCCTAGATATGTTTCCCATACTCACAAATAAGAAGTAATTCTTTAACAGCATCATCTTGCAAGGTTTTAAATGACTTGGCTGGTATTGTCTCAACTTCTTTTGATTTGGTGTTAGCAATGTTTTATAGTGAAAATTTCATTTATTTTCAAGAGTGTCAGTGATAATGCTTTTGTTTGTATAATAACTTTTGTAGACTTTCATCCTATATTTAAATCATTTGTTCTTTATATCTTCTTTTGTAGTTTTCTTTGTCCTCAATTATGCCAATCTTTGCATAAAAGATTCCCTTGATTTCTGTATTTTTTCTTGAGTAATTTCCTATCCTTATTTCAATTGTTATCTTTTATTTATTTGCATTGTTTATATAGGCGTAGCTTCTTGTTGCTTCTTTGTTTTGACCTTTTTTTTTGCTTGAACATCTGGTTGGGCAAAATTGTTTTTGTTTTTGTTGCCTTTTAATTTCTGCCTTTCTAAAGCTCTTTTCAGTGCATCAATAACTATTTTCTTAGTTTTTAGCTTTTTAGCTTTTGGGATATTTTTGCTTGCTTCAATTGTCACAAATTTCATGTTAGAATTCTTCAGGCATTCTATCAAATTTAACTCATTAAGTTTATTTTCCCCTTTACTGCGTATCATTTAGAATATTGCTGAGCTTGTAGCCTGTTAGTGTATTGAACTAATTTATATTTAAACATTCAATATTGCAAGAAGGAGATTACAATCTGAGCTATATTCAGCAACGCTTCTTGTTTTTGCTGATTGAGTAGAGAATCTCCATTTTGTTTGCAGTTTGCAGTTATACTCAGTTTGATTTTAGTATTGTCCATCTGGTGATGTTCATGCATAGAGTCATCCTTTAAACTGTTGGAAGAAGGCATTTGCTGTAAACATTTAATTTTCTTGGCAAGAATCTATTAGCCTATCTCCTGCATGGCTTAATACATTGAGGCTAGTTTAATTTTTGTTATTCCAGATGATTTTTTATATCCAATTTCAGAATTCCAAACTCTGAAATTAGTACGATTTTGTTTTCTGGGGCCATGTTGCAAACCATCATGGAACAACTTCTGTTCAGTCTGCATCTGTGGTTGGAACATAGACTTCGAACATTGTAATTCTTATTGGCTATACTTGGATTCAAACTGAGATCATTCTATCATTTGGGAACAAATGTATCCAGCTACTGACTTTGTCAGTCTTTTATTCCTGATTAATGCATTTATTCTGTCGGAACATCATCTGGCTCCAACAGACTCTCTGCAGCTCACAGTAAAGCTCACAACTAAGAAACATATTAAAGGAATGTAATGAATTTGCAATGGAAGTACTGTCCAATAAGTCATACACGGTATACATCCACAACGCTCTCCAATCACTCAGTTGCAATGCCTGGCAGAGGAATCAGGTCTTTTAGGGCATCCAGAATGCCATCACGATGGGAACCACTTGGATCTCAGGGGAGCCTCCTGCCATAGGGCAGATACCACGACAGAGATACCATGATAGAGAAGGCAGACCCCCAATTGCCAGGTGCTTGGACAGAATTTCAACAGTTGCCTGACATTGAATTACGGTATATAATTGGATACCATCAGTAGTGGTATATGTTGAATAAAAGGGAGAAAGGATTGAGCCCTATGGCCCCCAACAAAGGAGGGTGCCTTGAACGCAACCTCTCTTCTCACAAACAACAAACATACAACTCTGCAGGGAAAAAGAGAACACCATAAACCCCTATCTCCAATTCCAGAGGTGCCAAAGAAGGATACCATGGTTGATGGTTAAAAAAAAGTCATAGAGACTTCAAGGAGCACAAAGATGAATGCACTGTCTTTCATAACATGGGACAGCTTCATGATTACCATAAAGACCACAAACTGAGCCAACCCAGACTCTGTTCTTTAAAGTGGCACATTGAAGTCCCTGAGTAATAATAGCTTTGGGGACTCTATCACCAGCTCTGTGATGGAATCCATCCGGTCAGGTAGGAATAGTGCTGGGTAGGAAGGAGGGTGGTACACCAGCAGCTACTCCAATTATACCTTGAAGCCCAATTTCAAGCAGAGCACATCACCTCTGATTACCTGCAGATGACTTAGAGATGACAGGAGCTATCCCTCCTCCCCTCCCCTTCATCTCAGCTGCTATAGAACCCCAAACCTAAGCTGGAACATTTCTGACAGGAGACTCTCTCTCTTCCTCTCCCTCCACTGCCACCCTCTGTAGCTGCCCATCTAGATACCAGTAAAACAAGTCAGATGAGCACTCTCATCCACAATAAGATCATGAATCAAAGCAGTGTTGTTTTATGCCTACTGGTGTTCAAAATAACAGACCCCTCCCCCCAGACATTGAGGATCCAATAGCCAGGCAAGGAAGGCAGAAGCAGTGGATCCGGCGTTGAAATCCAGCAGGTTCTGACAGGTTCTGGAGAACCAGTAGTGGAACTTTTGAGTAGTTCGGAGAACTGGCAAATGCCACCTTTGGCTGGCCCCAGAGTGGGGTAGGAATGGAGATTTTTCAATATCCTTCCCCTGGCATGCCTACCAAGCCATGCGCCCACCAAGCCACACCATGCCCATCAAGCCACACCCACAGAACCGGTAGTAAAGATATTTGAATTTCACCATTGAGTGGATCCAATATTGCTAAATGTGACTCACTCCTAGTTCACACCATATACCCCCTTTACCTGTCACTGTTATAATGGTCTTATCTATTCTCTTAGTCTCTCCTTTACTGCTCCCTCTACTCCCTTATCTCCATGCCAGAGCACATATACACAATCTAACCCTACTTACTACTTACAATCCTATGCTCCAATAAGTCATCCTTTTTCACTAGGTACTCAACTCACCTATCCAAACATTCATAAGAACTCGACAGCCTCCAACTGCTGAAAATAGCACCTAGGTTCGACTTACCTTCTCCATTGTCAATAAATGGGGACAAATCATATCCTTAAAAGTTGAAGGAAAAAGTCAGGAGACACTACCTCCAAGGCCTGTACTTCAATGCAGGAAGTATTGGTCCAGGAAGCCCAGTGCAGCCACATCCCCACAAGTGAAATATTTTCCTCCTACAACGAATAAACAATTTACCTTCTGGTCTACTCACTTTATTATGATTGTCTTAAAAATTGCATGTCCTAAATGCAAACTTTCAATGATCTGAAAAAAGTCAACCTGTGCAAAAAGATAAAGCATTGGGTGTTTTTTATTTTAGTTACTAAAATGAGAATGAAGACATTTAATACAGATACTTTTCTTATATTTGCAAGATGCTAGAATTTGGGTACCCTGTAAAACTGATGGTTGCAAAGCCAGAAGGATTTCATATAGCATATATTTTAGGCATGAAACCCACTTCTATAGAATGTGGCAAAGGTCTTTGGTTAGAAGTGACTTTAAAGAGAAAAGTAGATACATCCATGGAACAAAATTACCTCCGTTCTTGTAGCCTTAATAATTTTAATGTAACTTAATATGTCAGTTTGTATACGATGGAATCAATATGATGGGCTATAGTGCCTGAGGGCCGATCCAGAAAATCTTTTAGGTGAAGGAGATTGATATGAGCAAGACAATAATGAATTAAAGAACAAGCACATTATAATTTACTAGGTTGTCTGTGCAAATATGCCTAAAGAAAAGTATAGCTTTAGGTAAAGTTTGGAAAATTGCCATGCTAAAACATTGGACAGATACTCTCTATAGATCTTAACAACACTACTAAATGAACCTGAAGGTATCGAGGGGAGGAGAGAGGGGGGAGGGGAGGAGCTCCTCAGGTTACACACAGTATATACAGTATTTTTTGGACTATAAGACACTCCGGACTATAAGACGCACATTAGTTTTAGAGGAGGAAAACAAGAAAAAAAACATTGTCTCTGCCTCCACTACCCATTTACTGCCTCCATGGCCTTTTTACCGCTGCCCATTTGCTGCTGCTGCAGTCCACTCAGCACCACCATGGCCCATTAGGTACTGCCACTGCCCATTCACTGTGGCCTGTTCACCGTCGCCCTTTTGCCGCTGCCCATTCGCCCCTGATCACTGCAAACTGGCGGTGGCAATAGGTGATGGTGATTACCGCTGCCTAGAACAACTAATCGGTGCCGTACCAACCCTCTCCCCCTCTCCCATCATATATTTGATGTATAAGATGCAGAGACATTTCCACCCACTTCTGGGGAGGGGAGGGGAAGTGAGTCTTATAGTCCAAAAATACAATAATTAAGGTTAATTAAGATTGGGCAACCAATGATCTGAAATGATATAGGGTCTCCTGCTTAAGCAGGGGGTTGCACTAGAAGACCTCCATGGTCCCTTCCAATTCTATTGTCCTAAGTTCTAAGGCTTTTGCATATATTTTTTAGTAAGATAGGGTGTAGAGAGGTGTACCCATATCATATATAGCACTGCCTGCCAATAGCTTTGGCTTCTCACCCACAAGTGCAACCAAAGGACCTTGCTCCCATTATGTAAACTAGGATCTTGAAACTAGAGACTTCTTTGTAATCCAACATATTGTTGCCCACATGCCACCGGCTAAGAATTACATGCAGCCTACAGCTACCATTCAGGATACAATTGTTTTGTTTATTCCAGAACTCTTAATCAGACTAGGAAGTACAAAAACCTGGTGTTGGGTTGGTATTTAACCTAATGAATAGTTATGGTATACCTGAAAGGTTGCTTACTGATTTCCAACATATTAGTTGGTTCTGAGTAAAAGATACTGGCTGTGGAGTTTGTACTTTAAATTAAATGTTTACTTTATATCCATGCATATGCTGGAGGATTTTATCCATCTCCTTTACTAATGCCATAATTAGAACTGTTATATAAAATCCCAGCATAGGAAAATTCAGAGCTTCTGCATCATCAGTCAGAAAAATTAAACTGTTTGGAAAAATACAAACAAAACAACATATTTCCAGAGAAAAGGTAGATGTTAAGACCACAGATGTTAACAGTTGCTTTCGAATAGCTCCTAGCCAAATACTGTTGGTTTTTGTAATGTTTTTGTAAACAGAGATAATGAAAGAACTTGCTTAGTAAAGGAGCCAGAAATGAGCACCCTGGGGGAAGTGCTCTTGGGTCACGAAATGTGTTGTGATATAGTAACTGTTCAGTCTTTTGGACGATATGGAAAGGGAGCGTGAGGACTCTGCAGACCAAACTCAAATGACCACTTGTAAAGATGATGCATGGATTGCAATATAAAAATGACACTTACCTAGAAACTAACAGTACAAATGTTATTGATTGCTACAATCAAAAGGTAGTTTTTCTGGGATGAGGCTGATGAAAATAAATAGAATTTAGGTGGTCATGAACAGATAAAGTCTAACTGGTTTTAAGGGCTCTAGTTTGATCAAGATCAAGTGACAATTTCTTTGTTATGTTATTAAGACAGGTCCTTCGGTCCCAAATATTGAGGGTGGAAAAAAAGTGCTATGTTCCATGGAAGAAATGCAATGATTGATCAGTGTAGGATAAAAGCTTTAATTTTTGTTATCTGTTGCATGTTAGCAATAGAAGCAGGTAATGCTTCTATTACCTATCCTGGTTTCCATAAGCTACAGTACAAATTACTCAGTTGAATATGTATGTGTGTGTGTGTTAGGTTTTTTGAGCTGATAAATAAATAAATCAGGGAGACTAGGCTAGATCTATTTTGAGCTATTTAGCTCTCATCAGCTAGCCATACCCTTACTGGGATTCGAACCAGGGAAGTATTACATGTGAGGCAGATGTAATTGCCTCTAGACCAACTGGTTCTATCCTGATCAGCTGAGACAGGAGGATAAGTATATGCTTGTGTCACAACTCGAATCCCAGTAAGGGTATGGCTAGCTGATGAGAGCTAAATAGCTCAAAATAGATCTAGCCTAGTCTCCCTGATTTATTTATTTATCAGCTCAAAAAACCTAGCACACATATAAAAAAAAAAGTACACAATGGAACTCATAACTTTCTGTCTAGATGGTCTCTGGTGATGAGCCGAAAGGCAGAAAAGGAAAGCAGTATGCTTCCTCCCTTAATTGGGGTAGATCTATTTTGAGCTTTTTAGCTCTCATCAGCTAGCCATACCCTTACTGGGATTTGAACCGGGGCTGTGTTACATGCTAGGCAGGAGCCTTAGTCATTAGGCCAACCGGTTCTCTTCCTGTTCAGCTGAGAAGTTGTGGAACAAGTATATACTTATCCTCCTGTCTCAGCTGGACAGGAAGAGAACCGGTTGGCCTAATGGCTAAGGCTCCTGTCTAGCACGTAACATAGCCCCGGTTCAAATCCCAGTAAGGGTATGGCTAGCTGATGAGAGCTAAAAAGTTCAAAATAGATCTATACTAGTCTCCCTGATTTATTTATTGATCAGCTCAAAAACCTAACACACACACGCACACATATAATATTATATTAATCATCCCTTAAAGAAATTTAACATATATATATATATATATATATATATATATATATATATATATATATATATATATATATATATATATATATATATATAAGAGAATATTATTAATATTAATAATATTATGGCCAGCTGATGAGAGCTAATAAGCTCGAAATAGATCTATCCTGGTCTCTCTCTAATTTAATGTATTGATCAGCTCATAAAACTAACACACACACACACACACACACATATGTGTGTGTGTGTGTTAGTTTTATCAGTTGATCAATAAATTAAATTAGAGAGACCAGGATATATATATAGGGGTAGGAAAGGCAGGAAAGGAAACAGTATGTCTCCTCCCTTAATTGGGGCCTAATAACAGGTTGTTGTGAAACAATTACATATATAATACTAATTATTTTACAAAGCTTTAAAAAGGATGACTGGTCCAAACATGTTATTTCTTATGTAAATCTGAATGACGATTTAATGGAAACCAAACTTTATGGAAGAGTGGATTTACTGGGCTTATATATCATTAAAGGATCTTTTCTGTAATTAAGCTAATTTACTTATTCCATTGTTTTCCTTCAAATGTTACCTGATGGCATTTAGTTAAGTAAAAAAGAGTTAAGATTTAAATAAAGTCTCAGTCTCATAGAAAATGACCCCAAGAGGACTTTCCCTTTTGCCATTTTCTCATCTCAATTTTTTAACCTCTTTCTGTCTCTTTCTAATCTTCTTTCGCCCCTCTAATTCATGACTAGAAAGTGGAGTTTGCACATCTTCTATCATGAACCAAACAAGCTAGCTTGGCTTTTTTGTGGTCCTCAATTTAAACTAATCTTCACCTCTTTGGTGTCCTCAAACAACTATGCTGGCTGTCCCAGTCCTAAACATCAGTCTAATCAACATAACATCCCTGTGATTCCCAAACAAATTATATTGAAAGTGAAGTCCTCTGATTTGAATTTTGTTTCCAGTGACAAATATATTTATATTAGGCAATCTACACAGGTTCTTTGCTTTTTTTGCATGTATGTGAATAGGTTTCCCCCCCACATATTTAATGTTTGAAAAAATGTTAATCTACTGTCCTTTAAAAGATCTAGTGTCAGAATTATTTTTATACACCTACAAGTTTCAGAAAATAATAATAATAGGAAACCAGCAGATAAAAGTGGACAATGTTTTAAAAGGCCTGCTGTAAATGCTATATTTACCATTTCAAATGCACAGTATGTAAAAGAAGGGAATATTATATCAGGGAAGGCATTCACAGCTAGAAAGATGCCCTTCCTTTTGATTGGCATCCATTTTACTTCAAACAAAGAATTAATAGAGATAAAAATGTTGGCTGATTGTCTAAGAGTACAGAAAAACAACTCTATAAAAAGTTACTTCTTTAGGCCAATGCTTTTTAGACCTCTGAAAGTAATTTAAACATGTCCTTTAAAATAATTTCAGAAGTTGCTTTGTTCCCAGCTGGGCAGTTTTAACACGAGAAGTTATTATTCCACTAGACTAGATCAGTAAAAATATTGGTAGCTATGTTTTGTGGCAAACAAAGTCATACTGTGGCTGTTCCATGACAGCCCCATGTATAATGCATCAAAATAATCCATTTGGGATGTTAGCATCCCATAGATAATTGTGGCCCAGTGTAGAATACACTGTTTCTGTCCAGCAGAAGCTGTGAAACATGAGATTGTTCTCACACATCTCCTCTGTGTTATTTGGAGAGGTTTCATGTTAGTGCCAGCTGTTTGTTACCAGGAAGGATTGATGATACCAATATGACTATTTTCTGTATGATACAAAGAAAGTCTGCAGTTATGAACTTTGCAGTGTAGTTTATATTCAAACTATTGCAAATAGTCTCCAAGTAGACCAGCAGCCACATGCATCTGCATAACAGATTCTACTATGTCAGAATATACAGAGGATTTGTGTATGCAGTCGGCACAATGCTTTCCTGAAATATGGGTCTGTTCATTGCTGTTTAAAACGACAACTTTTTAAAAAACAGAAGCAATTTATGGGTAATGTGCAATGAATCCTGATTGAAACTTACTTAAAAACTTATTATCTCAAACATTCATATATCTGCATACTGTGGAGAACAATATTCAAGTCACCCCCATCACCAATACTACCATCACTACCAGTATCATAAATAGAACTGAGATATTAAATCCATGTGTTCTCCAACCTGAAGTCCATCTCCATTCTCACTGATGTGAATTCCACATCCATGAGCTGTGGAGGTTGTACCAGTTCCTAAAGTCTCAGCACGGAGTAGACTCAACTATGCATTTGTATTTAATAAATACTGATCATAAGCTATATACTATTAAAACTCTTGTGCCTGTAACCTTGAACTGGGTGAAATTATGCACCACAGGGCAAAACTAAGGTAGCTAAAATGTTCTAACTTCTAGAATGAATTCAAAATCGAGGACTCATGTCTCCAGTGGAATTCAAACTTGGCAAACCTTATAAAACATTTGATCACATAAAAATGATCAAAAAGCAATTGATGACATATTACAAAATGCCAGAAAACTCTTCTTGTGGTCAGCTCCTGGTATGACTTTGCGGTATCATTCAACATGGGCTTATTTTCAAGGTAGATTTGCCTGAATTTTAAAGAACTTTTCAAGTACATTAGAAGCTCTGCCATGATTGAAAGAAACTGGTAGGGGAATGTCTCTGAAACTGTGATCCAAGCAGCCTAGTACACTTTAACAGTGACCATACTATGTTAAAGGAAAGAACAAACACTGTAGATGGATAGCAAAGTAATATACTCACTTCTAGTCCTGATTTCTGCCTCAAGTATCCCCTGCCTCTGGCACGTCCCCCCCCCTTTTTTTTCCCAGAGGAAGAAAGAGATGTCAAACCTTTCCTTTTGGAGCAACATTTTTTAAAAAGAAACAAACAACCAATCTTCTCCCCTCTTGTGCCCTCCACCTTCAGGTTCAACTCAAAGCAGAAACAACCCCACTGGTCCTCCAATTTTTCTTACAGATACCATGCCAAACAGCAATAAATTAATGAATAAGTAAACAGTAGATCCAGGTTGCATATTTAAGAGTTCTTCTAATCCAGGGACAAGGGTGGAGGTGGGGATTCATGGCTTCAAAGCAAGCCCAAGATTCCTAAAGCTTCTGTTCATGGTTACTCATGCAAAGTTTGCGTAGATCAATCAATTCAGCCAGGATTAGAAAGAGTGCTACATCTGCACCACACATTAAAGAGAGTCAGGAGATAAAAAGGGCTGGCTGCATTATTAGAAATAGCACAATTAATTAAAGAGTAGTGGATGTAGTATTAATAATGAGAATATTTTGAAAAGCCCTTTTAATGTTTCTGGAATTTATAGGCTTGTAGCCATTTGGCACAAACCCATTGTAGCAATGTGCTGAAAAGAAATGCCAACAGTGAAAAAATAAAATAATTTAAAAATGATTCCAATCACAATGAGCTCTTTAAAAGTATTGTTCATAAAGTAATAAATGCATTAAGTGTTTATGACTATTATAAGGTATAATAATAACAACAGTCCAGTGACTAACAAAGAAAATTTTAAAACCTCATGCCAGACAGTTTTATTTTTCTTTCTTGCTTAGCATAAGTGAAGCATTATGAAATTAATCTAATGAAAATAGATTTCATAAATGGTTTTGCCAGAACACTTATAAGTTTGGAAAAATCTAATAAATCCTTAATACATTTTAATCATAATTTTATTAAATCATTTTTTTTTGTAAGGAGCTGGTACGCACATGCATTTTGGCTTAATTTCAGGGCATGTGTACACTACACACACATATGAGTATGCCAGCATGTGTGTGCCAAATACATGTTATCATCTGGCCTTTGAACCAGAAGGACCAAGAGGTACTTCACTATACTGCCCTCTACTGGAGATCAGGAATTTCTCATGTTTCCCCTGATTTTGAGAGAGATGCCATCTTTGAGAGGGATTTAATTTACCAAGCCTTCTTAAAGGTGGCCTGGGCCTGCGAATGGAAATAAGCGAAGATAGTGGTGTACGGCTTTCTAGTGGGCACCTCCTTCATCTTTCCTTGAATGAAGTTAGAAAAGAAGTGTTGTTTCTCTCCACCCCCACCCCCCTGAAAGTAACAAACAAACAAACAAACAGTGCCAGCCAGCCAACCCTGGGCGAATCCCTCCCGTTCAGGCTGACTTTGTTCTCCCTTTCTACAAAGATCAAAGGCAGCTGTGGGGTGGAGGGGGAAAGTCCTTAGCCAGCGAAGCTGCCCATTGTTGCGGTGACAAGGCGAGGTCGCAAAGGCGAGTGGCTGCCCCATCGGAAGTGGCTGCCTGGCCGAGGGAGACCCTCCCTCGGCCAGGCATTGTCTCGGGGCGGCCTACAGTAGAGTCGCCGTGGCAACGCAACCTGCTGCCTGTCGCGCAAAGTTGGAGGCTCTGAAAAGGCGTCAAGAGCCAGCGGCGGAACAATATTTTGATTCATTGGGCGGCGGGAGCGAGACTCGCAGCCCCTCCGCCTCGGGCCCATGAATGCTGGCATTGTCCTGGGTTTTCTGAATCTGATTTACCATATCATAACCCCTAGGAAGAAGAAAACATCAATGTCCCCCAAGGAATGGAGATGTTTCTATGGAAAAGCAAGGAATTTTAGGTCACAGCAGATCTTTGGGGTGTTTTATTTATTTATTTATTAAAAATCAAAAGAGATCAAAGGCAGCACTCTCAGCCATCAAGATACCTTTCAGAATTGAAGATGGACGATGTAGACTACAAAGTGTTTCCTGCCCTCTCCCCCCTCACACACACTCCCTTCTTTGCTGCATCCAGATCCATTTTCTCTTCTAATGTCACAACTTCATATACAGACTGAGCCAGGCAGTTGCCAATGGGCAGAAAACCTTCTTCTGAAGGAGTTTGACTTCCGTGCCACTTAGAACCAGGAAGTCAAGAAGAAGCCATCAGACACCATTTCATAAGATGTTGCAAATGGCAAACAATTAAAAAAAAAGCTGCCATAAATTTGTGGCATATAGTTTCCAGAATTTTGGAATTCTATCCCTCAACAAAATTTCCCTCAAAAACAATATTACATTGCCCACTATATCCCTTCATGCACATGTTTAGGCTAAACTATAGTTAGTCACAGGATGTAGCTGGAACATGGGCAGTTGGGTTAATTCAATAACCTATGTTTCAGTTAATCGCTGATTATGATATTGTGGCTCAGTTTATTTCCATAATAAATCAATAGGGCTTATTTCTAAGACGGAGGGCATATAACTGTAATCCCACATAGGTTCTTGGTGAGCCCAATTGTGTAAAACTTTAAGATCGCAACTGGCCTTGGTTACCAACATCACAGGGCAACACTTGGCCATAGATGAGCCACTGTTCCAAAGAGTCAAGTGCCTGCATTATTTCACAAATGTCAGGCTTTTCATTCCTTGCTGAGCTTTGATTTCAATCAGTGAGTGCTTCACCGTCCCTGTTACCTTTCCCATAATCAGCGATAATCATACTTTGCTAAACCCCCGTTTGCAGCTGTAGCAGGAGTGGGCTTTACAGCTATTCCAGATCCCACATGCCAGGGCTGCTTTCTTATGCTTGCATTATGAATAGAAGGGCAGTACCTGCTTTCCCATCCATCATGTTTATCAGGACAACCCTTTTCGATGTGCCTCTATTGCAAATACTGGGGTATGTCACAGCAGGGTGATTTCGCTTTGTTGACCCTCTGTGCTAATCTTTAGCAGGAGGAGTTCCTTGCCATCTCTCCCCAGGTATAGCCAAGGGCATCAGTTTTTCATCTGATGGAGCCTGGAATATCCATGTTTGTTCAGAACATAACCAACCTGAAAATAGGCATGGGTTACAACAGTGGTGGCAAACCTATGGCACACATGAGCCATCTCTCTTGAGCCAGCCATCGCCCATTGCTCTTCCAGGTTCCTTTCATTGACTTTGCATGTAACCTTGTAACTGAAGATGAAGTGCAGGACATGAAATACAGCTTTACCAGGGCATTTCCTTCAGGATAAAGTTTATAGTATCTCACAGTAATGCATTATTCCTTTAATATTCCTTTGGATATTATCACTCATTTTTAAAAGTTTATTTTTAAATCCCAGGATAGAAGTAGAGGTGCAGTGGAAGAGACATAAACGAACTGATTACAAGTATTATACTTACACCTAAGTATTTTTCTGCACATTTGCTTACATAAAATCAATGATTTGTGCGTTTATGCATCCATAGAAAAAAACATATCCTCATCAACGCTTGAAGATGGGGGTGAATGGTGGGAGTTGAAGTGGGTGACTTATTCCCACCCTTGTGGTTGCTTTGCACCTTCTTTGCCTCTGCCTTCATCCCCACTTAGGTTTTCAAGGCAAGTTTCATGTCTGCATTATTTGGAGATAATCACAAAGACCAGGTAATAGAAGGAGAAGGAGAGAACGAGATTGCAATCTTATACACATACTGATGTAGGATGAAGATTTTTGATTAGAGACCTGTCTCTAGTCAGACATATTGTGGTGCCATGACATTTCTTCCCATATGGATACACTATGTTTATAAAATATACTTTGAAGGTTTCTGTTAAACTTCCCTAGACTGCTTAATAGTGTGCATAGCTTTATTCTGCCAAGCACTTTGCAGATGTATTGGATGGCAATTCCCAGAATTACTCCTGTGCCATAGCTGGGAATCCTAAGAGGTGCATTTCCAGAGAGGTGACAATTTTCCCATTAGGATGTCTATGGATGTCTATTCTCAATCATCCAGATCATGGTTGCCCCAAAGGTGCTTTTTCCAAAGGACAACTAGACTTAAAAAAAATAATCGCTTCTCATCCAAGAACTGAAAAAGCTTCTTAGATGAGAAGCAAAACATTTTCAAAGTAAAAACCAAGAAAGTCATTTGCCTTTAGTAAAAGCATCTTTGGGATCCCAATTAGGATATATTAATTTTTCTCCATCTGCTCTTTTTGAACTTTAAAAACGTCATTTTGAATTCAATGAAATAGAGACAGTCAATACAATAGCCTTTCATCTATGTAATAATGTTCATCATGGAATATAACACATTCCAATCCCAGGATCCCCCTTTGGAGAGAATTGGGGGGGGGGTTGTCTTCCAAAAGCAAAGGTCCTGAAGCCAAGGACATGCACTTCTGATTGAAAGAAAGAAGTTGAAGAATTAATATAGATAAAGAGCATTTAAGTTTCCAAACAATCTTCCCCACTTATCCTCCCCCCTCCCCCGAAAAAAAAACCCAAAGGAAGAGAGAAAGCAGATGAATATTATGGGAGTGTCAATTAAATTGTTTGGAAACACTGGTGGGGAAGCGGGAGAGAGGCTGGAGCTTCAGGTTAGGAAGAAAGCCAATTAAAGGGGCTTGATCAGCATCTGTATTAGCAACAAGTGCAGCCCAGAGGTCACAAGCAAAACTAAGTAAACAGAGCCGGCAGAAGAGAGAAGCTTTTGTGGCTGCGGTGCAGCTGTCCAGCCTCCTATTGTCCAGGGGAAGATTGGGTGCGAGCGCCCCGCTGCCCCCTCGCTAACCCGAAGCACAAAAACAGCTTGGGGATGTTCTGCCCGCATAGGCAACCTCCCAGCCCTCGGTATTTCTTCCTTTCTTTCTGTCTTTTTTCTTCCTTCCCCTAGTCGGACGGCAACAAAAGCTTCCAATAAAACGAATTCAAAAAAAAAAAGTGGGGGCGGGGAGTAGAAGAACCGAAAAAGAGTCTCCGATGGGGAAAGAAAAGGCGCCGGGTCACCCCACAAAAGAATAGGAAGTCGAAAGTAGAAATAAACTTGCAGCAGGAATTATTTTGTTTAACCGAGGTACTTCCCCCCTTTCCTCCTTTTTCTCATTTCTCCCCTCCCTCCCTCCCCCGGTTCCACTTGTCTTTGTGAAAACTTCTTGAAAGTATCAGAAGGCGGAACAAGTTCCCCCCTCCTCACTCACTGAAAGTTCACCCAAAGATTTGATGGCTTACTTGAAACTTGGGACACAGCGGAGCGGAGGAGCCCGAGATCGAGAATTTTGATTAATTGCCTCTGTCCTGTGGGTTCCAACCTAGGCAAACGAAGACACCTTTAAATGATACAACAGACCTTTCCTGCATCCCGACTCCCGCTTATTCAGAAGTTCGGGAGGGTTTATTTGTTAGTAGCTGTGCATAAATTAATAACTCATAATCAGTAGCGAAGAGGGGGGAAAAACAAATCCAAATCCAGATGACTTGGAAAATCGTAAAGGGTGTTTAAAGATTTTAAAACGGTATTGTTTGATATATTAAAAATCCAATTTTGAGGTACATGGTCTAAGGTTGGAACGAGAAAAAATGAGGGAAATACGAAGGAACCCAATCTACGGGCGGTTTTCGATATTTGTGGATAGACAAAGAGATTGGAGAGATGCATCGATATACATTTAGAATTCCCTCAGCACCTCAGCGCTCAATGTGTCTACGGAGATTCAATTAAGCATCTCAAGTTTTTAAAGAATTTTCTTTGCACGGACTTTGACATAATTTAGAGGAAAGCAACTGTTGGGTTGTGTTAAATCATGGTCATCAGATACCGCCTCTGTTTCTCAGAAAAGATTTAGATGCCTAACGTCCTGTTTTCGACTGATGGGACAAGGTTACATTAAACGTTAACTGCCACAGTCTTTTCCACATCACCAACTCCTTTGAGGAGCGGGGGAAAAAAAAAGAAGGCATTCCCAGAACCCTTGCTAATACAGGTAGGGGTGCTTTGCCAGTCCCCTGACCTTTCTTTTCATTAGTGCGGACGAAAAGAGAGTCTCCCTATGCGTCTAAGTCGAAACGATTCCCAAAGAATTTGAGAAAGAACAGAACTTCGTTTCAAAGGATTAGTAGACATATTCTGAATCGTATTAAGTAAGCTATCTGCATTATTGCTTTTCTTGGGTGGGTGGGGGGATGAGAAAAGTGGCAGTGCAGTGGGTCTTACTCAGAAGTAAGCCTCTCTTTATTCGGTGAGATTTTTTTTTTTTTGTCAGTTAACGGTGGGTAGTATAATAGTTTTACAGCGGAAAAATCTGGGCGTAAATTCCAACACATTCAAAAGAGTTTACTTTGAGGGAACACATCTAGGTTTGTCCTGTACCTATCTCTCCCCCCCCCCCCCACTATTTAGGTAATCTGGCCACATTCATTCTACTTCCCCCTTTCCCCCCAACAAAACTCTGAGAAAACTGAATGACCAAGATGGTATTTCCCCCCACCCCCTCCTTTGATATTTAGGAGTAAAAACACTTTGTTCAGGTGGAACAACTGAAAGTTTCTTTTACATGGAACCCAAAGTGATGGAGTTCCTGCGATGGAACCTAAAGCGGCTATTGACCTGAACACCTGGAAATAAACAAGCAAACTGCCATTGCAACAATTGGAATTGGGAGGACATCGTACTTGGAACCATTTGAGCTAACTAGACCCAAAAGCTATGGTGCCTGGGAAAAACGGAATGTTGTTAGGTCAGGCAGAAGTCATCCTTGTCTTCTGTCGGAGTAAAAACCCTTTAAATCCTGGGAGTAAAGACTGACTTCTGAGTCAGCGGGAGAAGATGAGTTGACATGAGCTAAGGCTGCCTAGAATTGGAGTCTTTGGATTTTAATACTAAAGCAATTTCGAACGAAATGCCTTTTATTAAACGTCTCTTAAAATAGCTTTAGGATGGAAAAAGTCAAGTGAAAAGGCATGCAAGTCCAAAGGTCCCTAACTCCTAGTATTCTTACCAGCCTTGGGAGAAAGTATCCTGCTCATTAAAACTGGAAGATATGTCTGCTTAACTTCTTAGTTAATAACTTCCTTTCCCTCTTGAGCTGTTTGGTTGGATTGATCCTCACGCACTCCCTTCCTGCTTTCTTGCGCCCACTTATCATTATTATTATTATTTAAACGAACCTTTTAAAAATGACTGAGAGCTGCTGAGTTTTGGTAGGCTGACAATTTAGACTGTTGCATATATAGATACCCAAACGAACAAACTTCCCTCCCCGCCCAACCCAGCCCGTCGCCTGTAATAAGTCAGAAGTGGGGGGGTGAGGAACTCTTGGGGCATCCGGTCCCTGGTGCCGCGCTTTTGCCTTTGAAGTCCTCGCCTCCCCCAAAGCTCAGCTTTTTAAATAGGACAAGTTTGGTGAAAATGATGGATAGCTTCGTTTCAAGCCCTTCTCGGGCTTTTCAGATCTCACATACTGGAGACCGGCTTCCCGGGCGCACAGCGACGCCTCCAACTCCCACCTCCAATTCAGGAGGAATTTTTGCCATTTTATTTTATTTAAAAAGAAAAACATGCCGCCGCTGTCTTCGAAAGTTAGCCCCAATTATTATGTTAATAGTTGGACCCAGACGCTGAGGACGGCTTTTTGACTGATCCACTATTGTCTGCGTTCCCGGACTAATCCATAGTTTCTTTACTGTGATTTATTGAATAAGCTACCATTGGTGGGATTCACACAACCTGTTATGCCTAAACCAAATAAGCCTAATCGTGGATTAGAGAACTGTGTAACGCCGAGTAAATTAGTGACTACCGGTAATGTAAGAGTGGTTGTTTTCAATGGGTTAAACTAGTAAGGCTAAATCAGGACTCAATCTAAAGGTATCTGTACTCTGGTTAGGGCATATATAATCGCAACCAGACAGCTGAGCCATAGTCGTTTTGCTCGAATTTAAATGCACATTTGTGAAAAATTTTCAAAAACTCGAAAATGGGGCTTGATCTCTGAAGACTGAACCACTCTCAAACTTAAGTCAATTCTTTACCTTCCTTTTCAATCATGATTCTGTGATCTGAAGAGCAGAGTGCAAAATTTGGTGTTTATATAACTTGGTTATTTCTCCATCTAAAAAAAAGGTCAGTGTTCACAAATAAATGAATATCATTGTCTCTATTAAAATAAATACGCAGTTATAGTCCATGTTTCTGCAGGAGGTATGTATATGTGTATTTCTTCTTGAATGGAACACTGTCCTCAATTCTATTTAAATTTGGTCAGCTCATGCTTCCAGTTGTCTAGAAGCAATAGAACAAATATTCCAGTAAGAATATATTTGGATTCCAAGTGTAACTAGGCCAGTGTTTTAGTACAACTTAATTCGGATTGTGGACTGAGCTAAATTCTTCCCAGTTGGATAAAAGACATGGAAACTTTTCTTACTGCTTTGGTTCCATTATTGTATGGACTAGTAAAGGAATTAGCATTGCTTTTCCTTCTCCTCCTCTTAATCACTATATCGTTATTTCATTTAAAGCCTTTGTAGCATTTTCTTAGAAAATGTCATGCAGGTAGAATAGAAATGTAGTAATCCACTTTCACCATGTCATCAGTGAATTGGGGACGGACGGACTATTAACTAGAAGGAAAAAACCTGCTAAATTTAGTGAGTTTTTCACTTTTTAAATGGCAATGCTCTTATATTGCCCTAAATGTAGACTTTTTTTCTCTTCTCCACATGGGCACTAGCAAATCCAGTTTTTCCTGCAGTGTTCCTGCTGAACACGCAGATATTAGAGGCTGAGTGGCCATGATAAGGCAAATAGTGGGTAAATCTATTTCATACCAGCTTTCCCCTGACCTTAGGTGAATTTGGATCAATGACCAGGGAAGTTTTAGGACATCTTAAAACCCACACATAGTTCAACTCACTTGGATCCAGACCAAGATCACTGCTTTTCTCTGAAATTAATCTCTTCTTTCCATTCATTTTTCTCAGCCTAAAATGGTGTCTAACAGTAACAGCAGAATTTTATATATTTTAATGCCGTTCCTAGACAGTCTTGGCTAGCTGATCAAATTAAGCAGGGATTGATCTGGTTGATACTTAAATGGGAAACCACAAGGTAGCACCAGAGTAGTAATCTAGATAAAACTCGCCTTGGTAGAATGGCAAAACATTTTGCAGAGTTGGATGGAGTGCGTGGCTATAATACATTTAAGGAAATAATAGGAAATGATTTTTCAATCGCTGCCAAAAAATTACATGAAACCACCAGGAGTACAGCATGACCAGAAGGAGATTTTCTTTAATGCGTATTCTTACTCTCTGCCAGACCCAGGTGCCTATATACAGTGCCAATATCAGTCAGGAAGACAGTCCTTCTATTGCCATAACAACCATGACTGGCTGACTCTCTAAGAAGGTATAACCATGAGTGATGAAAAGCCTGGCTAGCTGGTGGAGCGACTTGCGTCCCTTCAGATTAAATATGATCTAATCACCAATCACACCCAGCACTGGCTGAGAATTTGACAATTTGCCTGATGAAGAGTTCTGAAGAAACTGGAAAGTATGGTTTTTCTTCTTAGGACCCTTTGGTTAGTCCTAAAAGAGCAGTGGCTACCCTAGCCCTGGATTTTACAATGGCTCACACAGTTAAATATCTAAATAAAGTGAATAGAAGTCCACCAACAGGTGGGTAACCTACTTCGAATGTTACCACCTTCAACGGGGCTTTGGGGAATTAACAAGAGCAGTTTGCTGCCTGTGCAACCGTGACAAACCTGGCCTTTAAAAACAACAACAAACCAAACTTAATTAAGTCTAATTGTGTTACTTTTGTTCTCCTGAATGGATGGCGGGCTGGAGCAATTAGAATCATTCGATCAAACGCTTGCTTCTCTCGAAGGAGGGGAGGCCTCCCGGAGAAAAAGTCTTAGTATGCTATTTCCCCCAGAAAACTGGAACATTCTCAGCCAAAGGCCTTGGCCTTGGCCTGCTGATCTGGAAGGAGCTTCAGTACAAATCCTTCTGGTTCCTGCAGAATGGGCACGCGCGCGCGCACACACACGCGCGCGCGCACACACACACCAGCTCTTCATACATTCACAAGAAGAAGGAAGAATGCTGGAGCAGTTTCTTAAAAAAAAAAACCATTGGATCTCTTGCTAAGGCTGATGTGTGGGTGATGCAAGCTTGGAGTGGGAGGGTTTGAGGATAGGAGAATGCTTCTATTTCATTTAAAAGGGCTTCCCTTCCAAGTAGGCTGTCTGGGATGACCTTGGGGGAAATTAGATTTTTAGACTTGGCTCCATATAGATATTGCAGCAATGTAGCCCTATCGAACAGGTCCTAGCCTTGCTCCACTGAAAAATGAAGAAGAATGAGAAGAAGTTGCTATACGTATAGGTTATTTTGTATTCTTGATGCTAACCCATGCTGTCCAAACAAACCAAAGCAAAACATTCTGTGCTCAGTAGCTCTCATCTAAACTTTAAGATTTATCCATAGGCTTTACTTGGAGACAGAATAATCCCACCATTTGTGTATTCAAAAATTTCAGTTTTTAAAGGCTGGGAGCTTTAGGTTCCTGATTTGGCTGGATCTTTCTTCAGTTTTCCTGACCTAGGTGTGTAGACCACAAATACAGATGGCATTGTTAATGTCAATGCATTGCAATATATACTAAAGAGATTACATGTGTGCACAATTATATTATATCCATAACCTAGATCAATGTAAGTATGGAAATTTTTTAAAAAAATATAACCATGAGGAGGGACAATAATCACACACAATACTAAGCAACAAGCTACGGTTACAGTTCACAAGGGTTGGCCTCACACCTCACAATAGGAAACCAACTTTGGTGTGTGATTTGACAATTTTGGTTTGCTGTGATGTGCAAGTTCAGACTATAAGCAAGCTATCCCCAGTCTAGTGCCTTCCAGATGTGCAAACAATTCATCTGGTGGAGAACCATGGATAGTGTAGTCCAACATACTTTGAGAGCAAGCTGAAAAGAGACCCTATAACTGCAAAAGAAAATACTTATTTCTTAAAACCATTAAGTGTTAGTCTGATTAACAGACTTTAGTGACAGGACTAAGTTTTCGCAACACTCTGAACTGCCAGTTATTCCAATTTAGCCAAATATAGTGTGGGGTGTGAATCTAATCATTGTATTAGATTTAAATTGTATCAACATTAATTCAGGCTCTTGTAGCAAACCTTCTGATGAGTAATCACTTTAAAATATTTAAATAATAATAATAATCAGGGAGGTGGATGTCTTAACAACTGGCCCAATATTATCTTTTGCAAAAACAAAGCTGTCATTTTATATGCAAACGAAATTTTGTTTCGATTAGACATCCAAGAGAACAACAAAAGTTATGGGCAAAATCTGCTCATCTCTAAGCCTTATGCAGCTCCTTCCTAACTAACTCTGCCCAGTCAAACACTCAAGGGTCTTCTAGGAAAATATGGTTGGTGTGTGTTTGTTTGATTTCAATGAAGGGAACAATTACAAATGCTTCTTTCTGTCACCGAAATGCCTGGCACAGTCGAGTGCTAACTCTTGTTCCCAAGATGCCCTGGCAAAAGGCTGCTTTTCAATCAAAACTACCATGATTAAACCGAAGCCACGAGGAGAGGGAATTCTTCTTCTTCTTCTTCTTCTTCTTCTTCTTCTTCTTCTTCTTCTTCTTCTTCTTCTTCTTCTTCTTCTTCTTCTTCTTCTTCTTCTTCTTCTCCTCCTCCTCCTCCTCCTCCTCCTCCTCCTCCTCCTCCTCCTCCTCCTCCTCCTCCTCCTCCTCCTCCTCCTCCTCCTCCTCCTCCTCCTCCTCCTCCTCCTCCTTCTTCTTCTTCTTCTTCTTCTTCTTCTTCTTCTTCTTCTTCTTCTTCTTCTTCTTCTTCTTCTTCTTCTTCTTCTTCTTCTTCTTCTTCTTCTTCTTCCTAATCTCCTGAAAGGGATTTGCCACGCCCGCCTCCGCCATCCCTATGACCCTTGGCAATCCTGTGTGTTCATATTTACTCGGAAATAAATCACACTGAGCTCATGGACCAAGCTGCCAGCTTTTCCTCAGAAGCGCTCCAGCTTTCAAGGAAGACCTTACAGTAAGTAGTAAGGTGGAACTAAGGCAGGAGCGAAGCCAATGACGCTCTGGAAAGAAGAAGGCTCGGAGTTGACCTCATCTGGTCATATCCTCACTCGCTCAAGCCTCTTCGCGGCTAATGTGGCCCCTACTTTTCTCACGCTGCCTGGAGCGGCCGGCGAAAAGAAATGCGTGGGAATAAATGAACACGCAGTCTCATCCTCCCTCCATCCTCCAACGCTTAAACTTCTTTCCGGCTGTCTTCGGTCCGCGCTCCTTCGGCGCGCCAATGACGGGGAATCCGTCGGTCTGCGAACGCAGATTTAGTCTAGGGCCGTCCCAAGCACCCCAAATGCGAAGGCTTGCGTAGCTTATAATGAGAGAGGGAGGGAGGGAGGGAGGGAGGGAGGGAGGGAGGGAGAGAGGGAGAGAGAGAGAGAGAGTTTGGCTAAAGCATCTCGGGGAGATCTCGGTTTGCGGAGAGGCGCTTCTCTCTCGTGAAAGTGATGGTCGTGGGTTAGTCACGAAAAAAGGCATAATAACTCAACCTCTCCTTTCTTGGGTGTCTTTATTGCCCTTTGAGGAAAGTGAAAGGAGAGAAATGGGCTGCCTGGAATATTTAGCCCCCCCCCCCCACTTCGGAGAGCGCAACGCCGGCTAAGCAGAAGGAAAGACCCGCCGGCAATGTTTCTTTAATGCCGCCGCCGCCGCCCCTCTTTAATCCGGCTTCGTTGATCCCTTAACCTGGACCCTACGTGGTTTCTGCCTCCTCCCCGCGCTATAGTTGCGGAACAGCATAAAGGAAATCACCCGGCAAAAAAAGTTTCTATGTAGTCTTGGCAAGCCGGAACTTCTTCCTGCCCACCTATTTTTCTTGCCATCTTGGCTTCAGCTTCAAAGAAGTCCGGGTCTCGCCCTTCCCCAAAGCTTACCCTGTCCGCCAACTGGGAGGAGCCGCGTTTAGACTTGAACTCCAGTTGGTTTAAAGTTCGGTCCAGACAATTCCCCAGTTTTTCGCTTAATGGCTCCGACACCCGTCTGAAGCCTTCTGAGAAAGACGGGCGGACTCGATCCCGTGAACCATTTGGCAAAAGCGACTCCCTCGGATTCGAGGGACTCGAAAAAGCGAGCTCCCTTTCGCGATGCCATCAAAATAGGCAGCATTTTGCGACTTTTTAGACTGGAGGAGTTCGCTGAGCTCAATATTTTTCTCCAGCCCCTAAAGGATCAAGGCTGCGCGACTATCTTTTTGGTTTCCCCGTGTGTCACTGGGATGTGCTTAGGATGCACATTTAAAATACCTGAATTGGAGACATGATCCGGAACATGGTTAATTCAAATCACACCTACGCCTACTTAAAGTTATGCGGATTATTATTGTGTGAACAATACAGTGTTGTTTTGGCAGTGTAACTCCCTTTCCCCAGCCAATGGGAAGTCTGCTCGTGGATTTCTTCATTTTTTGTGTTGGTCCTTCCCAAAGAATATAATACAGAAATTAAAATAGAGTTTATTTCCCAAATTCAAATTTTGGTTAGATAAAAAGGATTTATTTGCAAGTTATGAATTACTGCACATATACCTTCAGGGCAGCATTCTGGGAGAAAATATTGTGCTCAGTGGTTCCAATGCTGGACTAGACTAGAGCAAGAAGGGCCATTGGGAAAACTGCACCGAACCTTCTTGGGCCAGTTAATATTTCTCAATCCAAACCTCCTTATTCCTTGTAGGTATAAACTCTAAGCCACTTTGTGTTTTCACAAGCAAAGTAGGATCCAAGAATGCAACTCACATAGTATTGCAAATAATTCCCAAATTAATAAGCCCTGGCTCACATTTTTTTAAAAAAATTCTTTAACTAATCTTGCATGATCAGGAGTAAGACCCTTTCCGGCTAAATGTTAGCCCCCAGTTGAGCTGGCAGAAAACTATACTGGCATAAACTGCTACTGTCTCAATTGCCAATCCCTAGCCTGTCCCTAATGATTCAGATTCAAGTTACTGGTACTTGCTCTCTCTCCAAAATAGTTGATGACAAACCTTTCAGACTTGAAGCTGATCTTGGATAATAATAAGGGGTGGTTGGCTAACACATATGCAACTAGAAACAATTTAAATCTGTCTTGCTTAAAGCAGCTGCGCCTGGAGATGAGATGGTGGGCACAAGGCAGGAAGAAAAGTCTGGGTATATGGTATTTGTGTCATGGTTAAGGGCAAATCTCTAAGCCACATCGTCTTCAAGGCCATCTATCTTGTTTGAATTATATGTATCTTAAACAGCACTTCTCTCTTGTGCATCACATGATGAAAACCTGGCAGGCGCAACATATAAATCTGAGTTCAATAACTCCTGCTAAATTAACAACAACATTTATTGTAGCATTATTGGTTTCAATGGGTCTTCTGTGTAAGCTGGTGTGCTGGAGAATAGAGGCAGCCTATTATAAATTAAATGGGACTCCAAAATAACAGGAGGACAAAAACCATGGTATATACAGGGAGAGATAGCTTAATGTAATTTATAAACATCACAATAAGGTTGTGAAAGTTATATGCATTTCTATTAGTAGAATGTCTTTCCTTTATTACTTCAACCCTAACAAAACTTACACGCATTAGCAGTTCATTTCAGTCTCTGACCTGCTGCCTGTATTGTGTTTTATGGTGTTTTTTGTATTGTTGTTACCTGCTTTAAGATGTTTGGAATCACTTGTAAGATGGGTGGCTATAAAAATTGAAATTGAAATAAATATTTTTTCCCAAACTTTTGAAAGTTTCCTGGAGTATATGGTAGACTTCCTAGAGTAAGTGTAATAAATCAACATGCTTAGAAATAAGTTCCATGACAGTTTCAGTGTCACTTCCAAGTTCAGTGGGCTGGTTTTTTTTAATGCATTGTTACTTACTTAAGACACTTTACATATGTTATGAAACTTGAAATCAGTCATTTCACTTGAAATCAGTCATTTCCTACTAGCATTTTCCTATGTATAACAAAGACTGGATTTGCATATGAGACTAAGTCACAATGTGACTTACTTGATTTTGATTTAACCTGTGTGCAAATTTTGATAGTGTAGTTCAACATCTTCTATAGTTTACTGTGTGGGGAAAATTCAATTATAATCCATGGGTAAGGTAGGTAAATCATGATTTAGGGCAATTTGTGAACCTAATCAAAGAATCTTGTGGCAAACCAATGTATTATGACAGAAACTTTAATGAATTACAGTTGATGTTTGAAGGCGCTATTAGATAATTTTGTAGTTAGGTTGGGGGTTTAAGTTGTGGAATTTTAATTGAGAGTTTTAAAAATGTTGTATCCTTCCCAGAGTCTCTGTGTGTGAATTGGGCAGCTATATACATTTGTTAAATGATAAATAAATCAATATATTTCCTGCCTCAAGCTAACATGATCAATCCTCTTGAATCCCACAATATGCATGTCTATTCAGAAATAAAACCCATTATGATCAGTGGGGTTTCCTTCCAGCTAAGTAGCTGTAGAGCTGCATCTTAAATCCAATCTAGCGGGTTCATAATTCTTGAATGCAGATGGAGCCTTTTAAAGATAATATGACAACTGGTATGTTAACTAAGAACTTTAATTCAAATTTATAATGTTGGATTGTAGCTGAGGAAATACGTTCTGACTATTGAATCACCCATTCTTATTTGACTACTAGAATCACTACCGCTAGTAAGTTGTTGACATTGCTGTTTTATATACCACAGCTGTGTGTATGTACATTCCTCTTGTGTTTACAGAATTACAACATGACATCTTGGCCCAGAGGAGTTTTCAATAAAAAAAAAGTCAACACAGAGAGGGGGAAAGATGGAAATATGGGTATCAGGGGAAGAATGTAATTTCAGTTCAGTTACGCCTACTTGAGCTGAGGCTGCATTCCTATGCACCCTTCCCTGGTAGGAAGCTCCATTGGGCCACAGTAGGATAAACTTTCTGAATAAACATGAAAGGGTTGGGTTGTTATTTTCAGTAGGGAATGAATGCTAAAGAATTGTGCTAAAGACTGCATGGGAATGACTTGGTTACATAGCTATTTACTGGGTTGCTATTAGAGGACCAATTGTTAATTGCTCATGCGTAATACCACCAATGACAGCAACAATATCAATGCCAGGACCTTAGATTAGGAATATCAAGACAACCCGCATGAAATGCAAATGACAGAGTTGACCTCCAATCACTTGTTTATAAGGCACCCCTGAAATTGCTAACTCAGGAACAGAGACCTCTAGTTAATTGGATGTTACTGCTTGGCAATAGGTATAAGGCTGCAATTGTAGGCTTCGGGTGCAAATATTGTAGGATAGAATTACTAGGAAGCCATTCTTCACAGGTGTTCCAGGTGTAGGTGGATCAGGGAAATACATTAAAAGCCAAATGAAAATGTCCATCTTCTATTCTGACACGTGGTTCCTAAACTCATGAAAATATACAGATTACTCTATCTAAACAGGTCGTGTCCACATGTGTTGAGCTACAAGTTTCATAATCTGTGGGGCCACTGTGGTTCTATTTTATCCCATCTGGGAAAAACTGTCACAGAAGTTTATTTCAAAATACCAGTTTTTTTTTAGATTGATGGTAATGTCATATAACCTTTCTTGGCTAAATTCATATCTAAGGCATAATACAGGAATAGGGTTTTGTTGGGATCCAACCTTGCAGTTAGTTTATGGATTGGTTCCAACTTAACCTCAGCATAATCATGACCTAACAACACTAAGTTTCCCCTTTGTCTCACAACACACTGCCTTATTTCATCCTTGGTGTAGGAGTGCAACTGTTTAAGGTCATTATTAGGGATGTCAATATACAAATCTTTCCCTTCTTTCACTAACACCATACTACAGAAATTGCAGAGGTTTAAAATCTGCAATGTTAACTTGGAGATAAAATCAGTTGACCTATGGTGGGAACAATGAAAGGTGAGATTGGGGAAACATAAGCATGCCCTTTCACCCCTGGTGATTAGCCAACCATTCCTGCCATTATTTGTAATCCCAGAACATTTGCTTATTTGGAAATTCCACTTCAAATTTCTATCTGTGTTGGAGACAAATAATTCTTCCTGCTTCCAGCAATGGCCTCCAAGTGAAAACTGGAGATTAATCCATGCTCTAAATGTCCCACTTGGACAACCTTCTAAAGAGGCAACAGAATGAACTCCTTACCGCAAAAATAACGACACAACTTTGTATTCCTGTAATAGGTTTACACATTTATAGTGCCATTATATGCAGTCTACAAAAGCTTGGGTTGTATCAATACATTACTTAAAATATTTCTAAGGGCATAAAACATCAATGTTGTTTTATCTACTATGGAAGCCAGCCATGACTGTTTGAAGCCAGTCACTGCCTTAAGGCTGGGTTAAGATCAAGACATTGCCCTTTCAGTTAATCTGAGAACTGTTGTTGTTTTGAAAGCAAATGAAGATAACATGCTTTTTCTTTGCGCTCTACTCTTGGCATGATCTGAGGGACTTCTTTGACTGATATAATTTTGAGTTCTCTGCTGGTAAATTGGCTGCAGATTATTACAGTATTTCCCCAGTCAACCAAGTGATTTGAAATATGAAGTACTGAGTTTTTGTCAACCATACTCAGCAATGCCAACGGAGGCTAATGTTCATTCTGTCTCCTTCTCACCATTATTTTAGCGTGTTTTGGGGCTGGAACAGAAGCTTAGAGAGAATTGGAACAGTGACAGTTATAGACACTGAGTGATGGACAGTAGGGAATGAACTAAGTTAAAAGAAGCAAGCTACTTTGTTGCACTGTATCCTTCAGATAGAGAAGAAACAGGGAAGCACCAATAACTCCTCAGGGTTAGATATGCAAATGATCTCAGTTCAAACCCTGCTATTTGCATCCAATTTAGTTTTGATTCTGGGTCTGAAGTTCTGGACAAACTCTTCTAAAGAATGTATTAGTTGAAATAATAGTTGCCTAAGGCTGCGGCAGAACAGCTAGGAAGCTAATCTGGGATGCATGTGCTTATGTGTACACATACATATGCCATTACTGTCAAAATTCATGTGGGCTGGTAGATTGTTGAGTTTCTTCTAACCTGAGTGGCTAGCTTTTGTTTAGGTTAATGTTCTGCTTTTACTTCAACAACTCCAGAAATAGAAAATTGGGGTGTCCAACCATGGTGACTAAGACCGGTGGACTTAAATTCCCAGAATTCCCCAGCCATGCACTTAAAGAGTTCATCAGCATTTCTTTTCTTAGGAGTTAAAGGTCATACGCATAGTCTCAGTGCTCAATTTTTGCTTAAGCCTGTGATGGCGAACCTATGGCACGTGTGGAACAGGTGGCACGCAGTGGCCTCTTTGTGGGCATGTGAGCGTCGTCCCAGTTAAGCTCCACCGCATATACACATGTGCATCCCACCAGCCAGCTGGTTGTCAGGTCTCTGCCACACGTGTGTGTGTGTAAAGGTCCATGTGGGGGACATGTGCATGCACAGGGATTTTGAGGGTACATACGCACACACTTTGGGCACTTGGCCTGGAAAAGGTTAGCTATCAATGGCCTAAGCTGCAAGGTAAGCTTAGCTGAGAGGGAGTAGCTGACACATCTCATTCTGAATTTCTGTGGCTTCCTTGTTCTAGACAAGCCCCTTAACCACTGTACCACAAATGAGGAATGACCCAGGGAATGTCCATGAACAGGTTGTGACTTCCAGCAGGATCATCAGCAATCAGTTTTAAATACACAGCTGATCCATCTTTTCCAGCCAAGATGGGAGGAGCTCTAAGTTACTTTGGAGGAAAACAGACATTCATCTCCATTATTTTCCACGAGTTACAGCACTTTTATTTGTAATATTGTATTTATTAGAGAGAAAGTTAAGGTTACATGAGCAGAATTCCAGTAAGTGCTTTAGATTAGGTTCCAATATAGAGACAGTTATAGTGACACAACCAATAACTTTTCTTGGGCTGCTACTGTATGAGGGGTCTGGAAACTTGGCAGCTTTGGTAAAGCCAACGGCACTAGACTTCTTATCGGCAGAAAGATATACACTTCTGCATTATTACTTGAAGTCAATTTTATTGGGGTTTAGGAACTTACCTTGAGATAACAGTGTAGTTCAGCCCTACATATTAACTTGAGAGAACATTCCAACGGGACAGGGTTTATTTATTTATTTTAGTACAAACCCCCCACCCCCCACCCCCGGTTTGAATATCTGAATGTCCCTTCCCAGTAGCACCAATTGGTATCGGCTGGAATGAGCAAGTGGGGAAAGGGCACGTTGTGTGAAGCCAACCAACTGGGATTTATTCAAACGGCGGGAAAGCCATCTAGTTTTCCCCTTGCCCTGTCCGGTTTGCTTCGGTTCAAAATATGGTGAGAATCAAAACATTTGATTCTTCCAACCAGCAGCCAGCTTTTTGCAGGGAGGGCGAAGGCAGCCGCTCTGCCTCTTCCACCCGCGCGGAATTCGCCATCTCCCCGCCGACGTGGCTTCAGAATCGCTCAGCGAATCTCTTTTTTTTTTAGCACCCCGGTTTTATTCCGTCAAGGACCCGGCTAATTAGAGCGGCGCCCGGGTCCTTCCTCCGGCTCCTTTCCCAAGGAGCGTCGCGGTGCTTACCTGTCGAGCCCTAGCGCAACTAACAGATTAATAATAATGTGTGGCCCCGGGGTTGGAAAGGCCGCGCGTTCCGGAGAAAAACGTCGCTCCGCGGAGTGCATCAATATTCCGCCACTCCAGGCTACGGGGCGTCGTGGAAACAAAGGCGAGCGCGCCGAGACGCTCATTACCCTACTTTTTTCGCCGAGGCTGATGCCAACTTTTTTTTTTTTTTTTTTTTTAGGAAGGGGAAGAAAGAAGGGAGGCGAAAACTGGTGTTTGTAGTTGAGGTGACCCTACTAGGCGCCGATATGGATCTCCACCTTGGTTGGTTTGGCTTTGTAAAGGATTCTAGCTGGGGATGTTCAACGGTGGGGCTCTGAATTTTCTATTTTCTAATTTTCCCCAATAGTCTTGTGCAAAGAATTTAGGAGAGAGGGAGAGGAGAGGGTGTGTGTGTGTGTGAGAGAGAGAGAGAATCTATATAAATAAAAATGTAGAGTTTGTTCAAAACCACTAATCTCCAAAAGTACTGCACCGATCACTTCCAAATTTTTATTTGGAGAAATATGGTAGGTAGGTAGATAGGTAGGTAGGTAGAGGGATAGAGAGAGGGAGAAATATGGTAGGTAGGTAGGTAGGTAGATAGGTAGGTAGGTAGGTAGGTAGGTAGAGGGATAGAGAGAGGGAGATATGCAGTAGGTAGGTAGGTAGGTTGAGGGATAGAGAGAGGGAGAAATACAGTAGGTAGGTAGGTAGGTAGGTAGGTAGAGTGATAGAGAGAGGGAGAAATGCAGTAGGTAGGTAGAGGGATAGAGAGAGGGAGAAATGCGGTAGGTAGGTAGAGAGATAGAGAGAGGGAGAAATGTCCTGGTGTCTGGAGGCCGTACGGATCTGGATGGGTAGTAACAAACTCAAACTCAACCCGTCCAAGACCGAGTGGCTGTGGTTTCCGGCACCCCGGTTCAGCCAGATAAGTCCAACACTGGCCATTGGGGGCGAACAACTGGCCCCCGTGGAGAGGGCGCGCAACTTGGGCGTCCTCCTGGATTCTTGGCTGTCCATGGAGGACCATGTGACGGCCGTGGCCAGGGGGGCGTTCTATCAGGTACGCCTGATACGCCAGTTGCGCCCCTTACTGGACCGGGGAGCCTTTCGCACAGTCACTCAAGCGCTCGTGACATCCCGGCTGGATTACTGTAACGCTCTCTACATGGGGCTCCCCTTGAGGTGCACTCGAAAGCTACAGTTAGTACAGAATGCGACCGCGCGGATGATTATGGGTGCCTCAAGGCAAACCCACGTAACACCTCTCCTGCGCGAGCTGCACTGGCTGCCTGTGGCCTTTCGAGTGCGCTTCAAGGTGCTGACGACCATCTTTAAATCGCTCCATAGCTCGGGGCCTAGCTATATACGAGACCGCCTCCTGCCCCATACATCCCTTTGTCCGATCCGCTCCCACAGAGAGGGTCTTCTCCGGGTGCCGTCAGTGGGGCAATGCCAGTTGGCGACACCCAGGGGAAGGGCCTTCTCTGTGGTGGGCCCGGCCCTCTGGAACGACCTACCCCCCCGACCTTCGCACTATCTCGGACCTCCGCCTCTTCCGCCAACGTCTTAAGACGTATCTATTCCAACAAGCCGGCCTAGGATAGCCCCTACTTCTGACTTTTTAAAAATAAATTAATTTGGTATGGTTTTAACATGGGTTTTTAGCACGGGTCTAGTAATTTAATATATTTTAATTGATATTGTATTTTGTGGTTTTAATAATGCCTGTGCGCTGCCCTGGGTCCTAACAAGGAGAAGGGCGAGGTATAAATTTAATAAAAAAAAAATACGGTAGGTAGGTAGAGGGATAGAAAGAGGGAGAAATGCAGTAGGTAGGTAGGTAGGTAGAGGGATAGAGAGAGGGAGAAATGCAGTAGGTAGGCAGGTTGAGGGTTATACTGCGCATGCGAGATAGAACTGCGCATGCGCGAAGATGGCGGTCTGCCACCGAGCGCTATGAGGGCCGCGGAAGTTGTGGGCGGCTAGGGCATGTCGCCTGGCCCGTTTGCCAACTTTTAGGGCCAGGCCCAGCGAGACGCTCACCCTGGCTGCCTTTTGAGGCCAGGACGAGCCTCCAGGGTGATCCGGCGGCTCTGCATGGGCCATCGGAGGGAAGCTGGCCGGAGGCTCCAAAACGCCGGGGAGGCTCCAAAACGCCGCGCTGCTCCGAGGCTTGAGTGGAGCGGCGCGTGGCGCGGAAGAGAGAAGGAGAGGAGAGGAATGGAGGAACAGAGCGGAGTGGAGCCGCGCGGCGTGGAGGAGAGGAGGAGAAGAGCGATGCCGGTATGAGCTGACGAGCAGAGCCGGGACGGCCAGTGGGCGGAGAAGTGACCAGCGCTGGAGCGGACATCAGAGGCCAGCGACTGTAAAGACCTGGGGAGGCCAGACAGAGCCGGACCTGGCTAGCTGAGGACCAACTGGACTGGCATGGGCCGGCAGGGTAACATCGAGGCCGCAAGGCCTGGCTGGGCCGGGCCGGGCCTAAGGAGATCTGGGCCTGGCAGGCCGAAAGATACCAGGAGCGCTGGAGGCGTTGGGGCCGAAGGAGATGCCACCGGGGACAAAGGTGGGCAGTGGAGGCTCCAGGCCGAGAAAAACTGGCCTCAGCTATTAGAACTCTTCAGCTGAGGCCCTTAAGACTCCTGGTATTGTGGGACTGGAGGAGTCCTTGAGGACTACAGGCCGGGACTAATTTACAACTGGAAGGCCAAAGCCACCCTCTACCCCCAGTCTGATATATCCATATGAACTAACTCTGCCACCTTCGATGACAAACTAACTATTTATGAACCATGATTAACTATCTTTGAACCATGCATGATTTTCATGAATTTATTAACTATTTATGAACTTTTTAGAGCCGGTCTAGACGTCTCCTGAGTTTAACTTGTACTATACATACTTTAACATCTATTTTAATATTCAATAACATCTAGAATTTTAATGCCCTGTCTAACAACTCCTCTGACCTTATATTTTATATATATTTATACATATTTATATATATCATATTTATGACATTCACCATGAAGTACTCTAAGGCAGACCTTTTCTACTGCGGGAGTCCCCCTACTCGCAGGTATGGCCCTCCACGTCAACGAGGGCACACCTTGATGAGGGATTCTGTATCAAGAGAGGTGGGTGGGACGCAGTTCTAGGGGTGTTTGAACAAAATTCTTAATTGGCTTTTAGGGGGTTCCAGGGAGGAGGGGAGGGATAGTTTACAATTTAAATGGGGGATTTAATTTGGTTTTAGCGCAGGTTTTGTCATTTAATAAGTTTTTTAAATTATAGTTGGTACTATTTTGTATATTGTTTTAAATTCCTGTGCGCCGCCCTGGGTCCTCTCGGAGAAGGGCGGGATATAAATTGAATAAATTGGAAAAAAAAATACGGTGGTTGTGTGTATGTGTTTGTGTGTGCAGATGTAGAGCTACACACAGATTGGTTGGCCATTTAACCAGACTGGGCCACAGCAACGCGTGGCCGGGAACGGTTAGTTAATTAATAAAGATTGTCATCTGATTCTATCTCACTCTTTATAGCACTACTTTTGTAGACCCTGTGGCATAGTATTGACCTCAACAGGTCCTCAGCCCATGATTTAAGCAGCCTTTTATTAGCAGAAGAAAAATAGTTTATCCTCCTAAATCCTGAAGGATTAAGATCTTGAAGTTTCAAGGTGTCTAAGCTGTATGGTGTTTTACTATTGGTACTGAAAATAGATTAGTTGCAGCTGTGAGTGGGAGGACAGGGCAGTGGTGGAATTCAATTTTTTTTACTACCGGTTCTGTGGTGTGGCTTTGTGGGCATGACTTTGTGAACATGGCAGGGGAAGGATACTGCAAAGTCCCCATTCCCTCCCCACTCCACCCCACTAAGCTGCTTTCCAACTCCGTTCTTCTGTACAGGGCAACAAAAGAAGATCAGCTGGGAGGCAGGGAGGCAGTGGGGGCAGGGCCAGCCTATTTTCTGGTTCTCCAAACTACTCAAAATTTCTGCTACCAGTTCTCTAGAACCTGTCAGAACTAGCTGAATACCATTAACCGGTGGTTAAAAAAGTCAAGATGGAAGTCACAACAGTGATTTTTTTTAAATAATAAAAAAGGTAGGGCATTACAGCTACCACTGATTTTTTTTAACCATGCCTTGTGGACATTCCAACTGGAAGCATATCTTGGGTGTTGCAGGTTCTTCCAAACACACTCTTCTTTTAATTGCTGGGAACCCTTGATGGCAGTCATGTTGCCTTAATTGTCCAAACACATCTTATTGATGATATAAAATGGTACCGGCTGCTCAGGAATGCAATCTGCATGATGCAAACCCAGCATTTTTGTAGGAGAAGCATTTTGAAGGATATTTTCTATGCAGGTTTCAGTTACTGTTAGAGATTTCTTTCCCTTTCCCGGTCTTCCCTGACATGTGGCCATAGACCATAGGGAAAATTAGCCTGGAACTCAGGCTGAAACCTTTGGATTATTTTAAAACAAAAAACAATCTTGCTCTCCTTTTCTAAGCGGAATCTAGCCCATTTTTGGAATCCGTTTGAAAATGTCATGCAAGCAATCATTTACAAAATTGCTCAAAAGAAAAGGAAAAAAAACACACACCCACATTCCACAAGATTTGCCCTGTGCTGAAATAGGCTGTGTGTCAGAAAACCCAGTGGGAGCCAGCTCTGCAAGTATAGCACCTGAGGAACTGCATGACAGGTCATCAGTTAAAGGACTTGGGGTATTGAGAAAAAAAATGTCAAAAATTCTGAACCGGGAGAAAATTGTAGACTGTTATTAATAAATAAGCATGACCTTTTATAATTGCTTAATATAGTACAACATTCTGTTTCCTATATTGCCAAAACTTTGCTTCCTCAAGCTACTTTGTTGAGAGTCACTGCTGGCCACAACGCTACAAGAATTTAGAATAGAATAGAATAGGAGACTAGAGTAGAATATAGAGTAATATAGAATAGAGTAGAATAGAAAATAGACTAGAGTAGCATATAGAATAGAATGTAGAATAATATATAGAATAGAATATAAACTAGAGTAGAATATAGACTAGACTAGAGTAGAGTAGAATAGAATAGAAAATTGACTAGAGTAGAATATAGAATAGAGTAGAATGGAATATAGAATATAGAATATAGACTAGACTAGACTAAAAAGGGGAAGATAGTGACCTTCTGGCTGAGTCCATCTCAAACCCCTTGTCCCAGAAACCTTCCAGGTTGACAACCTTCTGTACCAAGATCTTGTTTTTATGTAGTTGCTTGATAGTTACTGATGGAATCATCGTCATTCCAGGAAGGTGCGCTTAGCTGGAATTCTCCCTTTTAACCCTGATGTGTGAAAGAGATGAGGGTAGTGATGATAATACAGAGGAACATATAACCTATTGCAGGGTTCCCCAACCCCCGGGCCGTGGACTGGTGGCTTGATAGGAACAGGGCCGCAGGGCCGGAGAGGAGGAGGAGGGAGGAGGGGGCAGCCCCCTGGGCAGAGCGCGTGCTGGATGCGGGAGATCGCAGGCGCGGCCGTTCGTGCCGTTGGAGGCCCTAGAGGGCCAAGTAAGCCGACTCCCCCCACGTGCACATGCACCGCTTGTTCCCCCCCTGCTCCTCCTCTACGCCAGCCGGTCCGCAGAATTTTCTTTAAAATGAAACCGGCCCCTGGTGCAATTGCATCTACTCCAGACAATGAAGTGTGGTTATTAGGAAAATCAGTCACTTCTACTTTGGGAGTTAAATAGAAAGTACAATGTATAATTCCAAATTAACTTTATGAAAAATAAGTTAAAAAAAAGAAATGTGAAGTTTTCTCTTTCAAATTTAAGTAAACACATGCATGAAAAAAGGGAGAAGAAAGTGAATCCCTACAGGGCTGCTATGCAGTGCCTTACAGAAAATCTTCCTCAGAAAAATTCAGTAAAAGAAATAAAAACTTGGGCAGATCGTAAAGATGGAAAGAGGTGCCAAAGTGCATCAAGCAAACACAAGAACTAAGCTTTGATACAGGCAATAGTTATCAGAGAGCATCAATATCAAACTTAACATGCAGAGAAAATAAAAACAATAGAATTGTTGCAATGCTATCTATTAAATACTGTAAATACTGTTTCCTACTGTATTTCTAGTAAGAAAATCATAATTACTGAGCAGAGGAGGAGCCAGTTACCAGCACTCCAGCAGAAGGATGCAAGAAGCAGTCTAAGGATGCAACTGGACTCAAAAGACTGCATCAGAAAAGTATATATAAAGGCCTGTATGCAAATGCTAGAAGCCTCTGGAACAAAATAGGGGAGAAGAAATAACAAGGACTTCTTTAAGTGCATTAGAAGTAAGAACCCAACTGGGAAGGCCATTGGACCATTAGATGACAATGGAAGGCAAGGGATTATTAAGGAGGAAACAGAGATTGCAGAGAGACTCAATGAATTCTTTGCTTCAGTATTCACTGAAGAAGACAGAGACCACATGCCTAAAACAGAGCCTATCTTTGTAGGGAGGGAAACGGAGGAATTAACCCAGATAGAAATAACCAGGGAGGAGGTCCTTGCATGTCTTGTTAACTAAACACTAACAAATCACCAGGACCAGATCGCATCCATCCACGAGTTCTCAAGGAACTTAAAGATGAAATTGCTGATGTTCTTGCCAAAATATATAATCTTTCCCTCAAATCAGGCCTTGTGCCGGATGACTGGAAGGTAGCGAATATAACACCTATCTTCAAAAAAGAATCCAGAGGTGATCCAGGAAATTACCGACCGGTCAGCTTGACAAGTGTCCCAGGTAAAGTGATAGAAACCATCTTAAAAGATAAAATTAATAGGCACGTAGAAGAGAAGGCGCTGCTGAGGGAGAGCCAACATGGCTTTTGCAAGGGCAAATCATGCCTCACTAATCTGCTGGAATTTTTTGAGAGTGTCAACAAGCACGTGGACAAGGGAGATCCAGTTGACATTGTTTATCTGGACTTTCAGAAGGCCTTTAACAAGGTTCCGCACCAAAGTCTCTTAAATAAACTTGCCAGTCATGGAATAAAGGGACAGGCCTTGTCCTGGATTAGCAACTGGCTAAGGGACAGGAAATGGACACTTCTCCAGGTGGAGGGAGGTAAAGAGTGAGGTCCCCCAAGGTTCAGTACTGGGACCCCTGCTCTTCAACCTTTTCATAAATGATCTAGAAGTAGGAGTAAACAGCAAGGTAGCCAAATTTGCCGACGACACTAAATTATACAGGGTAGTAAAAACTGAGAGAGTGTGTGAGGAGCTCCAGAGGGATCTCTTTACACTGGGGGAGTGGGCAAACCAGTGGCAAATGAGCTTCAACATTAGTAAGTGCAGAGTGATGCATGTTGGGGCAAAAAAACCCAACTATATCTATAAACTGATGGGGTCTGAACTCCTTGCAACTAACCAGGAAAGGGACCTTGGTGTCCTGGTGGACAGTTCAATGAAGGTGTCAACCCAGTGTGCCACAGCAGTGAAAAAAGCAAACTCATTGCTAGGGATCATTAGGACAGGTATAGAAAATAAGTCAGCAAGTGTCATTTTGCCTCTTTATAAATCTATGGTGAGGCCCCATCTGGAGTATTGTGTACAGTTCTGGTCACCATACCTTCAGAAGGATATTATGGAAATGGAAAAGGTGCAGAGGAGGGCAACCAGAATGATTAGGGGGCCGGGACACCTTCCTTACCATCTGAGGCTGCAACGGCTGGGCCTCTTCACTCTAGAACGACGGCGCCTGAGAGGTGACCTGATTGAAGTCTATAAAATCATGCACAGTGTGGACAAAGTAGAAAAGGAAAAACTGTTTTCCCTATCTCACAACACTAGAACTAGGGGGCACTCCATGAAACTTTTGGAAGCTAGACCTCAAACAAATAAGAGGAAGTACTTTTTCACCCAGAGGATCACTGGTCTATGGAACTCCCTCCCAGAAGAAGTGGTGACAGCTGTCAGCCTCAACAACTTTAAGAAAGGATTAGACGAGTTCATGGAGAACAAGGGTATCCATGGCTATCATTAAGGATGCCTAAGGACACCCTCCAGGTTGGAGAGATAGGCAGGATATTTCTCAATGCCATTTGCAGGGAATCATAAGCAGGTGAAGACATCTGCTTGGGAAGACCCTCAAGCAAATGGTGAGCCACTGTGTGAGACAGAATGCTGGACCAGATGGGCTGTGGCCTGTTCCAGCAAGGCTATTCTTATGTTCTTATGTTCTTATTGTACCAAACAGATTTTTCTCTGTCTCAGTTTCCTGAATCTCTTCTTCTGATGATCCCTGGGGATTCCTGATGTATTTCCATGCAGATGTGGGTTGCTCCCGGTTTGGCCCAGATTAGGCAAACCGGTAGTGGCAGCAGTGGAAGGCTCCACCCACCTGCCTGGACGCTTCTGCGTATGCAGGTGCGAGAGAATGCACACGAGCATGACAGAGCATGAGCGAACTGGTACCGTGAGGATTTGCAACCCGCATCTGCCCTCATGGTGTCTGGGGGTCAGAGATTATTCCTAGCAAAATGCAAAAGATGGATCTGATATAGCAATCTGGGTCCTCATTTTACCAGCCTTGGAAGGATGAGAGGCTGAATCAATCTTGAGTTGATCAGGATCAAACTCCTGACTGTGGGCTGATTTAGCCTGCAATACTGTATTCTGACCACTGTGCCAACAGGGCTCATAAATCAGACTGTTTTACTGCTGTAAAAAATCTAATGTAATATCCATCCCATAAATTATATTTTATATTGCGAAACAAATCTTGATGAGTAGGTTAAGTAAAGGCCGCCTATCTGGACAACTTAACAGTTCATGATATAGATATAGACATAGACATAGATATCTGGCATAGGTGCATGCCCTGCCATCTCACTTTTTAACTTTGGAATGCAACATACTGTTGCATTGTGAACCAAGCCAAACAGTAATAAGGTTTAAATTATATTACCAGCTTAGCTGTCTTTAAACGTCTTACATGGACATTTGGCTTTTCCCTGCATAAAATATTTATTCATTGTTCATGTTTATATAGTTTATATTTGAGAGCAAGAAAAAACATGACTTCACTATGATAATCTATTAGTTAGAAGAACTGAGATCTTCTTCAAGGCACTGTCTTTCAATTATGACCTTTTAATTCAGCAAACAGGATACACCTGCATTTTTTCATCCAGGATATTTTATAATTGAAGTGATAATATCCTGTATATAGAATAAGCCTATGTTGACCTGTATTTTTGAATATAGACTTTGTCATAGTTCAAGTCCATATATCAGTTGTGATGAATAGAATTTATATTAATATAAATGTGTCTGCACAAACCTACATTTGAATCCAATCCTTTGAAAGTGGAGCCTTATGCTGGAAATTAAGATGGTTTATTGAGAAATTATGGGAAATGTTTTTGAACTGGTGACAGAGGAGACCTCACAAACCATCCAAAACAAGACAATAGGACAATTCGTTGTGAAGAAATGGAGAAACTACTTTGCTTTGAAAACTGCTTTGAGAGTCATTTTGCTGAAAAAGCAAAAGACACTATCACATTTTTCATTGCTACAGTGACTATTTATTAGTATTATTGGAGTTAATGTTTTTGGAAAGAAAATGAATAATAATGAGATGTTCCTGTGATTTTTCTTTACATTGGGATATATGGTAATTTAGTTTTAAGTGTCAACAGAGGTAACTCAGTAGTTTCTAAAAATTGTATAAGTACTCTTCATTTAGCAACTGTCTCACTTAGTGACCGTCCACAGTTAGAAAGATAATGAAGAAATAAATGTATAAACCAAGCCTTGGATTTATGACCTCTGCAAGTCTGTAAAGCAAAGAAAATAACACCATAAGCACAGTCTTCTAGGTTTAACACCAAGTTGCTAGTCTCAGTTCTGGCTGCTAAACAAGGACAAACTATACTTTTCTGTATCCTTTGCTGATGACAACCAAGCATTCCTTTTTACTTATTCCATGAACAATTCCTATGGCCTCCCAATATAGAGAGGAACACAAATCTTTCTCATGAAATGTGTTCAAGTGGTAAAACCTGTCACCGTCTCATACCTCTTCGTGTGTTCATTGAATGCACACTCGTGCTTTAGTAGCTGGCATTAAACAGCCCAATTTGTCCTAAGGTTCCTTTTCATTGCAAGTTTTAGTAGTTCTTAAGATTCCCATGGCAAGTTATGGAAACACCAGATAGAATGTATGCAGTGGTGGGATTCAAATAATTTAACAACCAGTTCTTTTTCCTAATGACCAGCTGGGTAGGCGTGTCTGGGTAATCATGTGACTGGGTAGGTGTGGCCAACTCGACATCACTCACATTGAGGGGCACCTTGCCTCGCCCAGCCTCTCCTTGCCATGCGCAGCCATGCCTCAACCCTCCACTCCCAGCAATTCCTTGGCAGCGAGGCAAGGAGTGGCTGGGAGGGAAAGGGCGAGGTGGGGCCAGGTGTGGAGAAGCATGGTATTCAGCTGGTTTGTTAAACTGCACAGAAAGTTAGCTACTGGTTCTACCGAACCTGTGTGAACCGGCTGAATTTCACTACTGAATGTATCTGAAAGCAAGGGGAAAAAATACCACGAGTTTCTATAAAGATAAAGAAAGGACAGGAAGAGGAACTGCCAAATGCTGTTAGTCAGAGACTGGGAACTGATAACTGATATTGCTAAATGGCAACTGTTATCAGGTAGTCTGGCCACTCTAGAGAGATGCTGACAATCATAGATGAGCAACATCAGAAGAGCTGCAGCTTTTTCACTCTTGCCATTGATAGGAACTATTATCTTTTACCGTCCAGCAATTTCAGGCTATGAAAGAAATATGAATAGGATAATTCATCAGATCTCAGGCTGTGATAGTGGAGCAGAAAGGAAAAAGTCACGTGCTCCTGAAATAAATTGGCAAGCAATTGGATATATCTTCTTGAGTTTGATGTGTGTACATGTGGTTATATACACACACGCACACACACACACTATTAAATTATTGATAAATCTGGATGAAATTCTATGGGGAAGTTTTGATACCAAATCCTCAAACCAACTATACTTAAATGATGGTGAAGAGTCCTGGTCAAATTTGCAGAAGTCTTTATCAGTTGTAGAACATTTAATAGACCCTTCCACTCCAGGCATATAATTCTTGAAAGAAGCCTGCTCAATAGCATTCAGCCTATTTTACTGTCAATCACAGCATATGCACATAGAGAGGAAGTGCCTTACTGTGTTCCCTCTCAAAATGTGAATTGACAGCATGTAGGGGCGTTGGAAATGTACGCATCTGGCAAAATGCTAGTTGAATGCAGGGTGTGTTTACAGGCTTAATTTTCCTGAAGGGGATTCTGCTTTTGAAAGTTTTGGGTACGCAGGCTACCTACTGGAGTCGGAAGTCATAGCATTCTTCATTATTATAATCTTTTTTTTTAAAGCTAAAGGATTCTAAATGAGATAAACAATGGCAATTTTAGAAAGATCACCTGTTTCATTACAGTCAGGCCCTTGGAGATATTAAATACACTTACTTCACAGTCTTAATTGCCTCAGGATGAGGCAATCCTGTATATCTTTTTAGAACCATTAATAACCTACTTCACCTGATTGCAGCAAGTGTTTTATCAAAAGAATTGTCAGATGGTAAATGCAAGGACATTCAGTTGGGGGGGGGGGAGCCAATAGAAATAACCAGATTTCGTTTCTACTGCAGAGCAGCCTCATTTTTATTCCCTTTCCCATTTAATTTGAACCCTAATAGCCTTTTTTTGGAGGGGGAAAAAAAGCTAGATGACTTTCTTCCAATGCTTATTGTGATTAGATCAAAGGTGCTCTTGCCTAGGTATTTCAGTGATTTTTTAGCAGTAATTTTATGTAATTTATAGTGGCACTTTTAAAAAATTTCCCAACGGGCTTCTGCTCTTCTCCTTAAATGTAAGAGATTACTAAGATTTTATTATTTATTTTTATTAAGCATCTACATAAACATTAGAGTGATTTTTTAAAGAAAGCAACATAGATGGATCTACAAGATCTCTTCCAACTCTTATTCTCTTATCTGTTATCTGATTCTTTTAATATAGATCTAATCTTGGAATAGGTTATCATCTAATTTAAGGGTGAATAACATGCGGCCTTCCAGATGTTGTCAGATCCCAGCATGCTTCACCTTTGGCTACATTGACTAGAATTGATGGGAGGTACTGTATGATAACATCTGGAGTCCCAGACCTTTCAGGCAGTGAAAAAAGATGTGCTAAGGGTGAGCTATAGTTTTGGAGCAATGCAAACATTTCAACAGGCTCTCAAAACACAAATAAATAAAAAACTACACAGACATCCACATTCATATACAGATTTAATTTCATGTACATTTATTGAACATAACCAATTGCTATATCAAAATAAGTGAGTCAGTAAACAACTAAGCAGTAAATAGTCAAACAGTTTTTTTAACTACTATCACCAAATGTTGTCCAAAGAGATTGTTTATATTGTTAGAGAAACAATAAAAAGTTTTATGTATCAGGGTTATTTTTAAGTACGGTACATATAATTTTTTTTGTAGAGTTTTGTTGTTTTGGCATAGGCTTCCCAAGAGCATGAAGCAAACTCCTCTTGACAAAAAACCCTTTTATTAATTTATTGCGAATTCTGCTCATTCACATTCAGCAAAGTCTTTCAAGGGAGGATTTACAATCACAGACCTTATCTGGCTTGGAGAGCTGACAGGCCACTACTGCAAAACCTGGCAAAGAATTTCGGAGAGTCACAAACCAATTAAGCGAACTAATTGTCTCCTGCAAACTCCCCTCCCCTTTCACTCCTCTTTTATTTCCTCTGGGAGGGCCATTCATCATCCACATGTGGCCTTACTCCCAAGTCAACCCCTGTTCTTTAGCTGTTCCCTTCAACTGGCAACTCTGCACATGCGTACACTGGGAACAGGCTCCAGCTGTTCGTCTGCCTCACTGATGTCTGCCTCTGAAGGCAGCTGATAACTGGCATACGGCTCTGGTCCCCTCTCTGCCTCTGACACAGAGCCCTCATCAGAGCCTTCCCAAGACTTCAGGACTTGCCCATGTTCTTCCCCAACCTCTTCACTGTCTGAATCTGCTGCCAGCTCCACAGACTGCTGGTGGGCCACAATATTTGTAAACCATTTATTTCTCTATTATTTAACCTGATTATGCTCACTCACTACCCCCCTATTGGGAACCTCTTCTGAATACATGTTAAAAACCTTACTTGGAACCACAAATAATGTAGACTTGAAAGTTTGGCAGAAACTGGGTTCAAATAACACATATTTATATCTACTTTCCTACTAGGAAGATAATATTACCTTCTTTTGGACTGAGAATAATATGGGTAGTAATTCACTCGTCTTTAGATTCCAGGCAGCCTACTAAAAAGTGCAAATGATATTGTGAAGCAATAAAACAATCCATTCCTCAAAAAGGATAAATGTGTAAAGAATAAACTTTACTGGGGAAAAAAAAGGATGAGTAGCATCCATTTCTCACTTCCGTCCTCCTCACTTTTTCCACTTTTTTTCCCCCACCAGTAAATAGTTCCAGAGGCAATACTACAGTTGCTCCACGCAGTGCTGGTAAGTAAAGTAAGTCATTCATTATTGACTAAATCCAATTGAGTTCAAAAGGCAGTGTTTTCAAGAGATACCAGTTCAGTTGCCAGCAGCAGCCTAGATACCACGAATGACTAAATAATGTGAAACTCATCTGCTTTTCACACCTTTGATGCCTGAAATGCTTCTTTTTGTTTGAAATTGCTAATGTGAATGCCAGGCAGAAGAATACTATCTCTGACTGAAGAATCTTCTCCTCCAGATTTCTTTTAATGCTGCTCCCTCCTCACCCCCCCCCCCCCCGATTATTTGCAGCCTCAACACATTCCGAAAGCATCTTTTGAGTCTTTCTATGGAAGAATGGCTAAGTAGTGGGGAAACACTTTGATGTCTAGAAATAATTTCGTATCTTAAAAGTAAATCTGATATAGAATTTCATTTCATTTGGAAGCCCTTTTTATATGCAATTTAATACATGGACCTGTACCATATCTAACGTTTGGATATTTGTTTTAATATTTCAGTTTTATGGCTCTTTTAAAATTAGAACAGACTTCTAGTAGTGTGGACAGAATTTATCATAGTTTACCATTTCATATTAGGAGTCATACTGTGCTGTATATTGTTTCTAATATTTGTATTCTGCTTAGAGTTTAACAGCAATTTTCAGGTTTTTTAAAATACATAATATATTCAGCTATCTATAAGCACTTAATGAAGTAATGAAAATTATAATTTTTTTATGATATTTGTAAATCATTTGCTTATTCATCTGAATTTACTCCTTTATTCCTTCCTTTTTGTCCTTTGTCTTTTTCTATTAATATATTTTTTCCTAAAAATTTCAGTTAAAATGTTACTTTAAAACAGAAGGCTTTATTCTTGCTGATGCAAATGTAAATTTCACATTAGAACCATAAATGCAGGAAATTCCAAAAGCAAGTAAAAGCATATATATATATATTCCTTTATAATTATAAAATATTTTCCAGACCCAAGAAAAGGAATTCTTTTTACCAATGTTTGTATCAGGAGTATAAAATGTTAAAGAAGATAAAGAAAAGATCAGAAAACAGAGACTAACCTGAATCCATAGAAGCAGAATTTATGAAATGAAGGGTAATAGTTTCACATTATTCTGGGTCCCTTAGATACTACCTTGACTATTACATGCAAATACAGATAATCCAGAACAGGTTCAGAAAAGCTCTGTGAAATCGATCAGGCTACTAGAAAGGGTACTTAATCCTGTGAAGAAGGAACTGGGATTATTTAGCCTTGAACAGAGAAGATTAACTGACATATAATAATTTTTTCAAGTACCTGAAAAAAAATCACAGTTGGGTTCTGTTCTCTGTTAAAGAGACCAGAAGATAGAATAATAGATTTAAATTATAAAAAGGAAGATTTTGTTACTAATCAGATTTTTTTAATGGTTTGAGCAGCTCAATATGTGGGAACAAGTGTGGGATTCTATTCAGGAGACAAATTTAGATCGCTAGCTAGCTAGAAAAAGCTAGGTAGTCCTACATTAGAAATAATTTATTTGGGAGTCTTATACTGAGCAGCTGGTTGATTCACCTTAATGGGCCCTTTCTAACTATAATTCAATGATTTGCCTTAGCAAAAATGAACGCCATTCTTACCTCTTTCATCAGTCTATTTTATTTGATTGATTGATTCATTATGGGCCATTAGGTGAGTCTCAATTCTTAGCAGCCACGTAGATAGACTTTCTTCATGGTGATCTGTATTTTCTTTAGTTAGGCATAATTTGCAATATTCTAGAGGGTGATTCATTTATATTTGCAGAGTGCATCACACATATGTGCTATTTATAACTTTTCATACACATGTCAGTTTTAATTTATTGTCTAAATAATTATTTTATCCTTGACAGAACTTTAGTAAATGAAAGTTTTAGCAGCTGGGTTACTTCAAAGATGCAGGCAGGAGAAGCTTGTAAAATAGCTGTACAGGTAGTTCTCAACTTACAATCACAATTGCGTCTAGAATTTATGTTGCTAAATGAAAAATTTGTTAAGTGACTTTTGCCCCATTTTATGACTTTTCTTGCCACACTCGTTAGGTGAATCACTGCAATTGTTAAATTAGTAATATGGTTGTTAAGTGAATCTGCCTTCCCCAGTGAATTTGCTTGTCAGAAGGTCACAAAAGATGATCACATGACTCTAGGATGCTGCAATCATCATAAATATGAACCAGTTGTCAAACATCCCCCCCAAAAATCATGTGACTATGCAGATCAGATATAAACACTGACACTGACATCCCCTTAACTCCACTGAAGATGTTACCTAGGCTGGTAATGAAACATTTGGAAAGACACAAGCTTGGAGAATGAACCTTCACCCTCAATTCTCTTCTAATTCAGAGGTGGTATCCATCAGGTTCTGACCAGTTCTGGAGAACCGTTAGTAGAAATTTTGAGTAGTTCAGAGAACCGGTAAATAACACCTCTGACTGGTCCCACCCTCATCTATTCTCTGCCTCCCGAGTCTCAGCTGATCAGGAGGAAATTGAAATTTTGCAGTAACCTTCCCTGGAGTGGGGTGGAAATGGAGATTTTACAGTGTCCTTCCTCTGCCACGCCCACCAAGCCATACCCACCAAGCCACGCCCACCAAGCCACGCCACAGAACCAGTAGTAAAAAATTTGAATCCCACCACTATTCTAGTCCAATGATTCCATGATCCGATCATTCAATCTGACATAAGCCAATGGCAGTTGTATACTTCTGATTGACTGAGTGTAATTATTTGACAAAAATAGGTTGCTAAGATCGCAGATTTTGGCAAGTTTTGCATATTCCAGAGAAGAATTAATGTTTCCTTGCTATAATGAACACCATAGCACTGGATTTATGAAATGATTTGGACAAATTGAAATAGTCACATAAATTGTTCGCCCAAGATGTGTTTTGGAGGAAAATGCAGCTGATTTCAATGTTTGAAATATCAGATAAGGAATATTGAGTAAGGATGTGCTACATGTAATGGAAAGAAAAAATCACAAATAAACTGGTGTATGATCACACTTCAATAGAAAGAAAATTTCATTAGTTTTACAAACTATTCTTTTATTCTTAACTTTCCAACCTGAAGCATAAACCTGCATACACTTATAAGGTATACATATAGAAGTCTATGGAAATGCTCAATCATCCTGGTCATGTTTGTCTCAAAGGTGCTTTTTGAAGAAACAACTGGACTTTCTGGTTTTACCTTTGAGGACATTTCACTTCTCATCCAAGCAGCTTCTTGGATGAGAAGTGAAATGTCTTTAAAAAGAAAGAAAGAAAAGAAATCCCCCCAGAAAGTCTAGTTGCCTCTTCAAAAAGCACTGTTGGGGTATGCATATAGAAATACCCATTACACTAGTATTCCTTCTTTGGGGTAATCAATGTTATGCAAAATGCTTAACAAAGGAAAAAGAATTAGTAATCTAAAAAAAATTATAGGTAGACAAGAAAATAAAAAGAAATCAAGATTATTTCCTTTATCTCTCCCTCCTGGCAAATCTCTGCTCCCAATACATTCTAATGCAGTTTCATATATTGTTTCTTGTACTTTATCAAGCCTAAATGTCCAAAAATGCGTGCAAGTCCAACATGTATCTAGAGACATCTTTAACAATTGGAAGAGCTAGGAGGTGGCAGCTCAGTACTCAGTTTGAAAGAATGCCCTCCTGCCAAGAAAAAAAAGAGATAGGTAAGCTGAAGTAGTGGAGAGCACTCTAGGAAACTAGAGGAAGCGGAGAAAAGCAAACTTTTTCCAGGTGGTTTTCTAATAAATGGGTATTGTATAACTGACCAGGCACAATTGTATCATCTTCTATCAGATAGTTTATAAGGCATCTCTTATAACAGTGGCGCCCAACCTTTTGGACACTAGGAACTGGTTCTACAGAGAAAAGTTTTTTTCCATGGACTAGATGGGCATGGTTTTGCATGCTGCCTGCATCCAGCAAAGGGGACTTCACTTGTTTGTGTGGCCTGATTTCTGGCATGGTGCGGTGTGGTGCTGATCCACGGACTGGGTGTTGGAGATCCTTGTCTTATAAGCTTGTGAACATATATGATCTCTGGAGAGAAGTAACATAGACAATATAATATTGGGCAAATATGGTCAAAGAAATCCTTCTTAGCTTATACTATCCAAAATGGAAATAGATGGCAAGAGATAGGGATGTGAATAGTGGTGAGAATTCACACTAAATGGCCAGGTGCCAAAGTACCACCAGTGGTATGCCTACCACAGGTTGAAAAGCACTGCATTAGACTTTCTGAGTTTAAGAGCCATGGGGGTGCAGTGGTCAGAATGCAGTATTGCAGCTAATTCTGCTGACTGCAGGCTGCCAGCAATTTGGCATTTCTATTCTCACCAGCTCAAGGTTGATTCAGCCTTCCATCCTTCCAAGGTCAGCAAAATGAGGATCAAGATTGGTGGGGGCAATATGTTGACTCTGTAAACCCCTTAAAGAGGGCTGTAAAGCACTTTGAAGTGGTATATAAGTCTAAGTGCAATTACTATTGCTACAGAAACTTATGATAGAACGTCTCAGGAAGCATAAGTACTGAATCAATGAACAGAAATATGTCAATTAACAATAGTAGTGAGGCAGGTCAAGGCATCTGCTTCAGTCCTATCTCTTCCATGGTTATGTTAAATGTCTCTATAAATGATAGAGGTGAGAAGCAAACTGCACAAACTGATATGAAGAGGATTGTAATTTTTTGTAATGCCAATACAATCTGTTTGACATCTTGTATTATAACAAGGCTTTCTAAATTATTATAAATATTCCCTGGGAACATATATCAACAGACTACTGTTATTAAAGAAGATTTTAAATTCAGATTATTCTGGAATTGATCCCTTCGGATAAGCTGGTGGTACGTGAGCATGTAGCAGGCTAAGAAATGGGTAGCTAAGGTTTTTGGTCTTAAGTCACTTGGTAAAGAGTGACAGGAGCAAGAGGTAGGAATAGTAGAAAACATCTAGCAATGTAGATATTTCTAATTCTATTCTAGCATTCAGCTATTTCGAACTCCACTTTGTCTGTCATTCCATGGAAGTCTATGGTCCAGAATGCAGTGTCGCTTCAGAAGAATGCTCAAGTAATTGGGCCTGGTACAGTAGTATCTAAACAGAGACCATCATTATATGCCAAAGCTTAAAGAGGCAGTGTGTTTGCCTTCAGTTTTGATAAGTTTATATGAATTTTGTCTATATATAAAGTATGCCTCTTTTGATAATTAGCATGCCATTCTTTGGAGACTACATTTTATTGCTATCATTGAAGATACAACCAATAACTGTAACTAAAGATACCAATCAGGCAGTGCTTATGATATCACGCCACCTCTGTGTGATGAGCATAAAAAAGGTGCTTTCTTCAAGATGGAAACAAAGGCTACTGTTGAAAAAATAGACTCTTTTATTCAGTCAATGACTCTTTCACAATTCAAGAAGTAAAGCCAATAATATATATTTGGAGTATAACTGTATATTAAAAAATGTGTAATATTTGAACCAGACTGAACAATGAAATGTATCATCCCCAAATTTGATATAAATATTTAGATAATATAATATGCATGCTCACTATGATTAGTTGGAGCATCTTAATTTGAATATGGATGAGAAAAGCTAATGTCTGTTATAAAGCGAGGCTGTTTTCAAGTTTTTCAGTTACTAAAATGTTCAGGCATGTGGGTTCAAGGGAAGGAAGAAAAAGTCATCAAAGGTTAACTTGTTGTTCTTAGGATACTTCAAAGCCAGAGAGGCAGTTTTGAAGTTTTTAAGTTTTATGGCAGGTGCACAGAACAAAATATGCCAGTTTATTTCAGGGTGGTCAAGAGAAGACAACAGTCCGATTAGGTTCTGTCAAAGAGGAGAAGGAATCGTGGGTCAGAAAGAGTTTTAACAGTGGTTAGAATTGTGAAGATCAAGCCTCTCTGATTTCAGTCACTTCTCAGCATGGTAGCTTGCAGTCATGGATTCAGTCAATGGACACATCTGGATAACAGAAGGACAGAACTTCTGATGACGAGACAGATCACACAGTTTTCTTCAACATTGTCAGCATCCACGTTTCCAAGATGCTTTACATATTTCATAAAATATTTTATATTTCCAGTCTTAAATACATGTTAATTATGTAAACACGATGGATGGGTACAACCCATATTATTTCATATTTCACTTGCACGTCTATATATTTTTAAAAGGCAACTTTATCTGCTTGTCCTGATAATCCTTGAGAAGACATCTGTTACGGGAGAATGGAGGAGGAACAAATCCTAAGGAAATGGACAGAAACCCCCTACATAAATAAAAGCCAGCTTCCTAAGATCAGAGGCGTTTGTAGTTTAAATAGAACGATAAATCCTGCATATTTTCATTAGAGGATTCTCATCTTCCCCCAATGGGAAATTACACAAAACTACGCGGAGAACAATATTTTCAAGGATCAAATTAAGTGACAATGAAATTTTTATTGATCAAGTTTATGTTCAGGGCTTGAAAAGACAACCGATTCTTTCTTTATTATTTTTTTCCTGCTTTTTTTTCTTTTGATTCTGTGTGTACTAGTAGGATATACATTAATGTACTGTAATATTCTTAACAAATGCATGGTACTTCTGAGCTTAAAAGAAACCCAACCCCCAACAATCCTAATGGCGCTGTTTGCATTTTATTACAATCAAATGAAAAATGCACAGGAAGCCATTCAAAATACCCTGAGACAAGTAGTGAGTTTTCTGCTAATGAATTAATGCATTAAATAACACAGTTTAAGTCATTTTACACATTACTTTGATCGTTCACTTACATGTCATTAAATAGTCCGAACAATTTGAGTGTCTGGAAAGGCAGTGTTTACAAATTAAAGCTTCTAGCAGAATGCAAGCATATCTATTGTGTTTTATTTTCACTGAACATGACACCACCTTAATATTAGAGGCAGATGATTAAAAGAACATTACCTGAGCCTTGAGAGTCACTGAATGAGCCATGCTAAATTGGTTGTTTTCTGTTTTGTGATTAATCGTTCTTCTAAACCATATTTTAGTGTGCTTTGTTTTTCTGTCCCCAGTCATCCCATATTATTAAAGAGAAATTCTGCATATCTCTCCTGGAGTCCAATTAAGGATTTGCATCATGACTAGATTTTTCACTTTAATTACTGTATATAAAGTAGGTTTTGACTTATTTCCATATTTATCAAACTATGCAGAAGAAGCAAAATTCATCAAATAAACAGATATCTGTGGCTATAATTGCAGCCTGCACTGAACATGTAGGAAGAAAATATGAGGGTCCAAATTTCATTATGTAGAATATAATAAACATCTGAATAATTAAACTGTGTGTAAATCACATACTTGGCAGAGCTAAAAAGAAAAGAGACACCTTCATTTTGATCTGGCAAAAAAATATTTAAAAATCCAGACATACTTTCTAAAAATATGTCCTAGCCATTGTTCAATCAGCTTTGAGAAGGAAATACCTCTCTTCTTGGTTGTGAGCAAAAATATAAAAGGAACAGTTAGATGCTTTTCATTAATTGTAGCATATGATGAATTTTGCGAACACACATATCACAGAAACATAGTGTGAAGAATAACAGATTTAAAGGCCCAATATAAAATATGGATTGCCATTTAAACTTTGTTATTGCAAGCATTGATCATCAGTTTGCTTAAAGTAGCTTTTGAAACACACTGGTGCAACTGCTATGATGCTATGATACAGATTCAGTCATTTCTATGTTATGGACTGTATTTCTATTGATTTTCATGGATTCTGTATTCTTATATCAGACTTCACTTTTCAGCGTGTGGTGTTCCATATCAAGGCATCAGCACTACGTTCATTCTCAAAATCCATTTTTCTGGGTTTTTCTGTCTTTATTTAAAACATTTATGCAGCCACCCAACTTTGAGCAGCTTCCAATCAAGAATTAAAACAACATAAAACCATATTAAAACTATAAATATTAAGAACAATATATGACAGCTTTTATTCCAAAGAGCCTCTGGAATGCAAAAAAAACCCCAACCCTGAATATAAGTAATATTGGAACTGGAAACATTTTTCTCCTCTTTTCAATGATAATATGAGAAGATTATTTAATACTTTTGATATTGTGCTTCTGTGTACTATGCCCGTAGAAACTCATTCTTAAATTGTTATTTTAAGAGGAATTCTTCTAGGGTTTCTAATTTTCAAAAGCTCATTTATGGAGGTGGGAGGATATTACTGTGTTTCATTACAGTACGTAAACAATACCTTTCATGTTAAACAGTCCTTTATCAGGCTTATTAAATTTTCCATAGATTCTGGCGTGGATTCATTTTGTCATTATTAAAATAAAAGATAAAATACTATCAGTGCTGATAGAAGACTTCTGCCTATGGTTTTTTTTAAGTATTTGAATTTTATTGGAGACTTTCTCAAGCAGGATAATATGCTAAATCTTATCAAGCCATGTTAGCCAGATATTTCCATCAGTTTGCAATGACTGCTTTGCTACTAAAAGCAGATAAATGGTAAGATCTGTGCTTCATAACGTTTTTATTCCTTTCATCAAGGGTATGTAAGAAGCCAAAATTTGGTGAAAGTTTAATCGTTTGTTTGGTTAGTGATATCATTTTGTTAAAAGGATAAGGCTTGATATATGTATAAAATGTTGATGTCTGGGTGTTAGATGAAAACCACAGGAATCTTCAGAGTTGGTTTAATGTCAGGGTTCCAAGTAAGAGACCCATAACACGCAAAACTCTGAGGCAGGTAGATTCCTCAAAGAACAGCTTTGTAAGATATATCATATTGGCACAGATCTGGTGAAACCAACTCTGGTGAAACCAACTCTGAAGGTTCCCACAGTTTTCACTTAATTAAAAATAAATGTTTCCCCTCAAACCCCAAACAATCACCCACATGGTCCAATCAAGGTGCTGTCTGGTTGCCTGGTGACATCACTCCTCCTTCCTCTGGCCAGATGTGAGAATGTCCTTGGTTCCCAAGAGAAAGTATTTTATTTTGGCTACAAACCCCAGCTATCTTTAATCCCCTCCCCCTATCCCTCAACTCCAGTGTGGCAACACTGAAGCTTCAAAATGGCTTCGGTCAAGTCAGCTTCAGGATTGGCAGTGTAGGCTTTATAATATTTGGGAATTTTGCCCATTAAAGCACATCTGAAGAGCTGCAGTTTGGTATAGGTAGATCTTTATGCTTACTACTACTGGAACATAATTTAGAAATGATCATAAACATGACATTCCATGCCATAATATATATTTCAGAATTTATATTGCCATTAGATTATTTGTGATTTATACAAAGGTGGTATTCAGCCAGTTCTGACAGGTTCTGGAGAACCAGTAGCAGAAATTTTGAGTAGTTTGGAGAACTGGCAAATAAGCTGGCTTTGCCCCTGCTGCCTCCCAGCCGATCTCTCCTGAACAGGAGAACGGAGCTGGAAAGCAGGTTAGTGGGGACTGGAGGGAATGGGGATTTTGCAGTAACCTTCCCCTGCCACGCCCACAAAGCCATGCCCACAGAACTGGTAGTAAAAATGTTTGAATCCTACCACTGTTTATATAGTACCATCATGGTATCTATAGTCAAGATGATCACTGCAAGTAGTCCTCATTCAGGAAGTCCTCATACAGTTAATGCCTTGTACAGTGACAGTTCACAGTTACATTGGTGATGAAACAGTAACTTTGCAACTAGTCCTTCCATTTATGCCCTTCAAAGGTGTTGTGTCCTCGACCTGTGACTGGTCTCGACTTATGACCAGCCGCAGGTCTTCCACTCTCCCTGGAAGGACCATGGCAACAGGCTGTAGCCAGTCTGTAACCGCCAGTCGCGTCTGATTGGCCCAGATGCGACTTGCGGTCTGATTGGCTCCCTGTTTGACAGCTCGCGTATAAGTAGCTGTCAAACGGGGGGGGGGGGGGCTGTCTACCGCGCTTTTCCTTTCTGTACATAGTTATTTAGCGCCTACACTATTCTTGCCAATAAATGGTTTGTTTCTTCGCTAGCCTGCGTCTGGACTCCCTCTGTTCCCGAAATCTAACAAAAGGTCTGCAAGACAAGTAAAGATGAAGTAAGATTATAAGCACAGTCATAGTTTTACTTAGCAACTGCTTTGCTTAATAATGGAATTGCTGGTCTCAGTTGAGAACTTAAAGAAGAGGTAAAGTTTTTCTGTTTCTTATTTTGATCTCAGGAATGATAGAGCCAGGTCTTCAAGTGCACAAAGACTTTGTATTTGTGTTTCTTAATAATCAGTCTGTTTGTGTTGTAGGTAGTGCTTGATTTACAACAGTTACAACTTTGACCATTCAAAGTTACAACACTGAAAAATTGACATATTCATCTTTTATACAGCTATCGCAGCATCCCCATAGTTATGTGATCAACATTCACATGCTGGGCAACTAACTCATATTTATAATGGTTGCCGAGTCCGGGGGCCTTGTTTTGTAACTTTTGAACAAGCGAAGTCAATTGGGAAGCCAGATTCACTTAATAACTGCATTACTAACTTAACAACTACAGTGATTCCCTTAACAACTGTGGCAAGAAAGGTCATAAAAATGGGGCAAAACTCAATTAATTGTCTTGCTTAGCAAGATAAATTTTGGCTCAAAATTTGGGCCACAAATTATGATTTGTGGTCATAACTTGAGGACTGCCTGTAGTCTGTATCCTTCAAGGACAACTATACTTAATAATCATATTTCATCTTTAGCTAACAACATAAGAGAATATGGTGCTGTCTGAAATCTTAACATATTCTTCCAATCCAACAGTTCTTACTTTTGTTCCTTTCTGCATCAATACTGTTTCAATGACCCAATCCAGTTGCAATTGAATATCTACCCTCTGTGGAGTAAAGGCACCTATTTGGTCTAGATGTGGAATGGAATCAAATGGCTCAGTAGCTGCTCATATATTGTAACAGGAAGCAATGTGGGCACAAGATACGATTGTTTGGAGAATTGCTAGAAAAAATAAAAATTGGAAAACCAATTGTCATAGTTACATGCTCATTTTCAAGCTTACACTGTGGTGACCAGGAAAGTGAAACAGGTTCATTTCGACTCTCTTACTGATGTGGCAGGTTGTTGTCTACTAACATTTAAGAGTACCTAATTCCTTTAAATGAATCAGGGAAGAGTCAACAGATAGATCTTCTTTCTGGCTGCCAAGATCAAGTTGAACAACATTTTGTCAAGTCACTTTGATTCACTAAAATGTTGACACCCCATGAGCAAAATATTTAGTAGTAACTAAGGAACCAGCTACCAAACATAATATGGGATGTGATTCCTAGATGAACTCTAGGAAGTGGATAGAGAAGTGACCACCTGGATTCAGGAGAAGGAAAGTTAACAGGACTCTCAAAAACAGCTGTGGCATCCTTGGATCTGGAGGCAATAGATACCTATTGGTCACTGCCCAATCTTCATTTTTTGGAGAAGATTGTCAAAAAGGTTATCAAGACAGTGATGGCAGATCAGGTAGGTAGCACTCTAGAAGAGATACAGTAGGTTTTCTGGACTTCTTTTGGTCAATCATTAGACCTAGAATTGAGATGGTGTTGGTGATTCTCCAGGAAGCCCTTTGTTGGGACTTAGGTTATAATATATTCAATATGTTGAGGATACCCAACTGCATAGCAGTATCCCATGCTTTGGAGGAATGCTGTTGATTTCCTTTCATAATATTAGGATGCTCTAAAGTTCTATATGGGAGAAAACAGGCTGAAGTTGACCCCAAGCAAGAGGGAGTTTATGAATCTTCTTTGGGGATTCTCTGTTAACACCAATCCTATCTCTGGACTAGCCAGCACTACCTTTGATAGAGCAGATTTGTGATTCAAAGTTTTTCCGAGCTCATAGCTTCTGCTTAAGCAGCCAGTGGAAGCCTTGCTAAAGGGCTCTTTGCCCAATTTTGGCTGATGTACCAGTTGTGGCCTCATGTAGTGCCTGACGTTTGTAATTCATATCCTTATTAACACCAGATTAAATTACTGTAATGTACTTGGTGCTGCCTTTATAGATTACTTGGAAATTACAAGTGGTCTGGAATACAGGGGCCAATGCGCTAGTTGCCACCTGTTGCTGTGAGCATATAACATTGATACTTACAAACCCCTTTATGGCTTGGCACCAGGCTACCTAGTCCAATTTCAATTGGCGTGACCTACTAGATTGCTCATGAATAAATTCCTTGTAATCTCACATTTCTGGAAAGTAATGAGAGCCACCGTTAGCAGATGTTACTTCGTAATGCCACTAGTCTTCTGGTGGAAGTCAGACTTCTTGAGATTCTTCAGGGAGTTGTTAAAAACTTAATTATTTCATTTCATGCTGTGCCATGTATTTAGTTTTATTCTATTTTATTTTGTTTCATTTGTATTGAACGATTCCTGTTACTGGATTCTGATGGACTGTACACACACACACACACACACACATGCAAAACATGTGGTCAAAACCAGCATATTTGGCTCTTCTTGAAATTTTGCCCTTGGATGAAAATTGACAAGCAAATTCCAAAGTAAAAATTGAAAGCTATGGTATCAGGCTTGAAGAGACTCTGGGCAAGAAGTCTACTGTTTCCTATGATCCTAATTTGTACATGGAAGGCAACATTCCTTCTTTACCATGTCATGCCCATTGGCCTAATTTTCCTTTTTTATTTTTGAATTCTTGTTTCTTTTTGAGATGCACTGCAGGGGACATACAGGCTGAGGTTGTCTTTTTTTCTCCATAATGCTTCTCAGCTATGACTTGGAAATGGAAATGTTCATTTCTATAGAGCATCACAGGGAAGACCATTGCCTGCACAATTCAATTCTGTGTAGGTACAAATGATGGCATCTGAATATCTTTTCAAGATCTTTTCAATTACTAGTACACCAAGTGCTAATCCTTGATGTATATGTTGATTATGGAATCCTTTATTGTTGATAATCGATCCTAAAAAGCAGATGCTATCCACCACTTTAATATCTTCATTGTCAATTTTTGCTGTACCTGTTTTCATTAATTTAGTCTTCTTTATATTTAATCTTAATCCCATTCTCTTTACTCTGTACTTCTTGACTTTCATGCATTTTTAGCTATTAGAGTAGTATCATCAGCACAGTGCTGGTAATTACTTTTTTTAAAATTCCAGTTGTAAAATTGATTAATCTTCTATGGCTTGTCATTATTTCTGTAGATTTTTGATTATTTCCTCTACATTTCTGATTTGGTAAGGGCAGACTAATGTCATCTAATGCTAGAAGTTCTTGAAAGTGGGGAATTTGTTTTATTGTATCTTGTATTTTATTTATTTATTTAATTTATATATATATATATATTATTTATATACATACATTTATATGTATGTTGACATATCTACTGTACAGAATTTCAATATACTCCTTCCATCAAAAGGTTCTTGAAATCAGTTACTAAATGCCCATTGGCATCCTTTAGTACAGGGGTCTCCAACCTTTGCAACTTTAAGTCTGAAGGACTTCAACTCCCAGAATTCTCCAGCCAGCAAAGCTGGCTGGTGAATTCTGGGAGTTGAAGTCCTTCAGACTTAAAGTTGCAAAGGTTGGAGACCCCTGCTTTAGTATACCAGTTTGATATTGGAAGTGTCCTCTGAGTTTTTCTGTTTCTATCTTCAGTATCTTTAAAGATGTTGCTGAAAATCTGCTTCTTATGTTTTCTAACAGCTTACTGAAATTCTTTGCTAAGTGCTTTCCTGAACTCTGTCTTTCTTGGCTTTGACTTTTCTTCTCTGTTTGACAATTTCTACTATTTATTCTGACATCTAGTTTGCTTTATTCTTTTTCTTAATCTCTGTATTCTCTTTTCAGGTTTGGTCTTAATAAGTTCTTTGATTTCATTCCATAATTGTTCTGGTTCCATGTCAACAAAGTTCAGGATTTAAAAATGATTCCTGATATTCTCTTGAAAATGATAGATATAGGCTCAAGATGACATTGTGGAAATTGGTTGGCTTTATTCTACTACTTGGAATTTGCACATGAGTTTGTAATCTGTTGTATAGTTGGCCCCTGCCCATGTCTTGGCTATGGTAGCTGAATGTTTCCATCTTCTTTTGATTGATAATATAGTCAATTTGTTTTCTTTGTGATCCATTGTTGATGTCCTTCTATACACTATAATTTTAGTTGTTGGAATGAGACAATGAAGAAATAACTGGATTGGGAGAAATTGAGAAGTTATTCTCCTGCATTTCAATTTCTAAGCCATACCATCCTATGACATTAAAAAAAATATTTTCAGCTTTGGCATTCTACTCTCCAGCCATAACTAGCACATCTTGCTTACATTTTCAATTTAAAATTGAACTTGACCATAAAACCTGTCAACTTCCTCTTTTTATGCATTAGTGGTTGGAGAATTAACTTGGATAATTGGCATATTAAAGGATTGTCCATAGGGGGTAAGTGATATTATTTGGTCACTGACTGTGTTTTATTTAAGTGTATCTTTGCCATACCCTTCCTATCTAGGAAAGTACCATTCATTTTTGGCTTTCATCTATTGAATAGTAAATAGTACAATGTTGTGACTGAAAGTATCCAATTCCAGGTCCATTTCAATTCACCTATCTTTAAGATGTCAGTTTATAATTGATCTGTTTCATCTTTCAGTGTGTTGAGTTTTCTCATGTTCATGAGTCTTATAGTCCAGTACATGTTCCCACTATAATTCTGCCATAAAGCTTCAGATTCTTTTTCCTGCATGGCAACATCATCAACTATGCTGTGCCAATTCTAATCATCTGGTTTTCTCTGTAAAATAATGGAGTGGTTTACCATTATCTCCTTTCGTACAACATGAAGCAATGCCCTTGCCATTATCACATTATCTTCTCAGAGTCACCTGAACTACAAATAAATATGATAAATAAAATAATGTGTCTATTTCTCATCTGTGCATTGGGATGGTCTTCACACCTTGGGTGATTCTGATGGGCTTTATTCACCTATTTCTCTTGGGAACACAATGGCCACAATGAGGCAACATAAAAGGCTTGGAGGGAGGGTGTTACTCAAAGTGTTATATTATTAAAGAAAACAGGAGGACGAGGTACAGTTTGTTCTGTATATAGAGAAAAAGAACTGCAAGCAGTGTAATCAAAGAGTAAGATTAAAAGGAAAGAAAATGCAGAAAGACTTTGAAGACTTTAAAAAATGACTAAACAAGGAACTTCCAACAGAGTAAACAGTATTACAAATAAAAGGGATGAAATGATTTAATGATTGAACCCAAAGTGACAAAGCATTGAATGTTTATACGAGAAAAAACTATGATATGTCAAGAAGTAGAACTGAAGTAAATGTTATAATTAGTTTCTGAGAAATAAATGATAAAAAGGAAGTACAGGTAGTCCTTGCTATACAAAGGCAATTGGGACCAGAGGTTGGGACACTAAGCAACAGAGTTGTAAAATGCAATGTCACATGACCATGTCATTTAGCAACAGCAGGACCAGTTCTTCCACCTTCTTAAAACAAATCTTGCATCATTGTTAAGTGAGGATGTCACATATTTGTGATTTGTGACTTCCTGCCAGTTTTCCCATTGATTTTGTTTGTAGGAAGCTGGTAAAGAAGGTTACAAGGACCAGTTGTAAATATATCACTTATTCAGTACTGCCATAAGCTGAAATGGTTGCTGAAAGGATGGCTATTAAGTGACGGCCACCTGTAATAAATGCTGTGACAAGGCTGAAAAATGACAAGCCAATGTCACTGGGAAAATGTTAAAACAGGGATGTTTGTTGCTTGTCTTACATGCTTAAAATATATGTGAAAACTGCACATGTGCCCAATGATGGGAAGAAAACCTTTCTTTCTTTTTTTTTATTAGGCAAAGGAAAAGGTATAAGAGGACTGCTAAACTATAGTGGGGTTAGGCTAGGCATGCTCAGTTGGTATAAACACCTGTTAAATAAAAATAAAAATCACCTCAGTGTACAGAATCAGTTAGAAAGACAGGTGATTCTTGATAATATGAACCATGAATATTTAAACAAGAAGGTAGCCTAATAAATTATCTTTGACAGAAGCTATTACTATATCACTTGTTAAAGGACCAAGCTCTCCCACTTGGCAATGAAGGATGTGCTGATTACAGTTTAACAGATAGGGTCCTCCATCAAAATATTGCAGTGAGGTGAAATGTTTATTTTTATAGTGCAATCATATAAACCTGCCACCTAATAGATTTTTATTTATTTCCAAAGAGTTGCCAGAATTTCGTCCCTGCCAAAATAATGTCTTCATTGACTATTTTGGGTATTTTTATTATATTTTAAAGGTTGGGGACAGATGGACAAATTGTTTTCCAATTCTAGTTCCAATAAATTTGAGCTACTTCCATTCATTTCTATGAGTACCTCCCACTTCCATATCTAGGGATATTTAAAACAGATCTGCTGCTTTTAATAGGAAATATATTTGCTATCTTGATAACTTAATTTAATTTAATTTATTTTGGCAAGCATTTATAAGATAACAGATATAAGTATAAACATGATTATTTATACAGGAAATGGATATGAATAAGTTGGGACAGTAGGACAGAGAAGGTAGGCATGGTGGTGCACATATGCATGTCCATTACAGACCTTTTAGGAATGGAATGAGGTCAACAGTAGACAGTCTAGGATTAAAGTTATGGGGGTTTGGGGATAAAACCACAGAATCAGACCACTCTGTTGCTGAAGTTGTAATTTCTGCAATCAGGTTTGGAGTGGTTTATGTTAAGTTTGTATCTATTGTGAGCTCGTGTATTGTTGAGGTTGAAGCTGACGTAGTCATTGATAGGTAGGACAATGTAGCAGATTGTGTACAGACCAAAATGGCATATTTCTAAGTTGTCTAAGCTCAAAATTACAAGCCTGGTGGTTTGAGGTATTTTGTTGTCAGAAAAGGATTGGAGGACTCTTCTCGTGAAATATCTTTGGACTTTCTCAATTGTATTAATGTTTGATACGCAGTGTGGATTCCAGACAGATGAGCTGTGTTCAAGAATAGGTCTAGCGAAGGTTTTATATGTTTGCAATACAATATTACCAGAGAAGAAGCTCCACAAGATTAGGTTAACAACTCTTAATGCCTTTCTTAAATTTATGTGCCCATGTCTATACTTTTCATTCCCTCCCTCTCCAATTCTCCTTTTTGGTTTGGACAATCTTCTCTTGTTCTAACTCTTAGGCTATCTGTGGAATTATATTATGCTTTTTGGCTATTTAAAGGTAAACACCCAAATAATTGGCCTGAAGCAAAGAGAAAGATATTCAAAGGATGCACAAAGCAGCACTGCTTTCTTTTTCTGCTGTAGATGAACTTTTGATGTGTTTTTCTGTTTAATCTCAATATCTGATCACTGAAAAAGTCATTTCAGTGCCTCTTCAAGGTACTTTTAAGTAAAGTGTTTGTAAACAGATGATTATTCAAACAATTCTTTATTTTTATCCTAATTGCTTTTAACCTGATACATTCACATTGCAGAATGTGGTTGCTTTCTAAAGTTGCTCCAAAAGGATGGATTTAAGACAGTATGGCAAGCTTGGTATACCCAAAGATTTATCACCCTTTTGTGAGTTCACTGATCACTATAAATAGAAATTGTTTTAAAGGGTGTTATTTTGCAGTTCTCATTATGCAGCTGTCTATTTAAGTCATTTGATTCTGGCATCTAATCTAACTACCAGTCTCTATCAGAGACAAATAAGAAACCATATGTGTAAAGCATCTGGGAAAGGATTCCATTTATTTATAAGAGCATTAAAAAGACTCTGATGTCAGTTACTTAACAATAATAGACATTCCTTTACACCTATAGTGCGAGTTACTTGGGCATATCCCTCTGTGGTATCTTATACCTACTGCTGTTTCCTTCATTATATACAGATGCACAGCAGTGGAGACAGTAATAGCCTTTCTTAATTAAATAAAGCTAAATGTTAATTAGTCAGAAAAATTGATTTATTTTCAGCACACAGAACTTTCCATTGTGTATCTCTTCTTTGCTAAAGAACAGGTTGTACAGTCATTTAGAACTTTGCATATTCCTCTTTGTTTCGGGTCTGTATTTGGAGTCTTGTGGTGGGATCTAATCGTCATAGAGAAATTATAGGTCTACAGATGTTTTCAAGATGTTACTCTGTCAGTAGCAGATTATCCCCTGTAGCAAAATCTCATTAAAGTGCAATTTACAGAGCTCTGGTGATGTTGCCATCAACCAAAATTAAAGGCATTAATTTTTCAAAGTTCACAGAAGTCCTTACATAAATGATGTAGCAGTTTGCAAGAACAATTTACAGAAGTGTTATTTGCTGAATTAACCTGCATTAACAGAACAAATGTTTAAGAGTAGAATGAAGGGTTGGGCAGTGAAATTGCAGCTGCTTGCATTTTGTGCGAGGTGCTACATGCAAAAAAATGTGTGGAATTGTAACAATGATTGCATGCTGGGTGAAAGGGTGGGAAGAAGTAAATGAGCACCTGAACTCTTGCTTTAAAGAGTTAAGCCTTTAATAGAGTGATCACCAACTGGAGCACCCAGAGAGACCTTGAATTTTACTTTGAAACATCTGTACTCAAGATCTTTTAAAATATTCCCATTTAGTGAATGAGTTTGTACAGCTCATGTTGTGACTATGACTTTTCAATATGTTACCACATGTTTATGCAGATATTATGCAGACAATAGAATAAATTCACATGCAAATTACTTGATGTGATCTATGTATGTATATATACATATACGACATACTTATACATATATGATCCCTGGGAGTATAGCCTCCAGTTTTGGAAAACTATAAGTTGACTTATAAGAATCAGTTTTTCTCTTTCTCACTCTGGAAATGCATCTACCTGCCTAGGTTTAAGAATATATTTATATATACTATATATATACTGCATGTTCAGTATATAAAATGCACCATAACATTTTTGCTAAATTCTAGTCTTTGTAAAAATAGTCATCAAATGTTGAGCAAATTGTCCTGGTCTTTAATGATGCAGAATATTATTCTGCAGAATTATATCACTGTAATCACTATAATATTGATCCCATTTATCTAGAAAATCCACCCAGTGAACATAGCAAAAGTGCCTATTTCAAATTTTAACATTTAGAAATCTGGTACATGAAAAATTAAAGAGTACCACATTATATCACTATCTCCTTGTTAGCTTTTAAAAAAAATTCTTTGTATTTCCCAAAATTGAACTTTTTGAAAGGTAATATTTTCTTAGAAAGACTTTTTGAAAGTTCAGATACATGTGAATATTTTTCTTAATTAAAACAGGCTTACACAAATGAACAAATTCTAATAGCAGAGTCATCACATCCAAATTGTCAGAATTAAAGATGAGTTAGAAAGTAACAAATACTCATGATTCTCAGTAGCACAGTGGTTAGAATGCAGTACTGCTGCCTACGGGCTGCCTGCAATTTGGCAGTTCAAATCCCACCAGGCTCCAGGTTGACTCAGTCTTCCATCCTTCTGAAATGGGTAAAATAAGAACCCAAATTGTTGGGAACAATATGCTGTCTCTGTAAACCACATATAGAGGACTATAAAGTACTGTAAAAAGGTATATAAGTCTAAGTGCTTTTGCTATCCAGCAGATAAGAGACATAAAAAATATAGTAAATCTGCTAGCCACGACTTCCTCTCCTGCCATGAAATAATATTGATTCCTGAAACATTGACTGCTAATAAACTACTACTAAATAGATTGAATTCATTCTTAGTTGGGGCAAAACCAGAAACCGAAGTGTAAAAGGGAGCTGGGAGTCCTAATACCCACTACTCTATGAAGACCTGGTAGAGAACTTCAATGCTAGATTGTGCCCCAATGACTACATTATCTTTGCACAACACAAATGTCCCTCTCACAACCCCAAAGCTGATGGATTCTTCCTTATGTATTGGTCAAAATATCAGAAATCAAACTTTGTAAATCTTTGCCTGGCTCAAAACAGGCTTCAAGCTAAACCTCCATATTTTAAATGGCGTTCTTGAAAATGACCATCTAGCTGAAGTCACCTACCTATCTAGTTCCAGAATGAGTACTATTGACTATCTACCTGTATTTAGGGAACATTTCCTTTATGCCAGGGGTGTCCAAACTGGGAAACTTTAAGACTTGTGGACTTCAACTCCCAGAATTCCCCAGCCAGCTATGCTGGGAGTTGAAGTCCACAAGTCTTAAAGTTTCCAAGTTTGGACACCCCTGCTTTATGCCAAGGCCCTAGAAGTTATATGTATGTGTAATAGAATGTGACAATGACTTTGGAATGGGGAAGGAAATAAGGAGCAGAGATTCAGCCTAGGGAATTATCAGATAAATGGGGAGAATTGTGCCGCCCTGGGTCCTTTTTTAGGAGAAGGTGCGGGTTATAAATTCGATAAAATAAATAAATAAATAAATTCCACATCTGAGCAATAGACAGAGAAAGAAACATAGAAACTTAGTTATCATGCAGTAACAGCGACAGTGGCAGATTTGTACTTTCAGATTTATAATTTTCTGTTAATGTAGCTTATACTAAAGTAGAATTAGCTCACCTGGTATGGCATGCATGTTGTCTATCTTTGCATTAAAGTATGAAGAGAAATATTTTATTTTTGTGCTTGGGGAAAGATCTTGTCCAGTATATGAAGTTTTCTAATATTTCAAGGCATTGAATTTATCAGTTTAGGAATGTGCGTACAGTACGATTGTGATGAATTTTATTGCATTTTATAGACTATCAATTATTTAAATATCAATAATAAAATGGCAACAATAAATTCTTAAATCATCAGACAATTGAAGAATTTGAAAGGAAATACAAATAAAACTGTTCAAGGCAGCAAACTGAGCATAAATTCAGATCTGCACAAACTGAGAAGTAAAACAATCCTCTTGTGATATCAAACTTGATGTCTACAAAATCAGTTTTTCTTTTATTTTTCAATAACAAGCTTCTCCAAAATCTATTTTTTAAAAGTAAGGGTTTAATTCAGTGGTATGTCCTTGGGGAAAAAACCCTCCAGTGTCTGTCAATGACCTGATTAAACCATTTATAGGCTTCCTTCAACTTTCAATTAAAAATCTCAGCTACTTTTATTAACAGTCTTAGAGCACTTCAGAGAGTATATTGTTAGTCCCATGAGTGGTCTCTTTCATTGAGTATTTAATTTCTTTTGTCTTGGCGTGTTCATCTCTATGAACTGTCCTTACAAGAAATGTGGGGTGCTAAGAGGTATTTTTTAAAAAAAATGTTTTTGGTACATAAATGACACAACATTAATTCAACAGTTGGAATCACATAATAAGCTAATAAGGATCAAAGGACCATCAGGGATAAACAAAGAAACATTAACAATTGTTAGAAGTAAATTAGTTGTTAGTTATCTTCCTTTTATTTTAGATTAAAGGCTCAACTTCATTACTTTTAAAGCACTTTATTAAAAAATGGCTGGCTTTAAACTGCAACATTAATCTCTACAAAGTTTATTGCTGACTTTTCCATCCCACTGGGATTTTTCTGTGAACCACTAATTTGACGTCATTCTCAATTAAGTTTGCATGAACATATATATTGCCTGAATCTAGCATCTAAGGGCAGTTTATAGCAGTTTTAAGGATTAAAAAAATTCTGGAAATGATAGCTTGATGGAGGTTCTAAAAATCCATCTCTAGCTTCCGTCACACAGCTACAATTTCTAAAAGATTTACATTGACCAAGATTCTCACTTTCTCCAAATGTCTAAAACAGAGAAGCTGAAGCTTTGGGTAGGTAAATCTATTGAGTACCATTAAGAACCCTAAATATTTAGGAATAACTTTTCATACTTGCTTTGTCCCAAATTTATTTCTTTGCCTGCTTGTTTATTTTTGTTTGTTTATAAAATGTATTGGCTGCCCATCTTATCATAGGCTAATTCTGGGCAGCATACAGCCATAAAATATATTATCGATATACATTAAAACATAAATAAATTAAAATCAAACATAAACATCTAAGGACACATGGGGAAGGTGAAGGCCTGGTATAGTTTTAAATGTGATTTTAGTAGGGTTCTTAATGATAATTTTAGCACGGGTTCAAATTTAATCTATTTTTAATATTTCTATTGTATTTATTGTTGTCGTTTTTATTATTTCCTGTGCACCGCCCTGAGTCCTGGCAGAGAGATAGGGCGGTATATAAATGTAATAAACTTGGAACTTGAAAGTGGGAGGAGGTGGTATCTGTTGTCACTCCATCAACCATCTCAACTTTGTTCTTCTCCCTTTGGGACACCAAGCCAACTGTCAGAGCCAGCTCTTTAGGATCTTACAAAAGAATAAGTGGGTAGGAGCCAACTTCATATCAGGAAGCAAGAAGTTCCAAAAGGCAGATGGAGTAGCAGAGAAGGCCCTTATCCTGTATTCCACTAGTCAGAATAATTGGACTGATGGGACCGACAGCATGCCTCCTCTGCCAGTACAAGTGGGATGGGCCCATCCCAGTGGGGTGAGACAAAGGCAGTACTTTGACAAAAAAGCAGGAGTCAGTAAACCTGAATCCAATATCTGGATAAATATCTTTACCCTCTGGCTAAACTATATCACAGGCCTACTAGACTCTGCCATCAAATATTGGCAGACAGCTATACATTGTCTTGGGAAATATCTACCTAAAAGAACCCGAGTCACTATGTTTTTTCCAGCAATGCCAGTTAAGGACTAGATCAATATTAAATCTTAGACAAAAGAAACAAAACAGAAATTGCTGCTTTTTCTTACAACATATTTGTTAATAAACACATTTTGGCTCCTATATTAGCATCAAATTTATATCACATCACAGTTCACAAATTCAGGAGAGTTTTTACTTTTAGTTAGATGTAATGCTCTCTTTACAACTGTATTCGAAGGGAAATATAGGAAAACCCCTTATGAAACTTGTCACTACCCCTGTGACATGGTGCTATAAAAATCCTAGTTCATGTTCTTTTGAACTATTAGTTGTATAGGGACGTTCACCACCAACTGATGTCTCTTTTTTTAACATTAACTTTCCTGGGGCATTCTGATAACTTTTATTTGCATTATTTACCAGATAACCAGAATAAATCTCTCTGCCCCAAAATTGGATATATATTTTTTTTGCTACATTATGCATAAGCTTCGCCCAGAAATAGTTGCTAGTAGTCATTGTATTAAGGGTTGAGTTTGTTTCAATGAATGTATTTTTGTTGGTCATTGACTGAAATAAAGTTTCTGTCTGTCTTACATATGTAGCAATATGCAGGCGAGGAGGCTTTGATTTGCCTTGACCAAGCACTTCATCTCACCTGCAGTCTACGCATTGCTTCTCTCAGCCCTTGGAAAGGCTGAAAAAGATGTTTGGCCTTCAGATGCCTGATCTTTTCTCAATATGTTGGAGAAGCCTTGAAACAAAGTAAAGCAAAACAAGGCAGCTGCTGCCGTCCACATCTAAAAGCTAGATGGTTGTGGAGTTTGTGCTACTTTGCTAGTGTGCTAAACATTCTCCCTATCTGTTTTGGATGGTTCTCAGGTCTCTAGAAAAGATTTGTGATGTGTGCAGAAGTAGAAAGGAACAGGAGGTGTGCAACCTTTTGTCGCAACCTTTGTCATCATGTAATTAAGCTTAGTCTCTGGACAGTACTTGAGAAGGAAAATAATACTCTCTTTCTCTTCCTAATATAATTCATAATATGCAGAGTAGCACATTAGCAGAGTATAACCTATATAACTTAATTAATGTCCATTTTTGTTCCAGAAATAAAACTTTACCTAATTCAAGCTGGTTTAAGAATATATGTAACTTTAATTGTATAGCAGTAGAAAATAATAATTAGTTTCCAAAAGTGTTTGGGGAAATTATTCACATCATTATGTTATGGCTTTGTCTTCTCAATAACACTAATAATAATATTAACCATATTATGGGCAGGAATATAACACGCCTGTGAAGTGGTGATACTGACGGGCCATTTGCTGTAGGACCATCACCATTTGCTATAAAAATGCAGGGTTCAATTTTCAATTTCCCCCCCCAATTTTATTCAATTTATATACCACTCCTATCTCCATCCAAATGGATTCAGGGCGGTGCACAGGAAATTAAAAATAACACCAACAGACAACAATAAATACAATGACAGTCGTTAAAAATGATTAAATTAAGTGACCTGTGCTAAAATATTCAAGCTAATAAAATTTTAAAATCCATTATCTAATCTGCTAAAATTATGTCAAGTCTGGGCTCAGGCTAGACCGGCTTGATGGAAAAAGTACATCTTGAGTGATCGGCGGAAGAGGCGAAGGTCCGTGATGGTACGAGGTTCGGGGGGTTGGTCGTTCCAGAGGGCTGGACCTGCCACAGAGAAGGCCCTTCCCCTGGGCACCGCCAGCCAGCATTGACCGGCAGACGGCACCCTGAGGAGGCCCTCCCTGTGGGAGCGGATCAGTCGAAGGGAGGTGTGTGGTAGGAGATGGTCCCGCAAGTAACTAGGCCCTGCGCCATGGAGCGATTTAAAGATGGTAACCAACACCTTAAAGTGCACCCGGAAGACCAGCGGCAGCCAGTGCAGCTCGCGCAGGAGAGGTGTTACATGGGAGCACTGTGAGGCTCCCAGAATCCCCCGTGCGGCCACATTCTGCACTAACTGGAGCCTCCGGGTGCACCTCAAGGGGAGCCCCATGTAGAGAGCATTACAATAGTCTAGGCAGGATGTAACGAGCGCTTGAGTGACGGTGCGAAGGGCATCCCGGTCGAGAAAGGGGTGCAACTGGCGCACCAGGTAAACCTGGTAAAAGACCCCCCTGGTCACGGCTGTCACAAGGTCATCCAAGGTTGCGAGCCCTTTCCACAGGGGCTAGTGACTCAACCCCGATGGAATCAGCTGGCTGTACCGGGACGCCGGAAACCACAGCCACTCGGTCTTGGATGGGTTGAGCTGAAATTTGTTACTCCCCATCCAGACCCGCACGGCTTCCAAACTTCACTTCAACGGCATCGTTGGGGTGGTTGGAGGTAGATATGTACAGCTGAATATCATCTGCGTCGGATGATCTCAGCAAGCGGCTTCATATAGGTGTTGAACAGGAGGGGCGAGAGGACTGACCCCTGAGGCACCCCACACGTGAGGGGCCTCGACGTCGATCTCTGCCCTCCTGTCAACACGAATTGTGACTGACCGGAGAGGAAGGAGGAGAACCACCGTAGCACGGTGCCCCCCAATCCCAACCCCTCCAGTCGGTGCAATAGGATACCATGGTCGATGGTATCAAAAGCCGCTGAGAGATCTAACAAGACCAAGATAGAGGAGCAACCTCTATCTCGGGCCCTCCAGAGATCATCCACCAACACGACAAATGCCGTCTCGGTGCTATGCCCGGGTTGGAAGCCAGACTGGTGCGGGTCTAGATAGACAGTTTCTTCCAGGTGTCGAGGGAACTGCTGTGCCACCACACTCTCAACAACCTTCGTAAGAAAGTGAAGGTTGGAGACCGGACGATAATTCGGTAAAAATGCTGGGTCCCGGGAATGCTTCTTGAGGAGGGATCTCACCACCGCCTCTTTCAAGGCAGCCGGCAAGAACCCCTCACTCAAGGAAGCGTTCACTATTTCCTGGAGCCAGCCTCGTGTAACCTCCCAGGATGCCAGTACCAACCAGGAGGGACACGGGTCCAATAAACATGTGGTGGCATTCAGCCGCCTCGGCAACCTGTCCATGTCCTCGGAAGTAACAAAGTCGAACTCATCCCATAAAACGGTCTCAAGACCTGCCTTGGACGGTCTGCCCAGATCTATCTCATTGGAGGCCAACTCATCCCAGATCCAAGCGATTTTATCCTGTAGATAATCTCCAAATTCCTCTGCTCTGCCCTGCAAAGGAGCTTCCCACGGCCTCTGTTGAAGGAGGGAGTGGGTCACTCTAAACAGGGCGGCAGGGCGGTTATCTGCGGATGCGATAAGAGTGGCGAGATAATTACGTTTCGCCACTCTTATCGCCACTAGGTAGGTCCTTAAATGGGACAACAGTACATTCTTGTGCAAAATGTGAATGCTAATTATGATTAAAACATGAGTATTTGCCATGTGATGTTATATGATGGAGAGTATAATGTGAGTAATAAATAAATAAATATTTATACATGGCAGATTAGGAAGCAAACCAGAAACAAGTTGTCAGCAAAAAAAGTATTATAAAAATATAAACTAATACTAAGCAGGGGGATAGACATGAAGACCTCCAAGGTCCCTTCCAACTCTGTTATTCCATATTAAAGTGTCATTATATAATGTGTGATGATATAATTATATAATACAACTCATTATATAATGAATAATTAATTAATTAAATAATTAATTAAATAATTAATTAATTAATTAATTGTGTATATAATATTTATTTTAGCACAGGCCCATATATTTAATTCATTTTAACTATTTTATTGTATTTATTGTATTTTGTTTTATTCTCTCCTATGCACCGCCCTGAGTCCCTTCAGGGAGATAGGGCAGTTTATAAATCCAAATAATAAAAATAAATAAATAAATAAATAAATTCTATGCACTTGTATGAGATAAAAAATAAGTATGCATGCTGACAAAAGATCAAAATCAAAGTGTTAATTTTTCAGAAATTAAACAATTTAAACTTTCCAGAAACATTTCTCCTTCTTTAACGTAGAAGGAGCTTTTAACCTACGTCATACCCTATGAAAAGAGCTTAACATTCTTTAGAATCCTGAAACAAAATGTATTAATTGGTGCTTATTGCTGACAAACAAATTTTTATTATCTTTATAAAATCCTGATTAATAGACAGAGCACTTTCTATTTGTTTTAGCATATTGTTTTCCACATTGTTCCTTAATATTTCGATAAGTTGCTTGCAAAACTTATAAAGAGAAAGCTAATTTGGAATCTGACTTTGAGTCAACAAATACAGGGGATCCTGGAGCACCGGGGAACTGCCAGAAGACTGGAAAAGAGCTGATGTGGTTCCCATCTTCAAAAAAGGAAAAAAAATAGATCCAGGAAACTATAGACCCATCATCCTGACCTCAATACCAGGAAAGATTCTGGAAAAGATAATTAAGCAACAAATAAGTGAAACAAAGTAATAGCCAAAAGCCAACATGGGTTTGTCAAAAACAGATCATGCCAGACTAATCTAATTGCATTCTTTGACAAAGTGACAAAATTAGTGGACCAGAGGAATGCTGTCGATATAATTTACTTGGACTTCAGTAAGGCATTTGATAAAGTAGACCATAACCTACTATTAGATAATGTAGAAAAATGTGGGTTAGACAGCATCACCACCAAATGGATTCGCAACTGGCTGACCAACCGCACTCAACGTGTAGTCCTCAATGGAACTGCATCTACATGGAAGGAAGTATGCAGTGGAGTCCCCCAAGGCTCTGTTTTAGGCCCAGTACTCTTTAACATCTTCATCAACGATTTGGATGAGGGGATAAATGGGGAACTCATCAAATTTGCAGACGACACCAAGCTGGCAGGAATAGCCAACACTCCAGAAGATAGGCTTAAGATACAGAAGGATCTTGACAAACTTGAACATTGGGCACTATCTAATAAAATGAAATTCAATTGTGAAAAAAGTAAGGTTCTACATTTAGGCAAGAAAAACAAAATGCACAGTATAGGTGGTACCTTGCTCAATAGTAGCAACTGTGAGAGGGATCTTGGAATCCTAGTGGACAACCATTTAAATATGAGCCAGCAGTGTGCAGCAGCTGCCAAAAAAGCCAACACAGTTCTAGGCTGCATAAACAGAGGGATAGAATCTAGATCACGTGAAGTGTTAATGCCACTGTATAGTGCCTTGGTAAGGCCACACTTGGAATACTGCATACAGTTTTGGTCGCCACGATGTAGAAAAGACGTGGAGACTCTGGAAAGAGTGCAGAGAAGAGCAACCAAGATGATTAGGGGACTGGAGACTAAAACATATGAAGAACGGCTGCAGGAGCTGGGTATGTCTAGTTTGATGAAGAGAAGGACCAGGGGAGACATGATAGCAGTGTTCTGATATCTCAGAGGGTGCCACAAAGAAGAGGGAGTCAAACTATTCTCCAAGGCACCTGGGGGCAGGACAAGAAGCAATGGGTGGAAACTAATCAAGGAGAGAAGCAACTTAGAACTAAGGAGAAATTTCCTGACAATTAGAACAATTAACCTCTGGAACAGCTTGCATCCAGAAGTTGTGAATGCCCCAACCCTGGAAGTCTTTAAAAAGATGTTAGATAGCCATTTGTCTGAAATGGTATAAGGTTCCTGCCCACGCAGGGGGTTGGACTAGAAGACCTACAAGGTCCCTTCCAACTCTGCTATTGTATTGTATTGTATTGTATTGTATTGTATTGTATTGTATTGTATTGTATTGTATTGTATTGTATTGTATTGTATTGTATTGTATTGTATTGTAACTCTAGAAATAATATTTTGATAAAGACTGACAATGAAGTCATAATCAGCAGCTGGAGATTCATGGGGTTTCATTAAGCTGAATGTTTCTAGCTGCCATTTTGTTTCTTTGTTTCAAAACTCTTTCAAAATGATGAAACTTAGCAAAATGCATTGCTTTTACAGTTCATCTAACAAAAGGCTTGTGCATTTATAAGTTCATTTTACTTGCATTAATATGTCTACTTTTTAAAAATCTGATTGATAACATAACATCTTTACTTTGGTTAACTTAGATTTGGGTTTGATTGTCTGTGAATTGGTGTTTTACTCAACTATATTCATTTTATCACAAACATATTTGTAGCAAAACTTAATGTTTTGAAATGAATATTTTGATAATTCTTGTAATCATTTAAAAGGCAACCTAACTCTGCATGAAAGCATTTTCCTGGTGGTTTGATTTTTGTATGCCAAAACTGATGTCAAGTTGGCTATTAATTAATTTTAAAAAGACACTTATATGCAATCATTTAGTAAAACTTCAAGGACCAGAACTTCAAGGACCATTTTCAAAATTAAGAGAATACTTAAAATGAAAAATAATAGGAAAAGAGTTAACACAGAGAGAATGATTTTAGGATGTTAAGAAGAATGTGTTATAATCTAGGTTGAGATGATAATACTTGTTGCAGCTGCCAAAGAGTGGCAGAGATAGGAGAACAATTTCTTTGGAGAATAAATTCCAGAAGTTGGGAAGAAACATAAATACATCCCAGAAGTTTGTTGTTATTTGCAAAGTCATGTCTGAACCATCACGACCTCCAGGCCTTCCTGTCCTTTACCATTCTTTGGAGTCTATTTAAGCTCATGCCTACTGCTTTGGTCACTCCATCCAGCCACCTCATTCTTTGTCATCCCTTTCTTCTTTTGCCCTTAATCTTTCCCAGCATTACGCTCTTCTCCAGTGAATCATTCTTTCCTATTAGAAGGCTCATCTCCTTGATCTCCTCCAGGACTGACCGGTTTGATTGCCTTGCAGTCCAAGGAACTTGCAGGAGTCTTCTCCAGCACCAGAGTTCAACTGCCTCAATTCTTTGGTGCTCAGGCTTTCTTATGGTCCACCCTTCACAGCCATACATTGCAACTGGGAATAGAAGTTATAATCCGAGAAGTTGGCATTAGACTAATTTATATAGGATTTTGATTGTGGGATAATCTTGAGAGATCTTAGCTATATTGTAATGTTGTTTTCTGATATTCTATGGTGGTTTTTTTTGTATAAGATTGAATGGACAGTTTTATAAAGTCTATAAATAAGAAAAAACCTTGAACATTTGTAGATTTTATTTTGTAGCAAAAATTCCTTCAATTCTGACATTCTGCTTTGACTCAAACCTCTCTCTCTCTATTATTTTTTTTAAAGTTTGCTGGTAATAAAAATATGAATACCTGTCCCATTTAATTTTGCCCTAAGCCAATTGATATCTTTATAGTTAAGGAATGTTGTTCACATCACTTGTAGTATTGAATTGGAAGGGTAGAAGTTTTTCCTTGAAAACATGCTAACCTTGTGTTTCTCTGTAACATTCTTCATTTTAACAAGTTATGCTTGTAAAATTGATCACTGCTTAGCTCAGAGAGAGATGTGTGTAAATGAAAAAGAATTTTTAAGTGAATAAGATCCTGTTACAAATTCACAGTGTAGAGGAAATACAATTTGGAAAGTAGATTTCAAAGTGCATTCAAAACATTTGCTGGGCTTAGTTCTCCCTCATAGTTATTATAATTTGATAAAAAGTCATTTAAACTATATGCTCTGATTAAATCTACATTAGTCACATTTTTATGTCAAATTATGTTAAAGCAGAAATAATGATTAATTTTACTAAAGGAAATTTCATCAAGTTATAATAATTTCAGTCTTATCTCTTGGAGCGGGATGTTTCTCCTATTGCTTTAAAGCTAATTTAGGCCACATTATATATAAAATTAAATCTTACTTTTATAGCTACACCCTTGGGGTTCAATGATAAGGTTTTATGAGCTAGAAATTAAAAGTACTGGTTGAAAATACTATTACACTGCAAAGGCTATTAAGGGCAATTTACAAAGTTGGTATTAAAACTATGCACATTTTTCATTGTTAGCACTATGAGTTCAGCAAACTCATAGAACAATTTGGCTTATAATTTGACAAATAAAATCAATAGTATATATGTTTGTAACATTACTTCCCCTTTCCCCCAAAAATAATAAGTATGATTTAATATAGGAATGTGTTGAACTGAGAAAAATAGTTTTATACCACACTTATTTAAAATGCCTTTTAGAAAGACATTCTGTGGTGAGATATCCTACAGCTATTCATTAATATTCAACATTTCCAAGCATTTTTTTCAGCAAATAAAGCAATGTTTTTATGTCTCATATTCTTATTTCTCTAGAAAATATTCTAATCTATGGCAGCTGTCATTCTTTCCCTATCACTTGGCCTTGAATGCTTTCACAGTAACTTGGAAGTAGAGGTTGTCCATTGTTTGTAAGTCTCTCTAGGCAAGTTTTTAAAAATGTTGTATTATTTGCTATTTGTTCTTCAATAATATAATAAAAATTATATTGGCATAAAAAAAGCCAAGCTTTGGCTGAATAGGCAGTCTTTTTTTAAGCAAAGCAGATTCATTACTGGTACAAAGTGAAATCAATGCTTTGATGGTACTGAAGTTTATTATAGGTTAGCAGGGGGACTGCTTGAATACTGCAAGGCTCAGGAAGCAGGTAAAATACATAGTATTGTAGAGTATGGTGCATAACTAGGAAATACTTTTGTATCTGTCTGCCTTTAAAATTTGGTTGTAGACCACTAAATTTGGTGCCAATGTTAAAACAATTGAAATAGGCTACAATTTGCTATGACTGCCTATTAGCTGGCACTAACTACTAACAATGCTGTTTATGAATTAGTTGTAACTCAATAACACTTATCTTCTGAGAGTTGCACTGGTACCCAATTGGCTTTCAGACCCAATTCAAGGTGCTGGTGATCACCTACCAAGGTGTTTTGTTCTCTTTAACTTTGGGATCATCTAGTTCAGCTAGTGGTTTGGCTATGAGGGACATAGCAGATACCCATTCCTTATGGGACGAGGAAGGTGGGGACTCATAATATAGCTTTTTTAGAGGATGCTCCTTACACATTGGGTCTCAAGTCTAGCATGGATCCAGATATTTTCCATTTAAAAATGGTGTGTAAACCCCATGGTTTTCTTTTAGAATGGAAGGTTTTTATTAGTTGACAATAGTAGAGGAAGGTAGCCCTCTCCTTTTTAAATACTGTATTATATGTAAACTGCCCAGAGTTGCTGGCACATACATTTATTTATTTTATTTTATTTTATTTATTTTATTAAATTTATACCCCACCCTTCTCCAAACGGACCCAGGGCGGCGCACAGGAATACTAAAATATATACAAAAACATATAAAATTTTAAAAAGCTTATTCCAATAAAATCCTGCGCTAAAATCCAAATTAAAATCCCCAAATTTAAAACTATCTAAAAGTCAGTAATGGTGGTTACGCTAGGCCGGCTAGATGGAACAGATGTGTCTTAAGACACTTGCGGAAGAGGCGGAGGTCAGAGATGGTGCGAAGTTCAGGGGGTAAGTTGTTCCAAAGGGCTGGGCCCGCCACAGAGAAGGCTCTTCCCCTGGGTGTCGTCAGTCAGCATTGTCCAGCCGACGGCACCCTGAGGAGGCCCTCTCTGTGGGAGCGTATCGGTCTGAGGGATGTATTTAAATAACATAATGATAATTTTAGAAATCTACAATTAGTAGGCAGCATTTGGATGGTTTTAATAAATAGATATATGTCTATACACTTACCCATCTACCTGAAGGCAAAAAGAAAATTACTATATAATGTCTCAGAAAGTATTTTCGATTGTTGGTCCTGAATTTCTCTGCATTTATGATCTAAAATCCTAATGCTGAGATAAGGTGAAAAACATGTCCCTTCCGACATTATCTATATAATAGAGGAGTGTCCATTGTTCTTCTCACCTTATCTTGATTGTTCAAAAATAAGTTTATCCTATTGTCCCTTTTGCAACTTTCCTAACTTTATAATATCTTATTAAGGTGTGTTAACCATAACTGCATAGTACACCAAGCATGGTTTCAGTTTATATTTATCTCTATGAGGATATTATAATAGAAGTTCAGTTTTCAAGGATTTGTCTTTTACTACAGCATCTAAATAATGGATTAATATTTTAATTTTCTACCCTGACTTCAATATCTTTTTTTAAAATACTACTGAGCCAAGGTGGCACAGTGGTTAGAGTACAGTACTGCAGGCTACTTCAGCTGACTGCTAGCTGCAGTTCAAGGTGACAGCCTTCCATCCTTCCAAGGTGGATAAAATGAGAACCCAGATTGTTGGGGGCAATAGGCTGACTCTGTAAACCACATAGTGAGGGCTGTAAAAGCCCTGTGAAGCAGTATATAAGTCTAAGTGCTAATAATAATAATAATAATAATAATAATAATAATAATAATAATAATAATAATAATAATAATAATTTTATTTATATCCCGCTCTCTCTCCCCGAGGGGACTCGAGGCGGGGCACAGGATATTAAAAGCAACTAAAACCAAAAAGATACAGAATTAAAACCTTAAATATAACTAACTAACTAACTAACTAACTAGGTTAAAAATAGATTAAACATATGTCCCTGCGCTAAAATCCCTCATAAAATCCCTTAATCTTAACAGAGACTATCCTATCCTAGGCCGGCCAAGCAAAAAAGATGTGTCTTTAGTTTCAGACGGAAGGAGCGGAGGTCCGTAGTTGTCCTAATATCGGGGGGAAGGTCGTTCCAGAGGGTTGGGCCCGCCACAGAGAGGGCCCTTCCCCTGGGCGTCACCCGCTGACAAAGTCTAGTGGACGGCACCCGGAGAAGTCCCTCTCTGTGGGAGCGAATCGGCCGTGAGGATGTATGGGGCAGGATCCGATCCTGCAGGTAACTAGGTCCCGAGCCATGGAGCGCTTTGAAGATGATAACTAACACCTTGAAGCGCACCCGGAAGATGACAGGTAGCCAGTGCAGCTCGCGCAAGAGCGGTGTAACGTGGGCGAACCTGGAGGTGCCCATAATTGCTCGCGCGGCTGCGTTCTGGACCAACTGAAGTCTCCGGGTGCACCTCAAGGGGAGCCCCATGTAGAGAGAGTTGCAATAATCCAGTCGGGATGTCACGAGAGCATGAGTGACTGTGCGAAGGGCGTCCCGATCCAATAGGGGGCGCAACTGGCGTACCAGGCGAACCTGGTAAAACGCCCTCCTGGCCACGGCTGTCACTTGATCTTCCATGGACAGCCGGGTATCCAGGAGGACACCCAAGTTGCGCGCCCCATCCACAGGGGCAAGATGTTCGCCCCCTATGGCCAGAGATGGAATCATCTGGTTGAATCGGGCAGCCGGAAACCACAGCCACTCAGTCTTGCTATTGTTTTTATATTGAAAAAGTTTTATTGGTTTTACATCTTTTCTATAGGGTGGGGTAAGGGATACAAAGAAATTTTGAGAGCATTCACGTCAGAGTCGTCGGCCCTTCCGAAACCTCAAAATACACAATAAAAAAAATAACAAAAAAAAAACATTTTTCATAACACTACAAGGTAAAAGCAAGTACATATACCTAAATTCTCAGTTCCATGCTGTCAGACATTTACAAAAAATCCAGATACAAATATTATGCAAAATTGTTCAGAAAAATGAAGGCAAAGTTATTTTTTCGATCTAAGTCTTTTGGCTATTGTATCTTCTTTTTCTCCTCCCTGGCCCCCAGCGGGCGGGGCCGTGGCCCCCTCCGTCCCCCCTGGATCTTCCCCCAGGGTAGAGGAATGTTTTTTAAGAAAGGCTTCCGCCTCAGCAACTGTTTTAATCCTCACTCTTCCTCCTTCCCAGAACACCAGCATCCCTTCGGGTGTCACCCACTTGAACCAAATCCCATGATCAAATAAAATTTTAGACAAGAAGGAAAATTTCCTCCTTGCTTCTCGAATCTTTCTAGGGATCTGCTTCAAGATAGCGACCTCTTTTTGTTGGTAGATTAATGGACTACCTCTCTGCACTTTCAGGATTTCCTCTCTGGTTGACCTTCTAACAAATTTCACATGTATCTCTCTAGGCACTTCATTTATCCTGGCATATGCTGAGTTAATTCTGTAGGCTAGGTCAATGTCCCCCCTGATCTCATCTTTAGGTTTTTGTAAATAGTCTGCTAAAATTGTGCTCATAAGATCAGGGAGGCATTCACCAGATTCCTCAAGAACGTTCTGAAATCTCAAAAAATATGTCATTCTTTCCATATCTATCCTAGACACATGCCCATTTGTTTCCCCAACCTCTTTAATAACATTTTTAATCTCTCCCTTAACCCCCACCAACCCCCCTTCCAATTCTTCAGTCTTCTGTGTGTTTTCCAGCACTTGCTTCCGTGTCTCCAATAGCTCCTTCTTGAAATTGATGTTTTCTGCCCTCTGGGCCTGAATTTCGTTTACCAAAGTTTGTATAACAGTTTCAAGAGAAGCCATCCGTTGTTCTAAGCTTGCCAGTGCTGTTTCTTGAGCCACGATTAACTGTTAAAGTCAATGCCACCAAAATGGCGTTTTCAGGGTGGGGTTGGTGAGACTAACCGGGAGCCAAAAGTTCTGATCAAGGTTGAAACGTTGTAAAATTCAGGAACCAAGAGAGAGACAATTTTCCAACTCAATAGTTATAATAACGAAGGTACTCCAGAAAGGAAATCACAAATCCAGCAAGAAAAAAAAATTCTTCATCAATATCCAGAGAGAGTCCCAATTGTAAAGAGACGCTGGGAATTTTCCATAGTTAAAATAATCAGGCAGGGACAAAGAAAAGCCACCTTCCACCGCCCATCTCAGAGCCCAGAGGAGAGAGTAGAAAAATAATTTTTTTTAATCCAGCCAGACCTAGAAACAATGTTGCAAGTAGCCGCATACCACTTTCCCTTGTTAGAGACAGTCCGGATTTAAGATTTCCGCTTTCTCTTCCAGAGAAGCCATTTTAAAGTGCCGCTTAAGTCCGAGGGTTTTTTTTTTGAAACAAACACCCCCTTCCCACTCCGTTCAGCCTGGCTGGCAGCAAGGAAAAAAAGTCTTTTTTAAAACTCACTCTCCCTCGCAGCTGAAGTCTCGGCAGACCTTCCGACCTCTCCGCTCAGCCCTCTGCATTGAAGTGAATGGCGCCGACAGCCGTTGGCGAAGGGAGAACCCCCCGCAGCATGTTCCTCCTCACCTAGGTCGCGGAGGGGAGCGCTCTTGTTGCTATTGTTGTTGCTATTTCTTAGATTCATTAAAACAAAGGTAAAATTCAGAATACTTTTATGCTATCATACCCATTCACACTGTCAACCTCCTTCCTCCTCTCCCAAAGGAATATACAAAGATCACGTTTGATGAGAAGACATTGGCTGTAACAGAGGTTGACAATTGTGTGGTATAAACAAAAACATTTTTCCAAAGTGAAAGACAGACTCCATCTTTCTTTACAATAAGTTTGACAAAATTGTTTGATGTATATTAAATGAACAGAATTAACAAAGAACATGTGTTTATATACAGTGCACCTCCTTGAGATACCTATCAGTAAGTGGGCAACTATATAAATATGATAAATAAAATACAGCAAATAAATATTGTCCTGCATGATTACTATGTTAAGGGAGACTCACTTTTCTCTGAAACAACAGCACATTGGAAGAACTGCCAGTAGACATCCATATTTTATAGCCTTGGGAAAACTTAATATACTTATGGAACAAGTAATTCAATTTTATATTGCCTCCATTAATTTATTAAATACTTTACAAGCATGTATGAGAAATGCATAGGGAAATGAAATAAAACACCCCAAATGTTTAACATGTTTATAAGCTGTGATGACATTTTAAAATACGTGCTATGTAATGCATCAATCAATGTATTAAGCTTACATTGTTGAAGCTTTTCATATGGAACAAATAGAGCTTGATTTTGTCATCTTGAAGAATTTGAAACTGCAATACTATAGTTATAAATAGTACATTGTAGTTGCTGCTACTGTTCTGGTGCACCGTAGAGCCAGGTCCTAAGTTATGCAACTACATTAGATATTAATTTTAATTTTAATTAATTAATTAATTAATTAATTTAATTTTTCAAATTTATACCCCGCCCTTCTCCTTGTAAGGACCCAGGGCGGCGCACAGGCAATATTAAAAACCATACAAAATTACAAAATACATTATTAAAAATCTATTAAATTAAATCCCGTGCTAAAAAACCCTTTTAAAACCCTGAGAATTAAAATTTATACGGATAAAAGTCAGAAACGGGGGGTTATGCTAGGCCGGCTTGTTGGAATAAATACGTCTTGAGACGCTGGTGGAAGAGGCCAAGGTCCGAGGTGGTGCGTAGGTCGGGGGGTAGGTCGTTCCAGAGGGCTGGGCCCGCCACAGAGAAGGCCCTTCCCCTGGGCGTCGACAACCAGCATTGCCCGGCCGACGGCACCTGGAGAAGATCCTCTCTGTGGGAGCGGATCGGACGAAGGGATGTATAGGGCAGGAGGCGGTCTCATATATAGCTAGGCCCCGAGCCATGGAGCGATTTAAAGATGGTTGTCAACACCTTGAAGCGCACCCGAAAGGCCACAGGTAGCCAGTGCAGCTCGCGCAAGAGAGGTGTTATGTGGGATTGCCTTGAGGCACCCATAATCATCCGCGCGGCCGCATTCTGGACTAACTGGAGCCTTCGAGTGCACCTCAAGGGGAGCCCCATGTAGAGAGCGTTACAGTAGTCCAGCCGGGATGTCACGAGTGCTTGAGTGACTGTGTGAAGGGCCACCCGGTCCAGTAAGGGGCGCAACTGGCATATCAGGCGTACCTGATAAAATGCCCTCCTGGCCACGGCCATCACATGGTCCTCCATGGACAGCCGGGAATCCAGGAGGACACCCAAGTCTCCACGGGGACCAGTTGTTTGCCCCCAATGGCCAGTGTTGGACTTACCTGGCTGAACCGGGGTGCTGGAAACCACAGCCACTGGGTCTTGGACGGGTTGAGCTTGAGTTTGTTACTACCCATCCAGACCCGTACGGCCTCCAGACACCGGGACAGCACCTCGACAGCATCGTTGGGGTGGTTTGGGGTGGATATGTACAACTGGGTGTTGTCAGCGTACAGATGGTATTCCACCCCAAAACCATGGATGATCTCGCCCAGTGGCTTCATATAGGTGTTGAACAGAAGTGGTGAGAGGACCGACCCCTGAGGAACCCCACATGTGAGGGGCCTCGGGGCCGACCTCTGCCCTCCTGCCAACACCCATTGCGACCGACCAGAGAGGTAGGACGAGAACCACCGCAGAACAGTGCCTCTCAGCCCCAACCTCCCCAATCGGTGCAATAAGATACCATGGTCGATGGTATCAAAAGCCGCTGAGAGGTCTAATAGGACTAGGATAGAGGAGAAAACCTCTATCCCGTGCCCTCCAGAAATCATCCACCAACGCCGTCTCGGTGCTGTAGCCTGATGGGCACATTTCCACGAGGGGTAAACCCCCCTCGGGGCCCAACCAGCTCTCCGTAATTCCCACCAGGTCCGGGTCCTCCTCTGACACAAGGTCATTTATGAGGGGAGATATAAAGACTCCTAGAACTAATAATCACCAAGGCAATTTATAAATATAACTGCAGATTAAAAAAAAACAATTTAGTATGAGTGAAAGATTTGAGATAAAAAAATAAGCTAGTTAGAGCATTCAGAGAATCATACAGGTAGTCCTCGACTTGCAACAGTCTGTTTAGTGACTGTTCAAAGTTACAACAGCATTGAAAAAAGTGGCTTATGACCATTTTTCGCAGTATCCCTGTGGTCATGTGCTCAAAATTCAGACATTTGGCATAATTATGAAGTTGGAGTGTCCCAGGGTCATGTGATTCCTTTTGAAACCTTCTCCCAAGCAAAGTCAATGGTGAAGCCAGATTCACTTAACAATTGTGTTATTAACTTAACAACTGCAGTCATTCACTTAACAAATATGGGAAGAATGGTCATAAAATGGGAGAAGACTCACTTAACAACTGTTTCACTTAGCAACAGCAATTTTAGCCTCCATTGTAATCAGAAATCAAGGATTACTTTTATAAGCTTACTCCACATTTATATGGACAAACAAAATGGAATTGTTTTGAAAATGTAAATTATTTTTTCACTCAAATTTTAAGACTTCATTGATAGACTTGAAATTGCTTGTATAAATCCATAGCTGGATGAGTTTCCCTCAATATTTAACAAATAAAATAAAGTTTAAGGACTTATTTTTCTCCTTTTGGAATAAACAGAAAAAGAGTGATTAGATGTTTGTGAAGACATTGAACTTATTGTTTGTTTTAAGAATGTTTTCCTCTATTGAAACTGTGTCAAAAAGATATTGTGGAAGAGAAATAAGTTTCACCAGACAAGATTAATACGAAAGTGGATTTACAAATGACAGGCTATATGAATGATATGGAAAAAGATGTTTTACAAAGATACAAATAAAATTGACTGATATCTTAACTATTAAACGGGATATACAAATAAATGAAAATAGTGACCTAGATAACTTTCTTATACTGGATTTATAACAGACACTTTTCAAAGCATTGAAAAATTTTGTGAGGATGGTCAAAGATCAATGAAAAAATCAAGTTCTTCCAAGTTATTTGAAGAGACTAAGATCAAGATTTAATAATAAAAAGAAAAGGAGTGAATGTAAAGTTGACTTCTTTGATCAGTAATAAAATAGATATGTTGTTATTTTTAGTAATCCATAGAGGCCTATGCTCTATGGCTCAGGGGTCCCCAACCCCCGGGCCGCGGACCGGTGCCGGTCCGTGGCTTGATAGGAACTGGGCCGCAGGGCCGGAGAGGAGGAGGGAGAGCACACGCCAGATGCAGGAGAGGAGGCAGAGCACACGCCGGATGCAGGAGAGCGCAGGCATGGCCGTTCATGCTGTTGGAAGCCCTAGAGCAGTGGTCGGCTCTTTGGCCCCTTGGGTGCGGCTCTTCTTCTCTCCCTCCCTCCCTCCCCCCTGAGGCAGTGGAGGGGCAAGCATGTCGGCTGGGGGGGCTGTGGCTGCCTCCTCCTGTAGCGAGCAATCGGGTGGGCAGGGAGAGCGCTGTGCGCCCACCTCCCTCCCAACCTTGTGTGGCGGGCAGCCCTGGAGGGCGCGCCTCGGTGGCCGTTGGAAGGAGCTAGTGGAGATGTGCCCGGCTGTCCTGCCCGATGCACCTGCTGAGCGACCTCGGATGGCAGGAGCTGTGTGGTCACAGGCTCAGGGGCAGCAGCAGCAGCAACAGCCGCCTGCAGAGGCCGTTGAGGTGTGCTTTCCGGGGCTGCCTGCCGCGTATGGCTGGGAGGGAGGTGGGCGTGCGGCGGCTGGACAGCCTCGGTGGTGCTTGGGTGGCCATGGCCTCAGGTGCTCCCTCTGCCCGCTTGCCCACTCACTGCGGGAGGAGAAGGCAGCTGTGGCCTCCCTGGCCAGCATGTCGGGCTTTCCGCTGCTTCCGGTGGGGGGGAGGTAGGTAGGGAGAGACTGACATGCAGAGAGAGACAGAGGGGGAGGGAGGAAGAGACAAACAAAGAGAGACACAGAGAGAGAGGGAGGGAGACACACACACACACACACAGAATGACAGATGGGTGGAGGGAGGAGAGAGACAGATAAAGAGAGAGATAGACAGAGAGAGAGACAAAAAGAAAAAGAGAGAAAGAGAAAGAAAAATAGAAAGAAAAAGAAAGTGGGAGAGACAGATAAGAAAGAAAGAAAGAAAGAAAGAAAGAAAGAAAGAAAGAAAGAAAGAAAGAAAGAAAGAAAGAACTTATGACCACAATTGAGCCCAAAATTTTGGTTGCTAAGCAGGACCATCGTTAAGTGAGTTTCACCACATTTTCCAAGTTGGCCACGCCCACCTGGTCACATGACCGCTGAGCCACTCCCACAAAACAGGCCACACCTTCTTTTGGCTCTCAAAAGAAATTTCAATCGTGGTGCTGTTGATATTTGGCTCTCTTGATTAATGAGTTCGCCCATCACTGTCCTAGAGGGCCGAGTGAGCCGACTCCCCCCCCCGCATGCACATGCGCCACCTGTTCCCCCTCCCCTCCTGCTCCTCTACGCCAACCGGTCCGCAGAATTTACTTTAAAATGAAACCGGTCCCTGGTGCAAAAAAGTTTGGTGACCCCTGCTTTAGCTGATCTAGCCTGAATCCTCAAGGATTTTAAGGATAGTTTATACATAAGAAGTGGAATATGGGAAACAAAGATTTGTTGTTTTGTTGAGACAAAAGGTAAAATAATTAGATATTTCTTTTCTTTTTCTTTACTATATTCTTTCTTTTCTGTTTTCTTTTTCTTCTGCACTTTCTATTTTTTCTTTTTGTCTGCATTAGTTTTTATCTTTTTAATTATATTTTAATAAGATGCTTGACTAATCAATCAGCCCAGTTTTAATAACGGAGTAATACTAATTATGTCTTCCATATAGATATGATTAGCAAAGTTCTGATATGCAGGCTTTAAATAATAATTAACATGAAAAGGGGAATCAAGAACTTACATTTCTCAGTGGAAGAGAATGGAATGGGAGTTTCTTAATCTTTTCTTCTTGCTGTTGGCCAATTTTTCTATTTTATAAAATCAGCCTTCTAAATGATTTCTCTTCTGGTATTCTCACATCTGGGCTTCTCCATGGGGAAAATAATTCTTGATATTATTATTCTGGATAAATGGCCAGAATAGAAGATATTAAATATCTCCTCTCTCACATCTCATTTTTTATTATTTAAATTTGCAGGTTCTTGAGGATGCATTTTATTTTGAAATTTGTTTGGTCTATATGTACAATTGTGATTAGGTGTAAGAATTATGATCACCTTTTTTTTCTTTTTAAACAAACCTTTAAAACCATTAATGACTTTTCTTTGAATGAGAAATATTAATTAAATTATTATGGCAATCATAGGTTCTACTGGAAAAGATGCAAGTACTGAAGGCTAGGTTTGCATCATAATATCACAAGCACATTTTGTCATTGATTAATACCTATGATCATAACTTCATATATGCCAGCTGTATTAGCTCAAAATGAAAAGTTGATTTTGACTTTCAGAATCTTGTATTCTACCCACACTTAATAATTCTTGCAATGCTGGAAGGACCATTTTTCTTGAACAAATTGCATGGAAAAATATGTGTTTTTTCCCTCTTCTTATTTCTCTTCTGATAACTCAAGTGACATGTTATTGAATAATTGAACTATTTGTTGGTCATAAAAACATTTTAAAGCTATTTGAAGAATACTAAGCTGTCTGTATAGAGGAGCATGTAAATAAAAATTTAAAACATTATTTACTACTGATTATGAGTTAATTATAGAGTGTTGTATTTTATTATATTTATTGTACTTGTTAGTGAGTGTATCATTTTGGGTCAGCATATCAATAAGCCTCCAGTGTTGGACTATTACTGGGAAAGGCCCATGGTCATGTCCATCCTTAACAATGGAGGCTCACTGGGACACTTCTAACTAATCACTCTTTCTCAGCATTTTCTACCTCAGAGTGAGATCCCAGAGGAACTGCCTTGAAATCATGAAGCAATGTAGGGATCAAACTCCAATAAATAAAATGTGAGAATTTATAAATTGTAGAAGCCAGTGGTCCTATCTGGTTCGGACAAACTGGTAGCGGTGGCGATGGGAGGCTCTGCCCACCCATCACGTCCTATTTTTGACACTCTGGGCATGCTTACATTTGCTAACTGGTAGTGAAAGTAAGTTGATTTCACCCCTGTTGGAAGTACATTTAACTTGTTAGTTTTCTAAAAGGTCAGTATTAGTCTTCATCTCCTCAAAATATCTTCATTGCAGACAGAAAATGTCCCACTTTTAAAAAAAGCTGGGGAATACAAATATGCATCAAATAAGGATGCCATGGTGTCATTTTTTAAACATCACTTTGAATTGTCTATGAAGATTCTCAGTCATCCAGCTCATGGTTATACCAAAAGTGGTTTTTCCCCCCAAAAAAGGCAACTGGACTTTCTTTGTTTTTCATTGAAGATATTTTGCTTCTCATCTGACTGCAAAAGTTTCTTGAATGAGAAGCAAAATGTCTTCAAGGAAAAACAAAGACAGTCCAGTTGCCTTTTGAAAAAATCACCTTTGAGATCACTTTAGTTTAGTGTATTTGATTTATATACCACCCTATTTCACCTAAAAGGGACTCAGGGCGGTGCACAGAAAGATAAAAACCCAACAATACAATACAAAATATAAAAAACAATTAAATTATTAAATCTGTGCTAAAAGGAGGCGGTCTCTCAAGTAACCAGGACCCATGCCATGGAGCGCTTTAAAGATGGTGACTAGCACCTTGAAGCGCACCCGGAAAACCACAGGCAGCCAGTGCAGCTCACGCAGGAGAGGTGTTACATGGGAGTAATGAGAAACTCCCAGAATCCCCCCACTTTGATTTAATGGTTCTGAAGATGTAAATGTGTGAAAGCTCTCTTTTCAAATTGATTTGCAAAATCAAATGAACTTGCTTTGATGAATGGATTCAAAATCCACAGTTCAAATTGAATAACTTTCTTGAACTGGATCAGAGCCACTCTGACTACCTCAACTTGTTACTATAAAAAATGGTCAGAAGAGAAATTCAAAGAAACTATAATTGGTCATTTGACTATCTTTGCTTTATGTTAGAAATATGCATATTTTAGAATTATTTACATCGGAAAGCCTGTACATAAATGAGAATTTACAAAGTTCATATGCATTTGTATATAGCTTTTCTAAATTGAAGAAATAGCATTATGTTTTTAGTAGGCCTCTGCAGGTTATGGTTGATCTGCCTTGATGAAGTGCATCACCTTGGAGAGGTATGTCATTCTGGGCTGACAAAACAAAATACTTAATGGACACCTCCACAGAGACATGGTCAACCTGTTGTTTGATGTAAATGGCTTCTGCCTGCCAAATCATGCAGAATGCTCAGCTATTTTGCTAGTTAGATGTTATGTACAAAATACTTTAACAAAACATCTTGAAGAGTACTTTATTTGAATTGCCATGAAAGCAAAGGCTCTTTGCAGAATCTTTTACATCTGAATGATTCATTAGATTACTTGCTAATCCACTCAAATGAATGTGTCAGTAATGGGAGTAAGTTTTTCCTCTGAGTTTGCTGAAACTGTTTTCTGTGACTGGTAGACAGATACATTTTGTAAACAGAACATTTAATGGGTCAGTGCATAAATTTACTTGTAGAATTTGATCACTTGCTATCCTCAAATGCAACAATGGTGCAATTCACAATTCAGCAAATTTTACCATAAAATGTAGAACCAACAAAATGATTTTTGTTCATTTCAGGATTTGTTTGATGATAATATCAATCGCATACAGTTCTATTTTTTCTTGATTTGGGTCAATTTTAAACAGTTATAAGTAGATTAAAGACCTTTTCATACATCATGAAAATAAAACCAGTACATAAATCACATGACTTATCTTTTCCCTCAGATATACCACTTGAGTAAGAAATTTTGCATACTTTACAATGAAAGATTTACCACAAGCCAGAAACATGTGGTATTAAGAATTCCAGTTTGTGTAGAACCCTTAACAGATATTCCCATCAGCAAAGGCCTTAGCTACAAAGATATTTACTTGAGAATAATATATATGTCTTCAAGCAGTGGAAGATCAGTGCAGCTCTTTCCCTCTTTACATGTTGGCTTACAAAAGGATCAAATACCTTAAATATGATATATATTAAAAAATCAAATGTTTAAACATAATAAAATCCTTATATCCAATCAATCAACAGTTCAGCAACTATGTACACTGCTCAGAAGAACATTCAAGTGAGATGGGTGGCCATTCATATTCTATTAATTAATTATGCATTTTCCCCTATATATGGAATTACGCACAATGTAGAAGAATTATTTGAAGATTGACTGCTTTATGAGTTTTAACCAAGTAGAAATATTGCTTGTCTTGGTCTTCTCTTGTAGCCTTCAAATCAATTTATTTCTCTTTTTAGCTACTCATATCAATTTAATATTATCAATCTGAATCAATCCACTGTGGACAAAGATTCTTCGTTTATCATACTGCTTTACTGCAGCTTGGTAAAGAGATTATTTTTAGTATTATTTTCTGGTCTAAGGCCTAGGAGTGAACAACCGGCTCAGGGTCCACTCAGCTAGTTTCTGTACTTAGTGTAAATTAAGAACAGAAACCATATCAAAACTCCTAATCCAGTGCACAATGCACTGTTTCTTTACATTTTTTATGTGTGAATGTTTACTGTACAGTAATAAAAATAGAATGAATAAAAGCTTTTTTATCAGTATTTTTCAAAATGGTAACTAATGGAATTCTCATCAGGGAGTACATCCCAGAGTAACAAAGAAAGAAAACCCTTTTCTAACAAAAAAATCTCTGGAAGAGCCTCTTTAAAAGTATAGATTTGCACTCAACTTTTCCTGTGACTCTAACTCCGAGTAATTGTTAATAATGTAGCTTAAAAACTCCCCTTAAACAACAAAAGTGTTTTACTTCATTTGTCTTCTTGCCAAAGTAGATCAACTTAGAACACATCCAAATGTCAAATTATATGAAAATCTGACCAAGACCTGCCACCTCCTTCATTTCAAAGTCTTGATTTTAAAATTTCAAATTATATTGAACTGATTTGTTCATCTCAAAGGCTGTCTGACACTAACATTTTTTTAAATTGATAGGACTAACACTGCATTGAACTACTTCCTGGGGTGCTGGAATATATTTTTGAAATCTAATTTGATTGAATTCTTTACTTCAAGACAAACAACATGTATCTCTTCTTGACTGATTGAAAAATAGTGATGATGAAGAATGAATCAAAAGATACCAAAAACTATTAGATAAAGCTAGGCAAGAGTGAATTTAACTTCCATTACATATGATTTAAATTTTATTTCTTTTAGAAGTCTATTATATCTTGAGTCATAAGCTTATTCCTCCCCTCGCTCTCTCCCCCTTTAAGTAGGGGTGGGCAGGAAGTTGACACAGAGTGGAGGTAATAACTAACAGTAAATGATGGATCTAGTTTAAGTGTTGGGAAGGAGATATAACCTAATAATAAATTGCAACATAATTTATGATCTCTAACGTTAAAACTCCCTAAATTATTGTCAGTATACTTATGTTCTATAGTCTTTCTGTCTTCAGAAATATTGTTGGCATGCTTACATTCTGAAATCTTCTCCCATGCATTTTAATGATTTTTTAAGTAGACTAAATGTTTACTTCTAGTCTGAATGATAGCCAATCTTGTTTTAATTAAATATACCTACCCACGTTGTTTTTAACATATCAATGAATTCAAATCAGTTAACAAAATGCTAAGCAAATCAAATTTGCAGTCTTCCTATTTTGAATATCCACTTGTCTAGTTTCGTCCCACCTGCTGTCATGTGCTAATTTTTTTAAAGCTCCATCTATCTACTGTCCTCCCCCCAAAAAGACGAAAAAGCCAGAAAGAAATTGGTATTGTCCTGTGTTGTTTCATCCTTAAAGTGAAACCATTTACAAGAAAATTATAGGCCCCTAGTGTTGAAATTCTTTGCATATTAATTTTGTTAGCCTTACCTCCTGTGGTCTTTCATTCTGGAAGGCCTATTAGATAATATACAAGATAAATTTCTTTATCTTCAGCTGATGGGGTGGGGGGAACGACATTTTCCCTCATGAATGTGAAATATGCCGTAGTTGTAACAAGCATTTCCCTATTTACTTATAAAGATTCAGGCTTCTGTCCTAGTATCTATTGGCCTAAGACTATTGCTTATCAAGATCATACTTGTATTTATTTTATTTTTTATTTATTTTATTCAAATTTATAACCCGCACCTTCTCCAAAAAAGGACCCAGGATGGCGACAGTATTGTCAACTGTATTCAGATGTTCTGATATTTTATATCATGTATTATCTATATACAGGTCCAGGTCTTAAGAAGAGGCCATTTGTATTTAGCAAGTGCCTTAAAAATGGCATATATGGCAAAAATGGCAAATACCTTATACTTTTTAAAATGCATGACAATTTTGCGAGATGCACAGGAGAATGATTATGTCTTGAATGAGGGAAATGCCAGAAAAGAACACAACCAAATTATTTTTGTGTGGCAAAATAATTTGTCATGCATTTGTCATGAATGAGATTATTCTGCATCTCAGCTGAAGATAAGGGGGAAACTTCACTGAAGATAGTTCCTCTTGGACCCTAACATTATGAAATAACTTATCCTCTAGTGTTGGTTTGTCCAGCAAGCTAATGTCTTTTTGTAAAGTCATTAAAATCATGTTATTCTAATGGGAATCTTAGTACTAATGGTCATAGTGGGCTAGCTTTTATTTTAGTTTTTAAGTTACTTATATTTTTAAATTTATTTAATTTATTTGATATATATTCCAGAAGAATAAAGAATAAAGTATATAACACTCCAACCTTTTACATATATATATAGAATAGAGAAAATTTAACAAACCTGTTGGTTCTCTTTAGTGAACCATCAGTTTTGTTAACTTTTCTCTATTCCATATAGAGAGAATAATGCTGGGGGATTCCAATTTCAAAATGAAACGTTCCAATATCAAAAATTGTTGTAACTGAAAAGACAGTTCTAAATTTTATTGCATAGCTTTAATCAAGTCAGGCAGGAGATGCTACTGTAGCAACTGGAAACCCCTTCTGAGACCACTGCCTAAACTGAAGAGACATTTTTACACCAAATTCTCACTATAGCAATTAGTCAAAATTGCACAAGCTACTCTTATGAATTTATTATAATTCTCTTATGCTTTTTATATATCAGCATAAAGACATCAATTGATGGGGTGCTGAAGAAGTAGTTACCTCAACAACAACAACAACAACAAACAATAACAAAAACCAGAACAGAACAGAACAACAGAACAAAATAACAGCATTGGAAGGGACTTGGAGGTCTTCTAGTCCAACCCCCTGCTTAGGCAGGAAACCCTACACCACTTCAGACAAATAGTTATCTAATCTCTTCTTAAAAACTTCCATGTTGGAGTATTTACAACTTCTCGAGGCAAGTTGTTCCACTGATTAATTGTTCTAACTGTCAGGAAATGTCTCCTTAGATTTAAGTTGATGATTAGTTTCCACCCATTGCTAATTGTTCTACCCTCAGATGCTTTGGAGTATAGTTTGACCCCCTCTTCCTTGTGGCACCCCCTGAGATATCAGAACACTGCTATCATGTCACCTCTAGTCTTCTTTTTAGACATATCCAGTACAGTGCAGTTCGTTATATATTTTATCCTCCAGTCCCCTAATCATTTTTGTTGCTCTTCTCTGTACTCTTTCTAGAGTATCCACATCTGTTTTACATCATGGCAGCCAAAACTGGATGCAATATTCCAAGTGTGGCCTTACCAAGGCATTATAAAGTGGTATTAACACTTCATGTGATTTGATTGTATCCCTCTGTTTATGCAGCCTAGAAATGTGTTGGCTTTTTTGGCAGCTGTAGCACACTGCTGCAGAGGTAGATTGCTCCCAGTTTGGCCCGGATAGGCTGAACCGGTAGTAGCGGTGGTGGGAGGGTCCACCCACCCGCCTGGACGCTTCTACGCATGTGCAAAAGTGTCACACGTAAACCGGTAGTAAAAAATTTGGAAGCCCACCACTACACTGTTGGCTCATATTTAAGTGGTTGCACACTAGGACCCCAAGATTCCTCTCATAGCTACTACTATTGAGCGAGGTATCACATATACTATACCTGTGCATTTTGTTTTTCTTGCCTATTTGTAAAACCTTACTTTTATCACCATTGAATTTCATTTTATAAGATAGCAACATAATAGTAATAAACTATTAACCAACTTATATGTTTTACATGGATATTCAGTCTGTCTCTCAATTTAGAAATTATTCAACACATGCAAAATAAGTTATATATAGTAATAACGAAGATATGTGGATTATGTGATACTATATTGTACCATGTTTTAACAGACCTATATGTGTGGAGAAATCGGTGAGTCATTTCATTTACAAGTGTTTCACTAATGAATCTCATGGGAGATGAAGATAGTATTCACTGACTTACTGGAGGGAAGGTCTACACAAATTGTGGTATGAGAACAAATGATGTTCCTAATTTTAATTGTGCACTGTAAGCCTTTATGTAAAACATTCAACATTTGCTTCACTTTGATTTTCCACTTCTTTTTCTCCTCCTCCAGGAAATGCTAATATTTCTGATTCTAAGAAGTGCTGAGTACCCACAAATACTCGTTATTCAGTGGGAGTTGCGGGTGCCCAGCTCGTCTGAGGATTAGGTCAGTCCACCATTGAGTCCTTATTTTCCTTCTGTTGTTCTCTATAGCAAGTACCATATTTTTTGGATTATAAGACACACTGGAATATAAGATGCATCATGATTTTGAAGAGGTAAATTTAAAAAAAAAAGTTTTTGCACACTGTAGGCCTCCCAAACCCTCTGCACGCCTTGTTTTTTGTCCCCCCCCCCAAAAGGGACATGCCGAGCTTTGGGAAGCTGGGTAAAGTGCTCCTGGAGGCTGAGGAACCTCAAAAATGAGCAAAAAGTGGGCCATTTTTTGCAAAAAAAAGGGGGGCATACAGAGCTTTGGGAGGCTCCTAGAGTGCTCCTGGGGTCTGGGTGGGGGGCAGAGACAAGTAAAAAATGGCCTATTTTTTTGCAAAATCAGGCCGTTTTTTGCACACAAAAAACCAAATGGCACGCAGAGGATTTGGGAAGCTCCTGGGGGCAAGGAAGGAAAATGGCCTGGTTTTTTTTTACCCTCCCCAGCCCCCAGGAGCACTTGGCAAGGCTGCCAAACCCTCTGAACGTCCATTTTTGCAAAAGGGGTGGGGGTTCGGCAGGCCAAAAATGCTGTATTCAGTTTATAAGATGCACTCAGATTTTCACCCTCTTTTTTGAAGGAAAAAGGTGCGTTTTATACGCTGAAAAATACGGTAATTAAAATTTGCTTAATATATATTCCATTAAAAAGTGGGGAAGGAAAACATGGCATCAAAATGGGAGCACTCAATTTAGAAAATCTAAATAACGAGTCCACATTTTGGAAAGGATACAAGATCAAGTTTAGTTATTTGCGTCTTACAATTTTTGTGCAGTAGTAGCTATTGTTTGTTGTCATTTTAAATATGACCAGTAGTCCTGACCTTTCAGCAGCAGGAAATAAATTTATTTGGGGCATATGCAGAATAATTTACACAATATGTTCATTGCCTTACTTGGTGAAAGTGCAAATTATAAAAGCTATTATCTTTGTGCAGTATTTTATTTAATTATTTCTACAATTTCTTAACTTCTATCCTTCATCCCAAAATGATCCCACTGTGATCAGCAGCATATCTCAATCCCCATCATTATAAAATGCAGTTAAATTTGACTGTCAATGTCAAATCATTATACACCATCTTTCAGCCATCCCAACTGGATATATAGATTTAAACTTGGCTTTAAAAACCTGATTAAAAAAAAGTTTTACTGTTTGGATAATGGTGATGACAGTCCCCATGTTACCAAGATAGAAATGTTGATGCAGAATTTTAGTTTAAATTCTAAAACCAAAGAAATTATTTAGGTGGCTTTATGGGTCATATCAGTTGACTGAAACAATTTTATGTGGTGTCACATAGCTTTACTAAACTTTAACTGAATTGGTTACTTATTACATGATGCTCCTACTACTGCCATTATATTATTGGATGATAGGATAGAAAAGATCTATTGTTGTGTAAGCGTGAATAAAATTTTATGATAATTTAGATGAAAGTTTATATATGACAAGGATATCAAATTTAATTTCATTGAGGGCCATATCTGGGTTGTGTTTGACATCAGGGGCCAGGGTGGGCATGGTTAAGGTGGTCGTGGCCAACTCGACTCATTTAATCAAATGCCACTTTTGCTAGAAGTTTGTTTTGCTAGCAGTTTGCCAGTGAAAAAGGAATTTGTGAGGCCCATGTGCAGCCCTCTCAGGCTCCGTTTTCAATTGCAACATCCTCCTGCAGTGCTCCATTTTCAGCTGCGATGGCCTCCTGCAGTCCTCTGCCAGAAAAAACAGAGCCCAGGAGGTCATCACAGCTAAAAACAGAGTTTGGGGGAGGGCACATGCAGCCGTCTATTTTCATTGGCAGAGGCACTGTGGGCCAGTCTTTCATTGTTTCCAGGTCGGCCCTGTGAACCAGATGTAAGCACCTTGTAGTAGCCCATGGACCTTGAATTTGACACCCTGATATATGACATTAAATCTTTATATTTCATTCTTTGAAATTGTAGATAAGAAACTTTGGGTTATTTATGTAAAATGTAGATGATGCCCTCCTCTGAAGCTTATTACTTTGACATCCCAAATGCATCTTTTATGCATTCAAAATTGTATTCATACCCTTTATAAGTTAACAATGTTGAATTTGTTACCTATCATAATAGTGCACATTCAGTTCTTTTTGGAACAACCATGTCAGAATTAACCAGTTTATGCTAACAATTTTCTTTTAAAATTGTATATATATTTAAAATAACTACTTTTATCATCCTGTGTTTTTTAAATAAGCAGTGTAAATATGATATTTGCAGCCAATCAAGTAGCATGTTAAAACTTGGTTAGCATACAAGCATTATGGACTCTTAAATTGGTAGTTTTATTCTGATTTACTACTTTTATATTTCTCACCTGCTAAGATCTTAGGTATCATATTCCTCAATTATATATGAAACTTCTTCAATCAGATATCTTTTAAACAGAAAGAAGATACATCCTCAAATGGATGCAGAGAGAGCAGGCAGAGGATGCTAACCAGAAAGTTGCTGGTTAAGGACCCAGGCATTACTTCTGGAGTGACCTAAATTGGTATGGGCAGGCATTGAGAGATTTTAAAAAAGAGTGCACATGATTATGAAGTTCTTTTAATCTATTCTATCATGACTGCAGTGGTGGGTTCCAGATCCTCTTGCAACCAGTACGGTGCAACAGGGCCTGGCATCCACCACATGAATACACGTAGTGCCTGCATACACACGTGCAGAGCGTGCCTGCATCCTTACCTGCTGCGATGCCTCCACGACACTCCAGCTGCTCAGCGGAGTGTTGCGCAGGCACTGTATGTGGTGCGTGTGTGCACGGAAGTGCCAAAGACCTCAAATACAGGTAAGGAGGATGGGCGTGTGGGTGGGCCCTCTGGAGCATCGTATCGGAATGGTACCCATAGCGGGACGTACTGCCTACAACCCACCACTGAATGACTGACAGCTGCTTCTGATATTCAATTCTTTTAACATAAGTAGAGAGGTTATGTCTATCTACCTGGAACAAATAACTGTAATGCAGATCCTTTTTTTTCCAGTTTAAGTCCTAACTAGTATAGGTGTTTCAATCTCAACTCCTGGAGCATCTGAGTCAATAATGACTGTGCATTCCATGCACAAGGGAACTATACATCTGGGAAAGCTTTGGGTCATACAAATTGCAGTAATGATGCACATAGGACCAACTGGATTGTAATACATGAATTTGCTCGCCCTTCAATGTCTCCTAATTTAGCATGCGTTTTTGCAGCAACAGAGATTGCACACGGGGAAGATTCAATTTAGGTGGTTGGGACTTTCCTGGTCTGTGATTCATTGCTGTGATAGATGGAGTTGCATTCTACAGCAGAGTAGATTTAATCTGAAGATCTTACAATTATCCAAGATTCATTAGTTTAATGTAACATGCTGATAAAATTAGCATACAAAGTGGGTATTCAGAAAGTGGAGAAACCAATTAACTCATGAGAAATTGGAGAAAGTTGCATTGTGATTCTGATTCAATGAGGTCTGCTTTTCTGCAGCAGTGGATAAACATGCATTGCAAAATAGTCCGTTGGCTGTAGCCTGATACTGACTTCTTAAGAATTCAATTCTATAGTAAACTTCAAGTGAAGCAATCAATTGAATTTTCTTTGTGAGCTTAAACAGTTCCTGTCCAAGAAAAGTCATTTAGACTATGTCTATTGAATTGAATTGAATACTTTATTTGGCCAAGTGAGATTAAACACACAAGGAATTTGCTTCCAGTACAGAAGCATGGCATACATTACTACTCCTATATTATGAATAATTATGTAAATAGTAATTTAAAATTTTAATTTATTAATAGAATATAATAAAATAATTTCATTTAATGCTGTGCACTTTTTCAAATTCAAGCCAAAAGCTGCATTGGAGTGCTTATGAGCACAAGCATAGCTCTCTCTGCAACTTCTCAAAGCAGTCTCCTGATATTATGGTATCATGCAGCAGACAGAGGATATGGCTGAGAGAAAAAAATAATAATGTGATGTTCTCAGAATGAATTACACCAGAGGTGGTATTCAGCAGGTTCTGACCAGTTCTGGAGAACTGGTAGTGTACATTTGGAATAGTTTAGATAACTGGTAAGTATCACCTCTGATCGGCCCCACTCCTATCGTCCTAGCTGATCAGGAGGGAATGGGGATTTTGCAATAAGATTATCCTGGAGTGGGGAGGGAATGGAGAGTTTACCGTAACCTTCCCCTGCCATGCCCACCAAGCCACACTATGCCCACCAAGCCATGCCCACAGAACCGGTAATATAATTTTTTGAATCCCACCACTTTGTGAGTGATATTGTGACATATGCACAAAAGGGACAGAGCTTTCATCACAACAGCATTTGTGATGCTTACAAACACCTCTGGAAGCAGATGGATTTAAAAAGTTTAGGCAAAATATATGGATGTATCATCATGTATTCTAAGGCATTTAAAAAAAACCAAATCAGAATATAGAATGTAATTCTTCATTTATCTATAAAAGACAGTTCCAAAGGTGCTTTTTCAAGAGGCAAATGGATTTGATGAACTTTCTTTGAAGATGTTTTGTTTCTCATCCAAGAAGCTTCTTCAGCTCTGAAGAGGCTTCTTAGATGAAAAGTGAAACATCTTAAAAAAAACCCCAGAAAGTCCAGTTGCCTCTTGCAAAAGCATCTTTGGGACAACCATGAGCTGGATGACTAATAATCTCCATAGACTCTAAAGGACAGGTTTTTCCTGTCCTCTTGTGATTGATTCTAGGAGATAGTGCTCATCTCTGTTTCTTAGCTAACCAACATTGTCCAAATACACTTTCAGGACCATGTGGTCAGCATGACTATATGCTGAGATGCACAGAATACTGTTACCTTCCCACCAAAGTTGTACCTATTTTTCTATTTGTATTTGCATGATTTCGAACTGTTAAGTGGGCAGTAGCTGGGACAGGTAATGGCAGCTGACTCTGTCTTGTAGTGCTCAGGTCTCAAACTCAGGCTGTCAGCTTTCCAAGGATGCCTTGTTCTGAAGATTCCAGTTTTGGAAATAGCTTTCTCTAGATATATAGGAGCTGCTGTATTTATTGATGTTTGGTGGCCAGCTAGTATTTGTTTATACTGGTATTTATGAATAATTAGTGCATTATATTATGAATATTCTGTTTGTTGCTAGTGATCTGTTGTTGCTGATGGCAATGATTTTGAATATATTATTATTAGTTACTTTAACACTGTTGTTACCTTATTTAGAATTTTCTTGAAAGACAAAATAGATGTACAATTTCATAAATACATCTGGAGAGTAAATAACAAGGTGTGGGTCTATAAAAATGTAGAGTACTGAAAACTAGTTGGTATTTTACATCATGGCTTGCACCAGTTACACCATTTTTAGCTTTTTTTGTTCTTTTCAAAATTCTTAAGGTTCTTAAGGTTAAGTATGAGGCAACTTTTCCTTCCGGTTGCAACTATTGCATTTTTGGTTAGTATTGAAGTGCACACTGTTTGTGTAAAGCCTGTAGCAATTCTTTAGTCATGTCTCCTCAGTCCATCTCAGTGGGTCTGTTGATTGCTCTATCAAAGTATTGCATCTAGATACTGAATATCACTGTTGGATGCTGTTTAAGGGTTGAGCAAAGCTAAGTAAAGAAGCTAATAAAGGACAAAGTTTGAAAGCTTAATAGCATTAACACTGAATGCAGGTTAATCACATTTTCTAAAAAGAGGACATTTGGTAGAGAAGGTTGTTTTACCTAATGCATCATGTAGAATATGGCATGAACAATGTATTTATATAAATATATTTTCATTTGTACCTTGCTTTTTCCCTATGGAATGTACATGTATAGAATAGAGATAAAGTAGATAGCTAATCCAATGGGGGGGAAAAAGTAGGGAGAAGAAAAAAAGACAAGTGGGGGATGTGAGAATCAGAAGCTGACACTATTTCAATTATTTCATAATAAGCAAGACATCCAAATATATTGTATTTGTTTAAAGTCCTGGCTGGATATAGTATTTCAAACCTGCAAATAATAATAGACCTAAAGTCTAAAATCTCACAAAAAGTAAGAAATAGGATCATTTAGGATAACGCCAACATAGCAGAACCAGTAAGGTAGGTTTGGTAACATTGTGAATGAGACGTATTAAACAGATTTTTAAAAATATGATCTATTTTTTTGGCTGGAAATATGGAATAATGTCAAACCAATAAATAAATTATGCTAGAAATTTAAAAAACCACTAAGAAAAAAACATGAATGTGTAAATGAATGAAGTAGTAGTGGAGATATCTGGAAATATTTTATAAATACGAAGATAATCATTTTTAAAAATTGTTAACCTGGTCTGGGTTTAAACATTGTCTTTATGTGCTTTATTTGATATTAGCTTACTATCTTACATTAGTCCAGCCACTATTTGTAAACCTTGATTTGTGTGACTTATTTGATAAATCCTTGCTACATCAAATCCAATGTTTGAACTTATTCAATGTGACTAGAGCAACTTGCAAGTTTTGATTATATTTATGCACTTGTAAATGACTCACATGCACATTACATAAGTAATAGTTACAATGAGAGCAGTATAATTTTAGTGTATTGTGCTTCATGCATCTACCTGGATGATAGTGCAATGCTTAGATTTTCCTTATTGTATGGAGGGTCCAAGAATAGCAATCCTAGACAACTTTTAGAAGCGAAAATATTTTTCTAAGTTATGTTGACTTTCCCTTATGGGGCCAGTTAGTTATATAAATGTTTAAAATTAACCACAGGCTCTCCCCAACATAGACTAAATAATCTTAAATGTATGAAAAAATAGTAATGTACTTTAAAAAAAAAAAGCAAACTCTCTGTAAAATCGCATTATGAATAAATCTGTACTATGGACACTTTGCTTAGGTTTTTGGAGCACTGATATTTCTCCATTATTCAACCAATTCCAAATTACATGTATTTTTACACACAATGTCAAATCAGGAATTTGCTAAGATGCTTCTGGCATATTATAATGGCTGAAATTAGCACCTTGCTAAATAAGACTGGGAATTGGTTTGACTTTGTGCTACTTGAAAATACAATGTCTGATCAATGCAGACCAACTAATTGGTCTGAAGTGGCTAAATGCCGCCACTGAGGAAAGCAAGAAGGAATGGATTTTGGTGGGTAGCTGAATGAAAATGACAATTTGCTGCAAAGAAAAGGCAAATGCTAGGTTTGGAATAATTAGGAAGAGAAGTGAAAATAAAATTGCCAAGACAATAATGCTCTTAGATAAATCCACGGCAGAAACACTAGAGGCTATTCTGATTGGCATACCTGAAAAAAGAATATTGTAGAATTGGTAACAAAAGCAACTCCCCCACGAAGAGGAGTATTGTCTTTTTGTCTATGTCTGGGACCTTCCAAATGAAGCAAAATGTTGGCCTGATTCAAGAGTGTACTAATGTTTTATGAGAAATAACCTTAATGCTATTATTGTTTTGTTAGGCATCAGGGAAAAAAGGGCTGTGACTATATAACTTAACATAAGTAAAATGTATTCCTTTTACAGTTGCCATGAAATGTTGTGGTTTTGCCTTTTTTTTCCTTATGAGTCCAGATCCAGAGTTGCATAGATTCCATAAATATGTTTCAACATAAATATGTTTCAACATAGATGGAGATAGCATTGCCATAATATATGTGCTGCTTTCTTTTAATCTCTGAATTTGTGTTTCACGTGGTTTCTTCATCTGCTTGTTTTCTTTTTAAGTGATATAGCTATTATGCAGCATACCTTACTAACAATAAAATCCTTTCAGGCTCATAGAGGAAGTAAGACGCTCCAGGGTGCATTGCTATTGTAAAATAACTGTATTTCTTTGGTACTAACAAAGTCACCCTTGAACTTTGGCCTCCTGCCTCACTACTTACCTTCAGCCATGAGGTCATTTCACAGCAGCCACCTGCCCTGTAATATTTCTTACACAACATATCAATTGCCCTGTAAAGCAAAAGTATACATTTAAGAGCCTAGCTGTCATATTGTTCCCATATGTGAGTTCCTTACTATGCGAAATTCAGTTGTCACTGCTGGGAAGAGGATACCCTTCTCATTTAACCTTTTAGTCAAGTCCTGTGAAGTTCTTTCTGATGTGCAAAACCTGGCTTAGATCAATGCAACTAATGCATAGAGTTCCGTTTGGGAAAGCCCACCCTGAAGGATACAGCTTCCATGAGCTCAAGAGTCATCTTCGTTTCATGTCATATTTTTAAACAATTAAATTATTAAGGCGTTGGATAGTCTTTCTATTTTCCTTAAAACTCCACAGAATATTCCACAGTAGAAAGATACATAATATTCTGATATATAAAGTATAATGCAATGATGTCAGGATTTTAAATCCTTCATTAGACGGTCAAGATATATACAGTAATAAAACATATGACCTAAGAAAAACCAAAGCTGATCAGTAGCTATTTTCACAGGCTTGCTAATGTTATTAGTAAACTGTGTTTTATACCATTACAATGGATTGTGTTCAGGAGGTACTCATCCCACTATCACTCTTAATATCTCAGTTGATCCTAATTTTATTTAATATTAGTAACCCATTTATAATTATCACATGGAGCTAATGGAATTCACATTGACATGATGTTAAACTATGAATCTTCAAATCTTCGGATTGAGGAACTCTTTCTGTATCACAGACCTGCTTCTTTGCTCTGCTTTGAGTGGTTCCCTAGCTTGCAAGAAGACATTATTTGCAGCTATTAACTGAATTAAAGTTCCATTTGGTATGCAATGTTAGTTTGCCGACAACTACAACTCATTGTCTTTGCTGGTTCAAAAGTTGTGCCATTATTTTCTGCAATAAACCACAAAGGAAGTATTCTGTATGTGTCTGGGCTTGTATAAGGAAAATGAATGTGAGGACAGAAACTACTTTTGGGTTGATTAAGATCTCTCAGCATCATAGCCTGAGAATTAAAATAAAAGGCAATCCTTTCAGTCTTCAGTCTACCATGACTTTATCCTTCATTTCTATAGGTGGCATTCTGTCATGTCCTTGCAAACCCTTCCTCACTATTATCTTTATTTTACAGTTCCCTAGGGACTTTTGTTCTAATTGTTGATGGCAAGTTGAATTACTAAGTAATATGGATGACATCTTGTATTAGCTTTAGGGAGCCACTTAGTTCCAATGGTTAAGGCACCAGGCTAGAAAACCATAGACCAAAAGTTCTACTCTTCCCCATGAAAGCTAACTGGAAGAAATTGAGCTAGTCGCTTCTTCTCAGTCCAACATACCTCATAGGGTTATTGTTGGCAAAACAGGAAGGGAAAGGTGAGTCAGATATGTTTGCCACCTTGAGTTATTCATAAAAATAATAAAGGTGTGATACAAATAAATAAATAATAAATAAACATGGATGATATTTTGGGTTAAAATGGAGCTACAGCAGAAATTCCTCTTTCAACAACTTCCAATGAATATAGGTTTAGCACAATTCACTGATTTGAGTCTGACTGCAGGCTTATGCAGTGTGCACATTTTTCCAGTCAGCACTGCACTGCTGAATTCTAGAAGTTTAAGTCCACATATATTGTATGAAACCCAGTTGAGGAAAAGCAAGATTGGCCATAAAAGTTTTTACTTTGTTCTAAAACAAAACTTCCTTTCACTGAAAGAATAAAATGTATATATTCATTCCGTTTTAAAGACAGCATTTGGATAAAAAAGAAACCTGAATTTTTTTTAAAGCATTCCCCTAGTCTATGACTTATTTCTTTTGATGGAGTTAATGTTAATCTAATGCTTTTAAAACAATATTTTTTTTGTTTTCTATTGTATATTCATAATATATCAGAACAAATAATAAGAGCACATTTTGTTGGTATTTGATTTTTTTTTTAGTTTGGTTGCATGATCTATTTAATAATGATCTATTTAATAAATGATCTATTTAATAATGTATGGAATAGGGACCGGACTGGTTAAAAATGCCTTTCAAAGCATCCACTGCAATGAATGTAATAGTTAAGTAATCCCATTTTAGCAAATACTTATCAGCAGTTTTTCAAATACAACAACATGTAAAAGTTAAAAGCCTTCTGTATTGCCCTCCATTTCATTAGATGGATATAGTGTTATCCTGATAAAATCATGTGTGTGTTTTTATATGTGCTTGTGTGTTCACGTGTGACCACAGATATTCACCACAGATATGATATAGTTTATCAACAGAGAAACAGAACAGTGATTTTTAATGTATGGTGACTATTCAGATATTTCACTACATTTCTGATATGTAGGCATAAACAATTAAGGGGGGAAATCTACTACATTTTACAAGGACATTTTTTTTAGTGAAACACATCTTCAATATGTACTTTGTTTCTTCTGCATCCTTTTCTGTCATAGTACTTTACAATCCACTTATTTTGAAATGGAGGATCATTGGATCCAATAAGTTGCCTTCTGATTTGTGTTCAACCGTCATTGGTAGGACTTTATAACCCTTCTGAAATAATTTCCATGTGCTAACCAGTCTTTGTGCATTGTTCTGTTCATAGCATCATGATTTGAAAACAGTGTTTTGTAAAATTGCTAAAAATCTGGGATTGCAAGCAAATTTCACCTAGGTTATATTTAATATAGTTTAGTTTATTAGCATGCCAAACAAGATTGGTAAGTGAAAAATTCTGTCTCTTTGTAAATGTATCTTGAACTGGTCATCAAAGATACCCATAATTTCTCAACAATTCAGCAGGGAAAAATATTCTAATCCGGCAGGGAATAAGAGATCTTTGTCCTTTTATTTGCCACTAGACAAAGGAAAATGCAACTCGGGGTTTTGTTGTTGTTGTTCTAGGCAAAAAAAAATATCTTCCCCCTTCTAATACTGGCAAGACAGTATTTCTACCCCTTCCAAGATTGCCCTAACGAATTCCTCCTTTCCTCTGTTTGATAGATATTAATAATAATATTAATAAAACAAAGGAAATTATTTTTGCCACATTCACATGTTTGTTTTTATGTGGGACCACAGAGTCAAAGGTTTGGAGCAGCAAACAGCTAACAGAAACCCGGCCTCTTATTTCTCACACCTAGTAGGAAAGAGTTATTAGGCTATTCTGTTATATTGCTATACATTATCTATTATACTACAAGCTGATAACCTGGTATTGTCTGGGTATTTATTTATAGGGGGAAAGTGTCCAGACCAAACCTGATTTATAATGTTGTATTTTCCCCCTTACCAGAGGGAGCCCATTGTGGAGTACTGTGAACCCGTTACCATGGCAAATGCACTGTGCTGTACAGTAGAAGCCATTTTATTGCAGTACAGTAGAAGCCATTTGAAGGCAGAACAGGTTCACCCTGAGGGGCGTTAGGGGTGTCTTACCCCCACAGTATTTGTTTCAAGAGAGTAAGTCATCTATGTACCAAATTTGGTTGAAATTGCTCGAGGTGTTCCAGAGTTATGCTGGAACACACACACACACATGTATATATATACATAGATTCTTAAAATATTCACAAAGGATGTGCAAACTATAGATGGTCTCCAAATTTATGGCCTTATAGGTTTTTAGGTCATTACTAGCACTCATAAATCTATTGATAGATTATCTGACATCTGCAAAGTAGGTATTATTTGCTAAAATATTCTAGAATTTACTTGTTACCAAACAGGTCACCCTAACTTCAACAAGGTGCAATTTCTGAGTAAGTTTAAAAGGAGTCCCAAGTCACCACCATCCAAAGATCTCTAATAATATTTGTACCACTTTTGGACCAAAGCTTTGGAAGCTACATCATTGAAAACCAAACTAACAATTTTCCAACATTTTTGAATTCTTGTTATTTCAAAGATTAATGGCTTAGAATATATTATATTACATGGTAATGCCAATTAAGGATTGTTGGAAAAAAGTTGGGCAATCAATATTCAGCAACAAAAATACTTTTGGAATGGTAAAGTTACCAGTTCAATCCCCGACTTATCTGGCTAAAAGGAGCATGAATAGTAAGACTATGGTAACAATCTGTTAACAATTTCTGTTGTATATAAGAAGAATTTTTGTTTATAAAGCTACAAAATCTTGGCTGCAAAAATTAAATTGTTAAATGGTAATGACTAGAATTGATACATCTCTTTGCTACCATCTAATACCACTTATAGTTTTGCTATCCAGATTTATACACTAGCATTGCTTTTTATACTTTGTATAAAGTAGGTACCTGTTAAATTAATTGATCAGTTTTAAATAAATTCATCATTAAATGAGACATTTTTAAATTAGAAGACTACAGTCCTAAATAATGATTGTAAGCTATAAGTTAGGACAAAAATGTTTTCTTTTTCATTCTATATTCCTGCACAGTAATATGCCAGAATTTAATTGTACATAAATGACAAGTTAAATATTAGTTTGAAAGATTTGTTATTTTTCTTAAACTTTTGCCACTTATATGATATTATAACTTGACTTCCATTAATTATAATTCAAATGTAAATTGAATTTCAAATATTAATTTTTGTATGATAAATTTTAGCTATATTTTTCTGCTCTTTCTTTCTTACATTGTTTCATCTGTATTTTCTTTCTGTTAATTTATATAAGACGCAATGGTAGAATGTTACTTTTTCTCATCTACATATAGCTTTTTTATTCAAAAATTGATTTTGAAGCTGCTGTATTACAATGATACAGGTTTTCATTAGTTCTCTCTCTCTCTCTCTCTCTCTCTCTCTCTCTCTCTCTCTCTCTCTCTCTCTCTCTCTCTCTCTCTCTCTCTCTCTCTCTCTCTCTCTCTCTTACACACACAATCAATAAAGTTGTACTTTTTAAAAAGGCAGGTAATTAGATAAATATTTCTGATGTAGAGTCAACAATATCTGTGAAATTGCATCAAATTTTCTTCAAAAGGCAGATTGTATGAATGGTTTCCAATCTCTTTTTCATCCATCTCATTTATATTTTTAGACAGTCTTTATGTGAAAACAATGACTTCAATATCAAACATTTTAAATGATGCTTGAAATATCAGTCACTTGACTTTGATGTCACACACAATTAAATTCAAGCTATCTTCTCTCAGTTAATAACAGCAATCTCACCAAGTCTAGGGCCTAATTAATACAAGCGATTTGTCACTGAGAGGTGACACATGTATATCAGAATGCTTGAAACATTGCTTGGAGAAGAAGTAGGTCTAGGCTGCTATGAAATGCAGGATTTTTGTTTTTTTTTAAAGCATGATTGGCTTTACACATTTTGAAAAGCCTAAAAATTTAGAGCTCAAGCTGAGATTCAACAGTCCATAAAATGCTATTGATGTAGCAACTTCCTTTAGGTTGCTAAATAAGGTTTTTTTTTAAAAAAAAAAGGCAACTAGAACTTGTTAATGGTTTTGCATGATTTCCAGAATTAGTAACAGGTTGCCTTTAGTAATTTGCTTAACCTACAGTTTTTAATTGATGTGACAGAATAGCCAATTGTACTTTTTAAAAATCTAACTGGCTAATAACCCAGCATTGCCCAGGTATTTATTTATCCTAATCCTATATTAGACAGGAAAAGAAATGAATTATATCTATAGTGTTGTGTAACCCCCCTGTGCTCCCCTCATCTCCCAAGCATGCACGCACGACCATCTCCACACCCCATTTTGGGCCCAATAGGCTTCCCTGAAGCCTGCTGGAAGCAAAAACAGGCTGTGTGAATGGGGCTCACGCATCACCCCCTGCGGTCTCCTGCACCCTGTGCATGTGCATGTGACCCCATGCATGCGTTTGCCCCCTGCACATGTGTGTGCATCTCCTGCATGCGTTCCGCCCCCTCTCCCCATATGCATGGCAGAGACCCAGAAAACAGCTGGCCAGAGGGCACACGCAGTGGAGCTGAGCTGAGGCGATGGCTCTCTCTTTCACATGCACAAACACCGAGGCGTGTTAGGAGTATCTTACCCCCATAGTATTTTTTTTCAGCAAGTATGTACCAAGTTTGGTTGAAATTGCTCAAGGCGTTCCGGAGTTATGCTGGTACATAAATACATGCATACAGTGCGCGCACACACACACAGCCATAGACACACACACAGCCATTTCTATATATATAGAGATAAGCATATTTCATTGTCTACACTTTTAAAATAAATTATGTCATTCTGACTAGGCTTTCTAGGGTCATGGAATGAGATTATCTTCCTTTATTCTTAATGCATTCAGTAATGTTATTCAATCACTCAACACCCCTGATTTTAGCAACTTATTTTCACAACATCTGAATTTGCACATACATATGCCCACACTATTCTCTCTGTGGTACATTTGCCTAAATTAACAGTGAGCTACTTCTGTGACCCACAGAAGATGTGAGCTTTACCCTTCATTCAACCTCTGATTCACTACTGATCTTGGATAGTTAGCACCCAAGCAGATATATTGTTTATGTTGGGCCACAGAGAAATGATGATGAACAAATCAACATTCATTTTAATGGCAGAAGAGACATGATCACAATAGTATTCCACTTAGGTGTAAGGCAATCTTTCTTCAACAAGGTGTAGAAAGATCAATATAGGACAGATGCGGTAGAGAGGGACAACCATAGAAGCAGTTTCTATGTGGAAAGGCAAGAAAACTATTTCATTGCAAGATTATATTCTCTCAATTTAATAGTTCGTTTCTAAACTTTTACTTTTTTAAAAAAATGCCTGAAATCAGTATTGACTCCATTTTCAGAAGTAGTTTGCCAAGAATTTCTTTCTAAGATGAGAAAGAGTGACTATCCCAAAGTCATCTAGCTGGCTTCATGCCCAAGGCAGGACTACAATTCAGAGTCTCTCAGTTTGTAGCCTGATCTCTCGGACAACGAAGCTGAACCATATTTTAAGTTTTAATTAAGAAGATTTTTTGCTCTACACATAACATGCTAGCCAATTAATTGTCGGCACTAAATTGGTGCTAGATACTAGTCAATGGAATCCAAGGGGATATGGATTTGGACTATTTGTGAACATGTAATGATTCTAGTTTGAGTCCTCTCTTGGCTCCACATCTAAGCTGTGCCCCTACTTCTTAAGTTGGTGACTTTAACAACTATACCGCATTGGTTCCCAATGTTTTACACAGATAAGATTATTTAAATATAAATTAACTCAACTCTGTGAAATGAAAATGTGTTGTACCACTGGTACATTTGTGTGTGTACAAGTCTGACGTTTTCCTATATCGTCTTCACACAATTTTACAAGGAAAGCTACAATATGAAGATATATGTGCTTAATGAAATTAGATAAGCTATCCTAACATGATATTTCTTTATTAATCTATTAAATTAAGGTAATTAATCAATAAAATATATAGACTGCCATAAACTCCAGGAATTTAGAAAAAAAACAATAATATAAGAATAATATAACAAAATATTACCAAGTACTAATATTGAAGAGGGGGAAAATGCAAAAAAGAGAATCATAAAAAAAAGACAAAAAAGTGATCTTGACCTAAACAGATCATCAAAGTTTGAAGGATCACAAGGTTGGAGCTGTACAATATTCTAGAATAATAATATTCTAGAAAAAATAAATAAAATGCAAAATTCATTTAATTTCATTTATTAAATTTGCACTCTACTTTATTACCTCATTGATACTGTTTTTTAACTGCCATGTAAAGAAAAAAATAAAACATAAATTTAATGTAAAATGGCCATGGAATAAGATAGATTGATAAAAAAGGTCAAGAATTTTATTATAAAATTATTTCTAAACAGGACACCCCTACAAACGTACTGAAATTCCTACCCGAAGGATTGCAGTGTTGTCAGTAGTTATCTGAATGTAGATGCTGATCGTCCCTGATCTATATTATCTTTTTCTAATGGGCTATATTCAAGAGACAATAGGAAAAATCTAGACAAAAGTTATTCATTGGATTAAACCGAAAGTCTATGTGTAGATTACATAGACTGTGCATTCACTACTTCATAGAGATAAAACTGTCAGCCTATTAAAGTGAAAAGTGCTTTAGAAGGAATATGTTAAAGAAAGATGATCTCCTTTCTCTAGGAATTGGTGGTATGCTTTTCTGCATTTTTGAGATATAAAGTCCTAGCATAATTGAACTGACTTCTTCAAGTGGACTGCTTCCATCAGGATTAAAAAAATTAGTGGAAAAACCTCAAGTCATATAAATGTTATATTGAACATTTTTTGTTTCATTTTAGTACCTGGTGAGAAATAACAAAATGCACATGTGGATTTTTCCCACAACAGAAGACGTAGATAGGTCACTGTGTGTGACTTTGCCTTATTTAGTATCATAAATGTATATTTCTTGAACAAAAGATGACATTTTATCTAAGATGGCAACTATTCTCCCCTACAACCCCAAAAAGTAGGAAAAAGCCTTACTTATTTCAATTACTGAATTATCAGTGACTCCAAGACAACCATCCCATTTTAGAGGTAAATTATTTGAAGAAAAACCTAGTTTTCATACAAGGCAAACAGAGTTTAAGTCCATTTAATTTAGGATTTTTTTTTATAGGAGACAATAACTCTTCAGATCTCAGGCGGAAAATATTCTCATCACCTGCTATCTGATCCTTTTATCTGAAGCTGTTATTGTGCACAGATAGAAAATACGTTCTACTGCTCATTTAAAGAAGCAGATGAACCTCGCCTTTCTACTTGGATGATAGCTAGTGAAATTTTAAAAAGATAAAGGGACCCAGACAGTACTTAAGGGTAAAAGGTGAAATGGAATACAGTAAAATATCTTAGCAAATGGAACTGATTTCTATTTACAAGTTAGACAATATATTTGGGATGGTTAAATTTAGACATAGAGTATATATATATATATATATATTACAGCATTAAAGGTTAGGACCTTAATGTTACTGACATAAGAAGATTAGATTAGATATATGGGTTTCTTGGTCTAGTAGACTCAACCTAATGATTTCCCTGATCCTTTCCCTGATTAATCTTGTTTATTAGTTGGAAACGCTGCTTTATACAAAACTTTCTACAAAAATTATACAAAACTTTGTTTGTATAATGTATATGTACTGTATGGTGATGAATTTAACTATAAAAATAAGGTGATAGATATATAGTTATATAGATAGATAGATATAAATAGATGATAGATATTCTCTGATACAGTAATTCTAATACTATACTGAATCATTGGAGAATCTCTCTCTCTCATCTCTTATCTTATCTTTCAATAATAATAATAACAATAACAACAACAACAACAACAACAATAATAATCTTTATTTTCATTGTACTTGTTTACAATGAAATTGGTTGTAAACCAATAGTTGTAGATCTATCTATCTATCTATCTATCTATCTATCTATCTATCTATCTATCTATCTATCTATCTATCTATCTATCTATCTATCTATCTATCTATCTATCTATCTCTATGACAGTATATTGCATGAAAAAACCCGCATGAAATACAAAAGATTACACATAATCATTGGGCATATCGTGCTCTCCAGCAAAAGCGCAGACATTTTTGGCAAAACCAAATTCTTCATTATGGAGGCATATCTAATGTGCTACATATTGTAATTATAATTTGCCAGCATCTTGAATCTTAATCAGATTACACCATCTTATTGATGCTAAGCAAGGGTCAAGGGAAAGGTTTTGGACTTGTCTGAAGGAAACCACGATTTATTGATGTTTAAAGCACAAGAAAAGCCTTTTATTCCACCCCTCCCCCTCCTGTCCATCTTTGCTGATGCAGTGAGAGCTCCCCCTCTTGTTTTAATCCATTATGTCAGATGTGCTGAGGGTAAAGTAGCCAAATAGAAGGTTGAAGGCAACAACACTAAATTAATCAGTAAAAACTGATATATTCTTGGCAGGACCTCTTTACCATAGTCCTTAGTAATGTATTACAATAGATGTTATTGCTGTTATTACCTTTTTTTTTTTTAAACAAAGGATTTGGATCATTACATTTTAAGTCTAAATATTGTGTGGTTCAGAAAAAATGCTACAATTTAGGCAAAAATATGGATTGGAATCTGAAAAATGATTCTGTCTCCCATTCCAATTTCAAGATACATCATTAATTCAAAAACCAATGAATGAAAGGCAACTATCTAATCCTTGAAAATTAATTAAAATCTGAATATTAATTTACTCAATGATTAATTTTAATCCATTATGTAAATTGCTGATTTGTATCATAAAAACAGTATATTTTAAACTGGAACATGTTGGGGCCAAATCCATCATGAGTGAGTCGGTCAGAAAAAATGTTGATATGGTCAGAACACCAGCAAATTCCAAACTTTATTTAGTTTGCACCCATCGGCTGGAGGAAAAGACACACCACATATTTCCTGTCTCCCACACATCCCTTATACTTCTTTTTTTCTCTTCTTAATGTTCTTCTCAAGACTACACGTATTGCACAAGGCTTGCATATGGATTTGGAATCTCATGTGGTCATAAATTCTTTTTAAGCGGGGTTATCTAAGTGTAAGTATTTGCTAATTAAAAGGAATTATTTTTGACAAAAAAAATCCATCACGTTTGAACCACTAGAAAATCAGATAAATACATACATAATAATACAGGATTCTGTATTATTTATACACGATAAGACTGATAAAGACTGATAAAAATGCATAGAATAGGAATAGCTCATTTAAAAGATTTTTTCATTTCCTTTTGTAAGAGACTCACATAGCACCCTTACTACTTTTTAAAATTCCTCAGATCTGAGATATGAGCATTACATTATATAAATATATTCTTTCAGAAGAAATGAATTGATTCTGCCACTTTTTGTTTTTTGCAGAACCAGTTCTGTCATTAGGCAGAAATCTCGATAGGCAGCAGAGGCTATGGTGAAGCTAGGGTAGTGTCCTGGCTCTTCCTTCTGAAGCTTTTCACTGCTGTAGGAGAGTGGTGTGCATTCTGGATGCTATTGCTACATAAGAACTTCCAGCAGTCCCAGATACCTATTTGCTGTCTCAAGTACTGTGGAGATAGAAGATCCTTTTACTGCTAATACGGAATCAAGTTAAATGGCTAACTCAGAGAAATTCTGAGCATGAAGAGGAGCCATTTTGAATTTCATCTCACAATACATTGTTTTGGATAGCCTTGTTCTCTGCTCCCCCCCCCCTTCTTCATCAAGAATAAGGCCCAAAGAATTTGCGTTTATAATGAATGAGTCCAGCACATTACATCTGGAGTGTTTCAATAGAGAGCTTTTAGCTTCATAGGGAAACAAACTGACCTTCACTTGCCTTCCAGCTTGGCTATTTTAATCATTCAAACGTGATGTTTATATAATAACACGTTAATTCTGTTGCTTTTTTTACAATGAATGTGAGAGTTCAAGTATAGGCTGCCTCAGAAGAATTTGTGGGCTTTTCACATGTTTACTGCTTTTCTGGAGTAATTTCTGTTTTCCTTCATAAATATCATTTTCATTTTAGAAAAGTGGCTAGAATGTTAAAAAATATGACGTAATTCTTGAAGCAGATTGCACATATAATTTTACTTCTGCTAGCATTCATTTCCACCCACCCACTGAATTTATGGCATCTGGAAGCCACAATGCATTGTTTCTCTTTTAAAATTAAGATGCTATAATATCTGCTATGCTTTTGCATTTTATGAATATTTTATTGCATGATGAACAAGAATGATCATACAAGCTTGTAAATGAGCAATATTTCATGTAAATGTTTTGCAAGGCAAACCCATGGAAATGCATTTTATTTTCATAGGTGGCCTGGTGGGCATCAGAGGGAAGACATGCAGAATATATAGTTATGCCACCCTGAGGCTTTATGCTTCATAAGTATGAGACAGAGGTTCGATTCACACAAAGAAGCTACAGATTGCAGTGGCCACTTTAACTGCCAGTATACAGAAACTAAAGCATGTGGAAACACTTTGGCCTCCAGAAAGCAACATTCACAATTTCAATTTCTCACCTTCATCACAATGCAATCTCCATTTCATGACAGTTATGAAGATGTTGACATAATTATACACACATAACAGTAGGTGTTTGTCTGCAGAGTCAAAAAACATGACATAGTCAGGAACATTCAGTCAGGATAAGGGTTGTGGGACCTCAAAATATGCAATGCAATAATAATTTTGCTATCTCATAACAAAGAACCTAAGAATTAATTTCCTCTCCTTCTTACCACAGAAGCACAATTGTCTTAAAATAACAATTAGGAAGTCATCCATGAAGGTCTTAAATATTACAAATATATTTCCCCACACAAGTAAAAAAAAACCTTAACCCAAGGCAAGTAGTCTATCTAGTTCAGGCTTGTCTATGCTAACCACAGTATTCCAGGGTTTTGAAAATGAGACTGACTTGATCTAACCTGAAAGTAACCAACTATGGTTAACCTATACCAGTGATGGGTAACCTTTTTGGCACCAAGTGCCCAAAACATATGCATGCCCAACGTGCATGCACCCCATTCCCATGCATGCACCCCACCCTGTGCATGCACCACGTCTCCTATGTATGCATGCATGTGTCCTGCATGTCCCCTGTCCCCTGCGCATGTGTGGCAGAGACCTAAAAACCAGCTAGATGGTGGGAGGTGCGCATTGGTGGACTGGACTGGGGCAACGGCTGGCACGCCCACAGAGAGGACTCTGCAGGCCATCTGTGGCACATATGCCATAGGTTTGCCACCATGCACCTATATCCGTCCTGGTATCTTTTTCAATTGATCAGGCTGATTGGGATGTTGGAAGTTGCCGTTTACCAACCTTTGAAGAGTAGAATTTCTTTCTTCCTAATCAACATGATAAAAATATGAAAAGATGTGTTTTACTTTAAAATGGAGATGCCAGTGTCCAAAACTCAGTCCTTCTATATCAGAGGTGTCAAACTTGAATTCATTGAGGGCTGCATTAGGGTTATGTTTGACTTTGGGGGACTGGGGTAGGCATGGCCAGGTTGGGCATGGCTAGCTTGACATCACTCATGTCGGGGATGCCTGTGGTGGCCAAAGCACTCTGCCAGCAAAAATGGGCTCCCGATCTCCATTTTTGGCTGCAATGGCCTCTTGCAGCCTTCTGTCAGCAAAAACAGCATGCGGTCCTCCTGAGCATTTTTCCGCTGGCAGAGACACTGCAGGCTGGTCCTTTGCTGTTTCCAGGGCAATCCCGCGGGCCAGATCTAAGCACCCTGTGGGCCGAATTCAGCCCCCAGCCCTTGTTTGACACCTCTGTTCTATATGAAAATATAATGCTCTTCCATTACTCTATTTTTCCTCTCTGAATTCATCAGCAATATAAAAAGTATCAGACATACAGACCCATACTGGAACAGATAATTACATAAATTGAATTGTTTTAGATTAGATATAATTCCACTCCATATGCCATGCTTCTAAATAATGTAATATGAATTGTAACCACCAATTTAAATAGATATAAAAATATAAAATTAACATATAAGGCAGATACCACCATCAAGGTGTTGCAGATATTTTATGGGGTGGATGCCTTAAGTACTGGCCATGCCCACCCCCTGTTTAGCGAAGGGGGAAATGTCCCAATAAGTCACATGATATTCTTGCTCTGCAGAGTTAGATGTTAAGCTTTTATGTGTCATTATCTTGCACATATTGATACTTTATAGGAAATATTGAAAATCTTGGAACCTAAATCTCAGTTGAATTTTATATTCTTATTTGTTTTACTTTAAATTGTAAGCCCGGAGTGGAGTGGGATAAATAATCTAAAACATACAGTAGCTACTGATATTTCTGGTTCTGATATAGTAAGTTATTTCTAATTTAGAAAAGAATAATTTTGTAGGATCAATGATAAGTCATGAAAGTCCATTTCTTCATATAGAAGAGAATCTAAGTAGCTCAGAGTTGAACTGCGGAGTTTTTGGTGCTATCCGTTCTTTATTGCTTGTTTGTAATGTTTCATTACCCATCATTATGATGCCAATGCCTAGCTGAGTAATGAAATAACTGTTGAAAACACAGTTTTTTGAAGTCCAGCATGCTTCAAAAATTCTCATTTTACATCTAAATGAGAATTTGTACTGCAATTTGCATATAGCATAGGCAAGATATTCTGGACCTAAATAAACATAACGTAACACTAGCATATTTTATTGTGTACTAGATTAGAATCCAATTAGTCTTCCCAAACTTGCATGTCCAAAAGCTAGCAATTCTGGGCCCGAATATGACTTTTATCACAGATGGAGGGCAGATGGATGGAAACAACTGGCATATACTGTTCTTATTTCCCACATCTATCAAATGGAAATAATAATTACAAGGCAATTGTGAGAATAAACAAATACAATATATAGATAGCATGTACCAAAGGAGGGTTTATATTGCCCAGGATTCAGTTTACAACTGAATCCTGGCAAGACCGAGTGGCTCTGGGTTTGGGGTTCTTTGGTTCATAGAGAATTACTACCTTTGGTCTTGAATGGGGTGACACACCCAGTGCATAATCACACATCCCCAAACACACCTAGTGCATAATCTGTGGATTCTCCTGGACTCATGACTCCTGCAGGTAGCAGTTGTGGCTAGGAGGGCCTTTGCGCAATTGTGACTTGTGTGCCAGTTATGCTCTTTCCTGGACCAACAATCCCTACTCACAATCACTCATGCCCTAGTCACCTCCTGTCTTGACTATGGCAACACGCTGTACATGGGCCTGCCCTTGAAAAGCATCCGAAAACTCCAATTAGTGCAAAATGCAACAGTCCACAGGGCTTTGTGTGGCCCTTGATGTGCACATATATCACCTCTTTTGCATTGGCTGCCAATTTACTTTCAGGTGCAATTAAAGGTGCTGGTTGTCACATTTAAAGCCCTTCATGGCTTAAGACCAGGTTATCTGTCTGTTAGTGACCACATCCACCCAACCCACTAGAACAGCAAGGAATGTTGCGAGTCCATTTCCCAAGGAGATATATCTGGCAGGACCCTAGAAGAAGGGCCTTCTCCGTGGTGGTCCTTCCCTCTGAAACATAATCCCTCAGGAAAATAGACTGGTCCCCATCCTAACACTCAAAGGCCTTGAAGATGTGGTTCTGCCAGCGGGCCTGGGGAACCCAGAGTGGGATGGTGTCCATTAAATGACTGGTAAGAGTGTGTGTTATTGCCATGGTGGGGTGGGTGGGTGTTTATTATTTTATTATTTTTATTCCTTTTATATTGTTTTTTATTTCTTGTAAGCTGCTTTGAGGCACTGTGACTAAGTAAATGGCAATATAAATTTTCCAAATAAAAATAAAATAAAAACATAAAAAACCCAAATATTTTTGTCCAAGGTGTTTGGTTTTTCTTATGTATAGGGCTGCAGGTTAGAAAAAGGAGGAAGATAAATTCATTACTGGATACAGCTAGATAAACAAATGCTGAAAACATGTAATTTAACTTTTTAAAGGACTGATATTTTATTCATGGCATTGTATACTGGCATAGGTATACAGTAGATGGCTTTCAGATCCTCTGAAACAAAATCGGTCTGAAAGGGTTTGGGATATTGGGAAACGTTCGGATGTTCAGCACACGAAATCATTTATGAATCTATTTTCCCTCTTAGTAATAACAAATCACCATAGGCTCATTTTCTGATGTTCAAAGCTAACTATGCAGTAAATCCCCTTTCAGACTTAAGTTAGGATGTTGGTTACACATGGTTGGAAATTTCTAGGCTGCCAGACTGTTGCCTTCCTTAACCTTTCTTCAGAATCTGATCCACAACAGATGATCTTTTTCCTCTGAATAGGATCTTATTCTGATATCCACCCTTTTCCAGCAGTCTTTAACATTGCTTCAGCAAATGTTCAATGTTCATTGTTCTAGAAAATGGTTCATCAGTCACCCTTTCCTGTTTTCTCTGTCTTCTTCCCTTGTCAGTCAGCTTACTCCAGGTTAATTTCCATTTCCTCTCCTCATGATAATTATGTTATCACGAGGAGTGTGCAGCAGGTCCCTACAAGCAGTGACCAGCAGCTGCCAAAAAAGCCAACACAGTTCTAGGCTGAATAAACAGAGGGATAGAATCAAGATCATGTAGAATTGAAAGGGGGGCTGGAGGGGGCTAAGGGAGAGATTAAAAATGTTTCTAATGAGGTTGTGGAAATAAATGGGCACGTGACTAGGATAGATATGGAAAGGATGACATATTTTTTGAGATTTCAGAATGTTTCTGAGATGGATGGTGAATGTCTCCCTGATCTTATGAGTACAATTATTGCAGACTATTTACATAAACCTAAAGATGAGATCAGAGGGGACATTGACCTAGTCTACAGAATAAATTCTGCATATGCCAGGATGAATGAAGTACCCAGAGAGATACATGTAAAATTTGTTAGAAGGTCAACCAGAGAGGAGATCTTGAAGGCGCAAAGAGGGAGTCCTATGATTTACCAACAAAAGGAGGTTACCATCTTGAAGCAGATCCCAAGAAAGATTAGAGAAGCTAGAAGGAAATTTTCCTTCTTGTCTAAAACATTGTTTGATCATGGGATCTGGTTCAAGTGGGTGATACCCGAAGGGATGCTGGTGTTCTGGGAAGGAGGTAGAGTGAAGATTAAAACAGTTGCTGAGGCGGAAGCCTTTCTTAAAAAACATTCCTCTGTCCTGGGAGAAGATCCAGGGGGGGCAGGGGGAGCCATGGCCCCGTCCGCTGGGGGCCCGGGGGAGAAGGGGGAAGATACAATTGCCAAGAGACTTAGATCTAAAAAATAACTTTGCCCTTGTTTTTTTTTGAGTAATATTGTATGATATTTGTAATCTGGATTTTTGTAATTGACTGACAGTATATAACTGAAAAATTTAGGAATATGTACTTGCTCCCAGCTTGTAGTGTTATGTGAAATGTTTTTTTTCCCTTTCTTTTTAATAATGTAACTTGAGGTACCGGAGGAGCCGACGACTTTGACGTGACTACTCTCAAAATTTCTATGTAACCCTTACCCTACCCCACAAAAAATGTAAACTGAATAAAACTTTTTCAATTAAAAAAAAAAAGAATCAAGATCATGTGAAGGGTTAATACCATTTTATAATGCCTTGGGAAGGCCACACTTGGAATACTGCATTCAGTTTTGGTCGCCACGATGTAAAAAAGATGTGGAGACTCTAGAAAGAGTGCAGAGAAGAGCAACAAAGATGATTAGGGGACTGGAGACTAAAACATATGAAGAACGGTTACAGGAACTGGGTATGTCTAGTTTAATGAAAATAAGAACTAGGGGAGTCATGATAGCAGTGTTCAAATATCTCAGGGGTTGCCACAAAGAAGAGGGAGTCAAACTATTATCCAAAGCACCTGAGGGCAGAACAAGAAGCAATGGGTGGAAACTAATCAAGGAGAGAAGCAACTTAGAACTTAGGAGAAATTTCCTGACAGTTAGAACAATTAATCAGTGGAACAGTTTGCCTCCAGAAGTTGTGAATGCCCCAACACTGGAAGTCTTTAAGAAGATATTGGATAGCCATTTGTCTGAAACCATATAGGGTTTCCTGCCTAGAAGACCTCCAAGGTCCCTTCCAACTCTGCTATTGTATTGTATGTCCTAAAAACCATCTTAGTTATTTTCGAGGTAGTGTATCAGAGTTTCAATATAGTGTATATCCAGTTGATCACAGGACAAGAGACTGCTGCTGTCATAGAATTTTTATATTTAGATGAGCATAGGTATATGATTTCATCTTATAAATGAATAACATCACGTAAACAACCAGGGTTTGTAGTGATTAAAGTCTTGGACTAGGACTGAGGAGACCTAGATTCAAATCCACTTTCACCACAGAAGTTTACTGGGTGATTTTGGGCCACTAATGTTTTTTCTTTGCCCAACTCACAGGTTTGTTATGAGAAAAAAATTGGAGGTGGAAGTTTCCATATATGTTGCTTGGATCTATCCTACAAGGACAAACCTAAAAGATATAATAAACCAATAATAAACATATAAATAACTGAAAATGCACATTCACATTTTACAGAGTACATTTTATTTAAATCTGTGGTCTGGTGAAAGTTGTCAAAGCGCTCATGCCTTTGTTTTTTCCTTATAAACCTTTCTAAAATTATCAGAAGTGTTCCCTATAGAACAGGGGTATCAAACTCAAGGTCCGGAGGCTGGATCCAGCCCGTGAAGTGCTTAGATCTAATCCTCAGGGCCACCCTGGAAACAGCCCATTTCATTGGCAGTGTTCTCGGCCCTCCACAGGCACCCCTAACCCAAGTGACATATAGCTGGCCACCCCAACTCCACCTCCTGAGGTCAAACACAATGCTGATGTGGTCCTCAATGAAATCGAGTTTGACACCCCTGCTATAGAGCTATTTCCATCATGAAAACTAGAGTTAGAGGTTAGATGAAAATGAACTCAACAGATTTCCCCTTCCCCCTGATTAACTGAGATTACTAATGTACATTTCAAAGAATTGTGAGGAAGTCTCATGTGTATTTGAGGTCTACAAGTCTTTAAAAACAACATTTGTACAAAGTTCAGAGCTCTTAAAACTCCTGCTTCATTCAAAGCATTTTTAAAATGAATAATCCCTTTGAAGCTTTGCACACCTCTAGTTGCTAGCTCAAAAGAGCTATCGCCTAGTTATGAGTTATAAACACATAGCAGCAGTCCTTGGGCAATTAAGAGGGTGCCTTAGGTCATTTTCACATCAGCAATTTAAAAAATCTTTAAGAGTTATCCAGCTATCATTGTGCCAATAGGGAGGCAAGGTAGTTTTATATCATTTTAACAATGGGTTCATGATGCTATGAAAATAATATCAACTGTTAGTTTAAAAATAATCTTGGCATCCTTTAAGTAAAAGTAGATAAATAAATAAATGGGATATAAATACATAGAGTACATCCATAAATAAAAAATGGGAATTCATATATTTCAAAGAAACAGAATAATATACTAAAAGAAACTAGGGATCCCTGCTGGTGACACTGCATTATCTCTCCATCTTTCTCTTCTTGTTTTCTAACCTTATGAGACTGTTTTGAAAATAAAAGAATGAATGGTGGACATCATTCTGAGTTCCTTGAAAGAAAATAACAAAATGAAAAGAAGACAGGAATTCTGTGTTAAAATCATGGCACCTTGAAAAGGAATAAGTTTAAACATGCAATTTTACTGGAAGGTGGCTACCATACATGTTATATCTTTTGCATTATGAATGGGATAATTAGACAGAACCTGTTGTCAGATTACCAGAAAAGTCTATACAATATTTCAGAAACTTAGATTTTTTTAAAAAAAAGTTTTTCTTGTTGCCTCAATGCGTTCTGTAAAACAGGTAGTCGGAATATGGTTTGTATTACATATACAGTTTTCAATTATGGGATTATTGACACCTATCATTTTATAGCTGTAGAATAGCTACTCCTCCATGTAAAGTGGTAGATGATGTTTGATGCTGCTGATATAACTGATAGAGCATTTGTAGTACAATTTTATACTTGCATCCTCAGAAGGAAGTCCTCTCAAATTAATGGATATAAGTGTACAGTGCAAGAGAGATAATGAATATATCCAGAATTTCATTTCCTTTTGAGCACAAGGCTTTGGGTAATTCCAGATAAATCTAACAATTATTCTAATTTCATATATAAATCCTGTGAATGGATGGAGAATAGGTACATCATCTCTGGAATGACAATATTTAGGTCAGTAAATATTTAAAGATAAATAATTTAGCAATGATTTTGGATAACAGCACTTTTATATTATTACATTTATTAATTTATATGATTATTGGCCAGGAATAAGATAAGAAATACTAACTTAAGCAAAGATCAAATGAAGTTGATCTTGGATGAAACAAATAAGATTTCATGCCTGAGATCAAATAATTAATTTCAAATGAACCAATAATATTTGGCAAAGTTATATTTCCTTCCTTCCTTCCTTCCTTCCTTCCTTCCTTCCTTCCTTCCTTCCTTCCTTCCTTCCTTCCTTCCTTCTTTCTCTTAGTAGAAATGGTCATGAAATTGTGCCATGTATATTTATAATTCACCAAACTATTCTTTCTTTTGTTAATAGGTGATTATATTATACACACTCAAAAGCAAAGCAAAACCCACAAAACACCATTTTAATTAGTTATAGATTTCTCTGTGTGGATATTACTACTATGTTTGTTCTACATTACTCTTCTTGAATTTAATTACATGTGTGACCTACATAAGTGTTGTGGTTTTAAGTTCCTAGAGTTGTATTTCCTATGGCTATGAAGAGAAATGGCAGGATTGTGATTATTTTTCATAGAAAAATCTAGGACAATTTTGTGGGTCAATCAGAAGGAAGGCCAGTCACCATTTCGATTAGACTACAAGTTTATAAAAAGCCTAACATTTAGACCTACACTTGTTATTTTTACATACAAATATTCAAAAATTCTCTTTCTTTCTGGATATTTCCATTTATTTTATAGTCTATGTTGCAACAGAAATAACCGAAGATTCTCTCACACACCAAACATAAGTAACTGGAATAAAATGCTGACATATGTCACTCCAAGAATACATCACTTTAATACTACCACAGTAGGCAAAAATAGCAAAAAATATGACTTCCAACATATATTTGTAATTGTACTACTGACATATTGTCTTCATTGTATTGTTCTCTGCCCAGAGTCTATTGAGAATGTAGAGGGTTAGAAAAGCTGTAAAATAAATATATCATAAATAAATGAATAAGTTAATAGATAATGGCAGCCAGGAGATTAAAAGATTAAAGTTGCCTGGGTTTCTCTGAGTCTATGATATGCCCTGATTTTATGTATGTCTATTCAGAAGAAAACCCACTGTATTCAATAAGATACAGTGTCAAATTTGGTATGCTCTTTGAATCTAACACGCTCCGTGCAGTCCCATGTAGATTTCCTTGGGGATAAGCCAAGTAAATAGACATAGAATGAATGTAGTCTTGGTCTGAGTATATAAAACAGATTTACTCTGACATATGAAAGGAATGCAACTCCAGTGGGTATCTCTACAACTCATACCCATAAAGGCCCTTTCACGGGAGGCCCTTATACATGGCACATAAGCAAAATGTAGCAATGATGTTATATAGTAGGTTTAGCTTTTACCTTATCACACTGGAGTTTAGAGAGCTATACTTGCTTCCAGTTTGCTACTGGGCCAAGTTTAAAGTTTAATGTGCACTTACTAGGCTCTAGACCAGGGCTGTCAAACTTGCGGCCCGTGGGACCAGAAGCGTCATGCGCTGGCCACACCCATGCCCAGTTTAGTGAAGGGGTAAAAGGTTGTGATACATCAGATGACACCGTGATGACGATGCAAGTTTGACACCCCTGCCCTAGGCAACCTGACACATTATGATCAACAATGGAAAGATTCCTGGTTGTGCCCTATCCTATGGTTATTCATTTGGTACCGACTAGGAAGATAAAGTGTACACTGCTTTGTTTTTAGTTTATAAATGGCTTGTAATGTATTTTAATACTGTACACTGCTTCGAGATGCATAAACCAACTGATAGTATATATTTAGTTCCATTTGAAAATAAAGCAGCTGTAATACCATGATTTTATGCATGCTTCTTCTGCAGTAAATCTCTTTATATTCCACATGCATGAGGCTGCTAGCTAAATTACGATATTTCCAATTTGACATTATTAATTGGAAGGTTTGAAAATAGCATCATTTTCAAGAAAATGTATATTGGGATAGTATCAATTTTCTCTTAAAGCCAAAGTTTTGTTTCTGTTTCTCTGAGATAGAAGAATCCATAATTCTTGTGATAATTACTTTAAAAAATACCTTTTGCATTTTTTAAAAACACTTCTTTTTTGCAAAATGGTTGGTAGTCTTCAGGAAAGTCCCTCTGTCATGAGGCCTCTGTCTCTTGCAGATGCCTGCTTTTAAAATGCAACTCTTTTGGTAGATGAACAGCCTAATGTTCCATGCCTTGTACCAGGAGTAGCATTTTATGCAACATTGAAAGATTCAATTAATTTGCATAATTCCATGAGTATTACCATGACTACAAGGTAGGTTAGTTTGCTCAGGAATCTTGCCTGCCATATACAAATGCACACACACACACACACACAAACAGACACCACCCACAGTTGCCATTTTTTTGACAAATTAATCATGTCGAAAAACAATTCATTATATATTTATGACAAAATGAACCTTATGCCCATGGGTCTTGACTTTTTTTTTTTTGGCAGTATGAATCTAATATAATAATGCATAGTAGAACAATGATTTAGTGAGTACCTTAACCATCAACAATGCCCAAGGCTGAACAAAATTAATATTTTGCTTCCCATCTGGAGATTTCAGGAGAATTAATGACAGAGGATGTTTATTATGATGTATTGTGGGAGGAAATTCAAAATATTGGAGTTGGCAAAATTGTTCATAGAATCATTTGAAGTGAATTTTCTGTTTGTAAATGTATATTTATAATTCTGATAAGATGTATTGTTAAGGAAAGCTGGGCTCTGTTTACATTTTATTAAGAAGGAATTATAAGTATGCTTCTTTTGTAATGTTTAACATTCCATGTGTTTTTTGCTGTTATCATAATAGTAGGTCACTTTTTAAGTTGTTTTTAACTATTTAAATATTCTGTGTTTTACTAAGGCTCTTTGCTCAGTCAACACAGTATGAAAGTCTAAGAAAAAAACCTGGAATTTGAAAATGCACACCCCATGATTCCAATAGCAGTCAAACAGTACATTAGCAACCAATAGCACTGAAGCTACACCTATTCCAAATTTCATTCCCTTAAGAATCAGGGGTTCCAGATTTTGGACATATACTGTAAGTTAGCTCCTTTGAAGTTGACCTATGATGCAGCAATTCACCCACTTAAAGGTTGTGACAGTGAGAGATTTAGAGACAGATGATGGGTAGATGATAGATGATATAGATAGATGAGAGATGAAAGAAAGAAAGAAAGAAAGACAGACAGACAGACAGATAAATAGATGAAGAAAAGTCAGAAGTCTTAATAAGTACTTGAAATCTGATATCAGTATTGGCAATATCATGTATTGCGCTGAGCCATATGATGGAAGGTATTTAAAAAATATACGCTCATTAATATATCTTTCTATATCTCTGTGGCGGGCCCGGCCCTCTGGAACGACCTTCCCCCCGATATCAGGACGACCACGGACCTCCGCTCCTTCCGTCTTAAATTAAAAACTCACTTTTTCTGTCTGGCCGGCCTAGGATAAGTCTCTCTGTCTTTGGGGTTTTTACTGGGAAATTAGGACTGTTTAGTTTTAATGGGGAATTTTAGCGCAGGTTATGTTTAATTTGTTTTTAGAATTGTTTGTATGTATTTATTGTTTTTATTCTACCTGTGCACCGCCCCAAGTCCCTGTGGGGAGAGGGTGCGGTTTTATAAATATTAAATATTATTATTAAATATTAAATATTATTATTATTATTATATTATTATTAAATATTAAAATATTATATATTTTCAGATGTTATTATAAATTAGATGACATATCAATGCTAGTTAGGGTATTGTGGCATCAGAAATGAAAGTCTTAACATTCAAAATATGAAGTTTTTATTTTCCAAACATGGTACGTACAGATGACAACTAAAGGCAGATCTTCCATCCCCAGCTAGAATCTGCTTCTCCAAACAATTGATTCCTATTAGTCCTTTGGAACCCAATCTCTTAGGGAGAGAGAAAAGTTAATGATGTGTTGTTTTGTAATAAAAAGAAAGAAATAGAATAGAAAGAAAGAATGACCATAATAGGGAAAGGACCAGCTAACCCTATTTTTGACCAGACTGTTGTTTCTGGGAATCATCCGAATCACATTGTCTTGTTTTGGATGGGGTGGGAAAGTAAGTTGACTCTCCTGAATCCAGAACATAAATCTGGGAGAATAGAGAGGACTCACCTCAAATCAGCCCTCAACTTTGAGGCCAAAGAGAGAATTGGAACTCATAGTTTGCTTCTAATCTAGCACTTTAATACCACACCAAGCTAGTCAAACTAATTCAATACTTTAACATGTTAATTTAAACCCCATATAAACATATTGTGACATTTTATCCTTTTTAGATCATTTCAAAAGCAGAAAAAACTTTCCTCTTTCATGTACAAGTAAAGTACATTTCTTTTAACCTATGTAATACAATTCTCTTTGACATATGCAAGGAATTTTGATATATTTTTCTGTATTATTTTTCTTTTCTGGTGGTCAGAAAGTAGCAACACTAGAAGGGAGTATAGAGGAGAACAGTTTTGTTTAGGCCAAACAAACCACTTCCTTCAAAAGAAGGAAAAACTAGATTTCAAAATCAATGAGATATGTTCACATATGGAATTCTGCATATTCCAGGCATGAAACATGATTGTCATTAAATAAATATGGATTTTTTAAAAAAGGAACAAAAAAACCCCTCACAAATTCTATCAACCAAGGAAAGTACAAAAAGTTCTGATCCTGCCCACAGTTTTGATATGATTCCCATCAAGCTTGCATCATTAGTACAGAAAAGAGCAATAAAGATAATTTGGGGACTGGAGACAAAAACATATGAAGAACAGTTGCAGGAATTGGGTATGACTAGTTTCATGATAGCACACATGGAAGCAGTATCCCCATACCCCTCGTTTATGACCTTGTGTCAGAGGAGGGGCTGGACCTGGCAGGAATAGCGGAGACCTGGTTGGGCCACGAGGGTGGACTCCCCCTCGTTGAAATATGCCCACCAGGCTACCGTGCTTTTCATCAGCCCCGGGCCCTAGGCAGGGGTGGTGGGGTAGCGGTTATTGTAAAGGAAAATCTTGAGCCGAGAGAGACCACTGTGCCACAGACTACCGGTTGTGAGTCCCTCTGCGTGAAGTGGGGCCTAGGGAGGCAGTTGGGCGTGCTGGTTGTATACCTGGCTCCCCGCTATGTAGCAGCAGCCCTGCCCAAGCTCCTGGAGGTGATCGCTACGGTGGCAGTTGAGACCGTCAGACTTTTAGTCATGGGGGACTTTAATCTGCCATCGGTGGGCGTATCATCCGAGGTAGCTCGGGAGTTCATGGCTTCCATGATGGCCATGGACCTGACCCAACTAATTTTAGGCCCCACCCATGAGGGTGGACATACACCGGATCTCATCTTTGTCTCTGGCCAGTGGAAGAGTGATCTGGGTATAGGGGATATAGACATCACGCCCTTGTCATGGTCAGACCACTCACTTCTCCGGCTCGACTTTCCAACCGCTACCCCCCTCCGCGGGGAGGCGGAACCTGGGTCACCAATTTGGTTCTGCCCCAGGTGCCTGATGAACCCTGATGGGTTCCAGACGGCGCTTGGGCCACTTCCTGTACCCCTGACCCACGCCCCGATGGAGGACCTCGTGGTCGCATGGAATACTGCGACCGCGGGAGCCCTGGATCGGGTCGTGCCATTGCGGCCTCTCTTGCGGTGGCGAGCCACCCTCGCTCCCTGGTTTACCGAGGAGCTGAGGGTGATGAAACGCCGCAAGAGATGCCTAGAGAGAAGATGGAGGTCTACCCGTTCTGAATCCGACCGGACACAGGTAAGAGCCCAATTACGAACTTACATTGTGGCGCTGAGAGTGGCCAAACGTCATCATTGTGCCACTCTCATAGCATCCGCAGAAAACCGCCCTGCCACCCTGTTTAGGGTGACCCGCTCCCTCCTTCAACAGAGGGTGCGGGAAGCCCCGCTACAGGGTTGAGCAGAGGAATTTGTGATTTTTCTGCAGGAGAAAATCGCTCAGATACAGAACGAGTTAGCCCCCATTGATGGCCCAGTGGGGTGCCACGAGACAGATCTTGTTTGGGAGGAGTTTGACTCCGTTACTTCCGAGGATATGGACAGGTTACGTGGGCGACTGCGAGCCACCACATGTTTATTGGACCCGTGTCCCTCCTGGCTTGTACTGGCATCCTGGGAGGTGACACGAGGCTGGCTCCAAGAGGTTGTCAATGCATCCTTGAGTGAGGGTTCCTTGCCTGCTTCCCTAAAAGAGGCTATGGTGAGGCCCCTCCTCAAGAAGCCCTCTTTGGATCCAGCTTTATCAACCAACTATCGTCTAGTCTCCAACCTTCCCTTTTTGGCGAAGGTTGTTGAGAGTGTGGTGGCACAACAGTTTCCCCATCACCTGGAAGAAGTTGAGTATCTAGATCTGCGCCAGTCTGGCTTTTGGCCCGGGCATAGCACCGAGACGGCATTGGTCGCGTTGGTCGATGATCTCTGGAGGGCCAGAGATGGGGGTTGTTCCTCCATCCTGGTCCTATTAGACCTCTTGGCGGCTTTCGATACCATCGACCATGGTATCCTATTGCATCGGCTGGGGGGGTTGGGGGTGGGAGGCACCGTTTTACGGTGGTTCTCCTCCTACCTCTCTGACCGATTGCAATTTGTGTTGGCAGGAGAGCAGAGGTCGACCTCGAGACCCCTCACATGTGGGGTGCCTCAGGGGTCGGTCCTCTCGCCTCTCCTGTTTAACACATATATGAAGCCGCTGGGTGAGATCATCCGTGGTTTTGGGGTAGAGTACCATCTCTACGCTGATGACACTCAGCTGTATATATCTACCCCAAACCACCCCAATGATGCCGTAGCGGTGATGTGCCAGTGCCTGGAAGCCGTACGGATCTGGATGGGAAGTAACGGACTCAGACTCAACCCGACCAAGACCGAGTGGCTGTGGTTTCCGGCTGCCCGATTCAACCAGCTGACCCCATCGCTGGCCATAGGGGGCGAACATCTTGCCCCTGTGGATGGGGCGCGCAACTTGGGTGTCCTCCTAGATGCCCGGCTGTCCATGGAAGATCAAGTGACAGCCGTGGCTAGGAGGGCGTTTTACCAGGTTCGCCTGGTTCGCCAGTTGTGCCCCCTATTGGATCGGGACGCCCTTCGCACAGTCACTCATGCTCTCGTGACATCCCGACTGGACTATTGCAACTCTCTCTACATGGGGCTCCCCTTGAGGTGCACCCGGAGACTTCAGATGGTCCAGAACACAGCCGCGCGAGCAATTATGGGAACCTATAATTATAATAATAATAATAATTTATTGCTTATAAACCGCACCCTCTCCCCACAGGAACTCGGGGCGGTGCACAGGAGGAATAAGAACAATAACTATATACATATTTCATTAAAAATAGATTAAATTAAGTAACCTGTGCTAAAATACCCATTAAAACTATCTAACTAAAAATCCCCGATAAACCCTAAAAACAGGAGTAGCTATCCCAGACCGGCAAGGCAGAAAAAGTGTGTTTTCAATTTAAGACGGAAGGAGCGGAGGTCCGTGGTGGTCCTAATATCGGGGGGGAGGTCGTTCCAGAGGGCTGGGCCCGCCACCTCCAGGTTTACCCACATAACACCGCTCTTGCGCGAGCTGCACTGGCTGCCTGTCGTCTTCCGGGTGTGCTTCAAGGTATTAGTCATCATCTTTAAAGCGCTCCATGGCTCGGGACCTAGCTATCTGCGGGATCGGATCCTGCCTCATACATTCTCACGTCCGATTCGCTCCCACAGAGAGGGACTTCTCCGGGTGCCGTCCACTAGACTTTGTCAGCGGGCGACACCCAGGGGAAGGGCTCTCTCTGTGGCGGGCCCAGCCCTCTGGAACGACCTTCCCCCCAACATTAGAACGACCACGGACTTCCGCTCCTTCCGTCTAAAATTAAAAACGCATCTTTTCTGCTTGGCCGGCCTAGGGTAGTCTCTCTTCTATGGGGTTTTTAGCTACTTATAATTGGGAATTTTAGTATTTTAATGGGGAATTTTTTAGCACAGGTATATGTTTAATTTATTTTTAATGTGTTTCTATATTTATTGTTTTATTTTTTCCCTGTGCACCGCTCCGAGTTTCTATGGGGAGAGGGAGCGGTCTACTACTACTAGTACTACTACTACTACTACTACTACTACTACTACTACTAATAATAATAATAATAATAATAATTATTATTATTATTATTATTATTATTATTATTATTATTATTATTATTATTATTATTATTATTATTATTATTATTATTATTATTATTATTATTACCTAAGTGGTTGCCATAAAGAAGAGGGTGGGGATCAAAGCACCTTAAGGCAGGACAAGAAGCATGGAAACTAATCAAGGAAAGAAGCAACCTAGAACTAAGAAGAAATAATCTGGCTGTGAGATTGGGATTGGACTAGAAGATTTCCAATGTCCCTTTCACCTCTGTTATTCTATTATTCCTAGGTCATTGAGCTCATTCCTAGGTTAAGTAAATAAATGTGTGGTAGCCTTCGGTCTTCAGTAGGATAGTTTTAGAATATTTTTGTCATGTGAAAGCTAATCTTTTTTACAGAATAAAAATCAATTTAAGTGCATCTATTACCATACATACAGTATTATCAGCTGCTCACTTTTGACTTTAAAGATATAAGGATTTTCTATCTTTTTTTTTTAATCCAGGAGCCTTGCACGTCAATGCCTATGTAAATACAGATCAACTGTTTTATTATTCCTTCATCACCTGCCACTCTCTGTTAGGGCTGTTCCATCAAGGAATGACCTACCCTTGAAATGAGCCTTTCTGATCTCTACACAAAATGTTCTGCACATTTTATCATTTCAAATGGAACCTTCACAGTCAACTGGAAGGGACCTATTTTTCCTGGTCCAATATTTTCCAGTCCACTAGAAATGGAACATTTTGAAAGCAAAGTTTTTTGTGTGTCACCATCACTGCCTATGGTTTTTCTATTCATTTAAATTTAATATGGAATTATTTACATCCTCTGTGTGTGCCAATGGGAAGTGAAAACCTGGGATTGCAGTTTGTAAGTTATATATTATATGCATGTAGAATCTCATAGAGCTATGCTACTAGTTGAGCAAAATGATTTAATTTTTTACTGTTTATTAACTTAATGCTAAGTGCATTACAGAGTATTCCACTCAAATACAACTTTCAGTGGTATGTATTTCAGCATAATGCATAGTAAAATAATTATTATTACCTAGAGTTTGCCATAAAAGTGCTCCAGGAAATAATAATAATGAATGGAAGAAGAAAAAGCCAAATGGAAAAAAAAAGCCAAATGAAAAAAAAATCCCTTACTTTCCTATTTTGCAGAAGGCAGTCTGTAATTTGCTTTGGAAATTAGGGTAAAATACAAATGTTTATGAAATATATGCAATTTATATTCCAACTGCTCTTAAAAAAGCTCCTATTTCAGATATCTATCTCTGATATCAAATTATACCACAACATAATTTCAGAAAGATTAAGATTGCAGTCCTTCGTATGTGTTCAGATTTGAGAAATACATTTTCTCCTGGTATTCAGTTTGAAAGGGTAGATCATTGAACATAATTAAAAGAATATACAGCTAAATTATATGCGAGGGGCAAAAATCAAAATCAAATCTCAAGACATTCCCACATAACACCACTCCTTCGCGAGCTGCACTGGCTACCTGTGACCTACTGGGTGCGTTACAAGGTTTTGATGACCATATTCAAGGTGCTCCATGGCACGGGGCCTAGCTACCTTCGAGACCGTCTTCTACCCCATACATCCCTTCGACCGACTCGCTCCCAGGGAGAGGGTCTTCTCCGGGTGCCGTCGACCGGACAATGCCAGTTGGCGGCTCCCAGGGGAAGGGCATTCTCTGTGGTGGGCCCTACCCTCTGGAATGGCCTACCTCCCGACCTCCGTTCCATCACAGACCTCCGCTTGTTTCGCCGGCACCTAAAAACTTATTATTTTCATCTGGCCGGCCTAGCATGATCTACTCCACACCCATTATTTTATAACAAATCAAAATTGTAATTTGGGTTTTAAATTTAAACTTATTTTAAGCAGGGTATTGATTTAATTTAGTTATAATTTAATAATATTTGTATTTATGTATAATTGATTTTAAATCTCTGTTCGCTGCCCCGAGTCCCTTTGTGGTGAGATGGGTGCGGGTTATAAATGTGAAAAATAAATAAATAAAATTAAGGACAATCAAAATAGAATTAAAGGATGCACAGGTTTTCAAATTGTCCAGTACTGTTAATCATGATGATATAAGAAAAGTAGGGGCAGAAGAGGAATGAAGAAATCGCCAAATTAGGATAGATGTTTTAAGCCATGAACTCAATATTAACACTGAGAAAGAATTTATGGGCTGAATGCAAATTCATTCTTTGGACCAGATTGCACCTAGAGTTTAGTGACAGGAAACTGCTTCCTTCTGTCCTTCGTTCTGGAAACTAATAGTCTTATTGCTATAGTTCTCACTCATCATCGTCTTTATTTTCTCAAAAACAAAGAGGAAGAACTAATGGAGTGTTATATTAACCTGAATGGAAAAGAGCTTAAAATTGTTTATATGAAGACAATAATTAAGGGTTGCATAAAATCCTCTGCGGATTACTCCTCATGACTAGCTAAATGCAGCTTCTTCCAAATAACGATGATTTCTTAAGATCTCTTGCAGGATTTTTCAAGTTGTTGTATGATTTAGAGGCCTGTTTGATCAAAGATTAAAATGATGCAAGCCAAAGAAACACTGATATTCCATAAGCAATGATATATTTGTCAAAATAATCACATCTGTTCTGTTTTTAATTTTCCAGAAACTCACTGAATTCAATCAGGACTTTCTAATAAATAAGGGGGATGCGGTGGCTCAGTGGCTAAGATGCTGAGCTTGTTGATCAGAAGGTTGGCAGTTCAGTGTTTCAAATCCCTAGTGCCGCATAACGGAGTGAGCTCCCATTACTTGTCCCAGCTTCTGCCAACCTAGCAGTTTGAAAGCATGTAAAAATGCAAATAGAAAGATAAGAACCACCTTTGGTGGGAAGGTAGCATTATTCTATGTGCCTTCGGCATTTAGTCATGCTGGCCACATGACCACGGAGACATCTTCAGACAGTGCTGGCCCTTCGGCTTTGAAACGATGAGCACTGCCCCCTAAAGTCAGGAACGACTAGCACATATGTGCAAGCCTTTACCTTTACCAATAAATAGGTCTGTGCAGAACTAAGCTAAAATGTATTTCTTATTTTGAAAAGAGAGAATTTCTACTCTCCTATACAATTAATAATATTGATTCTTAAAAGTTTCTTAGGAATTGCAAATCTGATTTCAAATTATTTGTTTAGAGTTAACTATTTTGCATAACATTGTTTTTACTAAATAGCAATAGCACCTAGCCTTTAAATGAATGTTGAGGTTTTAAATGTAGTTTTATTACTCTTCCTTAAACAAATAAGGAAACAAAATATAAAAGATCCAATTTAAAAGCAACTTTAACTCCCCTAGAAATGTAGCTGGCCTAGTTTTTGATTAGGAAAAAAGTCCAAAAATGTTGCAAAGAGATATGTGCAAACACAGGTATTTCTGTGCAGTCAATTAGCACTCACAAATATAGATCAATACCATACAAATAGAGTCAAAGATGAGATAGCTATTGATGAAATCAAAAGCAGAAAAAAGTCATAGATCAAATGAAGTGTTTTCAAACATTATAAAAATATTGGCTGTTGCACTATGTATACAATTTCTATGAAAATAATTAGACATCATAAAGGGAGGAAAAACCATTGTAAACCTTCATATCTGTGATTGAGGCTTGGAATCTAGATGTATTAATCTGCATTATTAATTCACTGTTAAATACACCCAGTTGGAAGGCCTGGTTGTTTTTACATTAAAATTAGGCCTTTGATGTCCTTTAATGTTTCACTGTGGCCTCTAATTTGTCAGGATACAAATGTCCCAGCAGCTGTTGGAAATATTACTTTTGCAGTCATGGCTCTGGCCAATAAAAAAAATCCCAAGAAGTCATCTTCCTATCTGGCTGCAAAAAATAGCACAGAGAAAGTAGTCATCTCTTTGAAGTATCACTCCAATTATAGGTTTTAACCCCACAGGTCACAGTTTGATTATTTACACAGTGCTTGTGTAATTCTGTCACAATTCTAAGCTTTCTGTAGATCCACAGCATTTGCCAGCTCCAATAGAGGAAATTTCAGGTGGCAGTTCTGATGCCATTGACCTGTATTTGATAGGGTTAGACAGCATTTGGATGATCATTCTATATCTTAGAATTACTTTTTGTTACACCGTGGTTTAATGATAAAATCAAAAGAAATTTGGCTTGCATTTCAGTCACCACAAAAACCGTTTTAAAGTGTATTACTTATATCCTAAAATATAGAATGTGTGCATTTATATGCGTTTTGGTGTATTTATGCATGTGTATAAAAGAGAAAGAACACATGCACATAATATTGGCTTGGCAAATCTGGATTTGTCAAATAAAAATGCATATAAAATTTAGTCATGTGCCTCTTTATTCTGAAGTTAAGTGCTGGTATTGATGCTTGACATACAAAATGGTCATGCTGGTTAAATTGTCTAATTTTATTACATTAGACACTTCTTGGCAAATGCATCTGCCAGCAGGAACAGTAAATGCTGCATTTGGGTCAACCCAGCAGCTTTGTAATTTCTGATTTTGCTCTTTCTCTCCCCCTTCTCTACCCCCACCCCCACCCCCAATTCTTAAGATTTGTGACTAAAAACCAGAATCTTTTAAAATTGTGTATCAAGCTGACAGTTAAATTAGAAAAAAATATCATTCAATATTTTTTTGAATTATACCATTTAAATCATCTGCTTTTTCTATGTATATTTTTCAACCTTGATGGCCTGATGGCTACAAAGGCCATCGGGACAGTTTAGAAAGGGGGACCTATAAGCAAACCCATACTACATACATTTAGCTGAAGTATATTTTTCAGTGGGCTTACAGCAAGGTAAGTCTGCCTGTGCCTCAATTTTGCAATTTGATTCTGTCCACGTTATAAGCACATCCCACAGATTCAATGACATGTCTTTCTAGGTTGATGACATTGGAAATCTGGCCTTTGATGAGTAGAGGTTACTTTCTGAAACTGATGAAAATAATTACTGCTGCAAATTTATTTTGATTATGCACTGAATTACTTTTCTCTTTCTGAAAATGGACATAGAGGATAGATTATGATTCTTGTATTGCTGAGGTAGGTTACATTTGTGGCTGATACCAAATCTCTGAGAAATATTTTACACCCTTTCAAAAGCTGCAGTCCATGAAGTCCAATGGTCTACTTTGTTAATAAATAAATAAATAAATAAATAAATAAATAAATAAATAAATAAATAAATAAATAAATAAATAAATAAATAAATAAATAAATAAATAAATAAATAAATAAATAATTTAATTTATAACCCGCTCTCTCTCCCCGAAGGGACTTGAGGCGGGGCACAGGGAAATTAAAAATGCATATAAAATTACAGACAATACAATATTAACAAGTAGTAATTAGTAGTAAGTAAAACTTGGCTAATTACAAGTATTTCCTTCATTGGAAGAATGACAGTGACAGATCAGTGATTTTTACCTCAAAATTTTAGCTAAGCCAATAGGAGTGTGGAATTAGAAAAATATGTCAATGACCTTATTAGTGTTGAAATGAGAAAAGCAAATAACTATGACATAAAATTCCTAATATCTGGACATCCATAATGTCCAAGGATATAAATTAATACTACAAATTTAGAAAAGCAGAATACAAATCTTCATAAATTGTCCTAAATTTCCTTTTCTCTTCTTTCTTCCAATAGACTAGAACACAAACATATTACTATCTCCAAGAATTTTTTATGCTAGTGTGGCCAGTCATAAGTACCAGAAGAGATTGATGTCTACTATGTTTTCTAGTTTTCTGCCAATCCAAATTATCTTTGTCCAGGACAAAATGAAACAGCACCAAAGATAGAACTATACAGCAAAGTATTTATTACAATCATAAATTAGCATACAGAATGGGTTCTAGCAACTTTTACTTTCTATGATTATTTACAGATGCCACTGATATCTTTTTAAAGTAGAATAAATCAAAAGCAGAGACATGCACCTTGATGGCCATGAAAATCTTAGCTGTGGATCTAAGTTATGGAAAACTTTCATTTAACAATATTAAATGAAATTTCAATTACATTTTAATATAATAAAATAGAATCAAATGACCTTATTTTTATTTTGCTGATTTAGCTTTGTCTACTTTAGTGTGTATAGTCCTTGGTTATCATTTTCTCCAAATTTAAATTGGATCCTTGTCATTCATTTCAATTAAACAGACAATTTAATTGTAGCACAACTTTCTAATTAGTTCCCTTTTTGAAAAATCAAGGATAGCAGAGAAACTCAATGAAAATAACTATGGCACCATTTTCGCTACTTTTGATTCCCTATCTCCATAGCATTCATTCTTACATTTATATCTCAAAGATATTTAACTAAATCTTTACCCAATATTCACATGAATAGAAATCCAAAGAACCAGGAAACTAGAGTTTAGAGTTTATTAGTGTTTATTGGTTTTTTATACCACCCTACTCCCGAAGGACTCAGGGTGGTGTACAGCCAAAATAAAAACACATATATAAAACTTAAAAAGAAAGCTTTTAAAAGACCTAATTAAAATATTTATTATTTATTTATTTATTTATTTATTTATTTATTTCGGATTTATATAACCGCATCCTCTCCCCAAAGGGACCCGGGGTGGTGCACAGGAAGTTAAAACACACAGTATCACAATATAAATAATTAAAACCAGATTAAATAAGTTATCCCTGTGCTAAAATTTAAAAGGTTAAAACATAATCCCATTTAAAACCCAATTAAAACAATTTATTGTACAGACTGTAGGCTAGGTAAATAACTTAGGCCAAGCCGGCCTGATGAAACAGGAGTGTCTTTAATTTCTGGCGGAAGGTGCAGAGGTTCGTAGTTGTTCTGAGGTCGGGAGGTAGGTCGTTCCAGAGGGTTGGGCCCACCACAGAGAAGGCCCTTCCCCTGGGCGTCGCCCGCTGGCATTGCCTAGTGGGCGGCACCCGGAGAAGTCCCTCTCTGTGGGAGCGGATCGGCTGCAGGGATGTATGAGGTAGGATGCGGTCTCGCAGGTAGCTAGGTCCCGTGCCATGGAGTGCTTTAAAGATGGTAATCAACACCTTGAAGCGCACTCGAAAGACCACAGGTAACCAGTGCAGCTCGCGCAGGAGCGGTGTTACATGGGAATACCTAGACGTTCCCAAGATCGCCCGCGCGGCCGCATTCTGGACCAGCTGTAGTCTTCGGGTGCACCCCAAGGGGAGCCCCATATAGAGAGCATTGCAGTAGTCTAGCTGGGATGTCACAAGCGCGTGAGTGACTGTGCGAAGGGCGTCCCGGTCCAATAAGGGATGCAACTGCCGCACCAAGCGTACCTGGTGGAAAGCCCCCCTGGCCACGGCCGTCACATGATCTTGCATAGACAGCCCGGTATCCAGGAGGACACCTAGGTTGCGTGCCCGATCCACGGGGGCCAGATGTTCGCCCCCTATGGTCAGTGATGGGATCAACTGGTTGTACCGGGACGCCGGAAACCACAGCCACTCGGTCTTGGATGGGTTGAGTTTGAGTCTGTTGCCTCCCATCCAGATCCGTACGGCTTCCAGACATCGGGACATCACTTCAACGGCATCGTTGAGGTGGTTTGGGGTATTGGCTGAAACATGGAAAAAAACCCAAACTAACCCTGATTAAAATAATAAAAATTTAAATTTAAAAATTTAAATTTAAAAAATTAAAAATCATGCTTTATGCCAGCCCAGTTTGTTGAAAGAGAAAGGTTTTGAGACCATGGTGGAAGGTGCGTAAGTCAGGGATAGTTCTTAATTCCGGGGGCAATTCATTCCAGAGGGCAGATGCTCCCACAGAGAAGGCTCTCCCCCTGGGTGTCACGAGTCGACATTGTCTAGCTGACGGCACCATGAGGAGACTCTCTCTATGGGAGCGTACGGGCCGGTGGGAGGCTCTTGGTGGTAGAAGGCGATCTCATAGGTACCCAGGTCCTAAGCCATGGAGCGCTTTAAAGATGGTAACCAACACCTTGAATTGCACCCGGAAAACCACTGGAAGCCAGTGCAGCTCACGCAGGAGGGGTGTTATACGGGAGCGTCGCCCCCATAAATACCCATGCGGCCGCATTTTGGACCAGTTGAAGCCTCCGGGTGCTCTTCAAGGGGAGTCCCATGTAGAGAGCATTGCAGTAGTCCAGACGGGAAGAGACAAGGGTGTGAGTGACTGTGCGTAGGGCATCCGGATCTAGGAAAAGACGCTACTGAAGTTAAATGTATTTCCCAAAAATGTGAATATGTTTGTCATTCTCCTTACCCACTCACACTTCTGAAACTGATAGTGCTTTCAAATATATTTTATGATGCAACTATGAAGCAAGTCTGCTATTTATAATAAAGATGTACCACTAAATTGGACTAAAGTTGCAGGTCAAACATTTTATATGTCTTGTAGAAATGTTCAAATTCACACATGATTGCTGCATTTTGCAAAATTCTGATATTAGTGATATATTTGTGATATCTTATTGCCTTTAATAATGATGTTTTGCTATGTGGAATCTGTTTTAAGAAGATATAATTTGAAAAACAACTTGACTTTCTACTTCACACCTGGTTTACTAGTTGCATGTGTAACAACCTTTGGAATTTAATACTGATGTAAAAGAATGGACCTAAATAATACATTGTAGCCTTGACCAGAAAATGTTTGCTTACTCACATAAAGTAATTTACCTCTTAGCACAGCTGGGTTTCCTTTTCCAAGTGTTTTATTTTTTATGAAGTAAAGAGAAAACATTATTTTTGTAAACCAATGTTTTAATCTAATTGATGACAAGTCAATGGCCTAGAATAGCAATGGTTACTTCAAAACACCTCTCAATTTGCACATTTTAGGGCCTACTAAGCTAGAGAACTGAAGCATGAGGCAAATGAAAAAATATGAAGTTCATAATCTATGGAGACCTGCATGTGTATAGCCATAAAAACCACAACTGCCAGCTCAGGTGGAAAAATGCTGAAGTGAGAAATGTATTCAATAAATAGAAAACACAGCATGGAGCTGAAAAGTGTGCATGAGAAACTGGTTAGGAAATTCGAATAATGGAAATGGAAGCAGATGGAGGATGAGTGTACATTAAACAGTAGTGTTCATAGCTTGTGACATAAAGCATTCCTCCGGAGGCCTAATTCTTAACTATCTTGAAATTCATTCAATTTAAAATATCATGGTCTTGTTATCATCTCATTTTTTTGAAATTTTATTGAAAATATTATTGTGATGGAATACATTTCACACATGGTGAGTATGCCTGAGGAAGGAAATACTGAATTACCATTTAAATATGTATGCAAGTTTTGCTGTTTGAAGTTTTACTTCTAACTTCTGGAGAACATGTTTTACTTAGGAGAATTTCTTTTTGGTTGGGCTGGATTTAAAAATAAGATCTGTAGGCTCAAGAACACTAAGTTAATGCATTTGCTATGTGTCAGAGGTTAGCATGACTCAAACCAGTAACCTTTGTCCTTCTATATAAGTCTCATATATGAAGTGCCCAAGGTTCTAGATTGGCTTTGTCTACTGTCTCATACAATTAAGCATAATAATTAAGAAACATTTCCTAGTTCATTTATGTCAGTTGCGTTTAGCTCTGACTACAGAGTTGCTACTACAGTTGTGGGTGTTAACACATAGATTTTTAGTCTTAATCTACAACAATGATGCAAGAAAAGAATGTCACATAAACTATATTGTCGATATTAGATAACAATATTCAGTTAATCTTTCTGATAACAGAATAGCATAATGGCAAAAGCCATTGCTTCTCACAATGTACATCTCTTAAACACTTTCAAAATCTACTTGAGAACAAACTACCTTGCACAGACCTCAATTTCACCATGTCAATTAGCTTTTTAAAACAACCAAACACACAGCTGTATAACTTATTTCTAATATTCTAATAAATATTCTATATATTTCTTTGTATATCTCTATGGAAAAACATAGAGCAATATCTACATAGGGAAAGAACAAGTACCATCAGTTTTATTAAAAGACAGTAGCTTTAAAAATGTACTGTAAACAGCTAGATTATTGTAAAAGAGGAAATATTCTGTAGTTCAATTATTTATTTATTTTATTTATTCGAATTTATACCCCGCCCTTCTCCTTGTTAGGACCCAGGGCGGCGCACAGGCATTATTTAAAAACCACAATAAATACAATATACAACATTAAAATATATTAAATTATTTACTCGTGCTAAAACCCATATTTAAAAACCCTACCAAATTATAATTTATGTATAAAAGTCAGAATGGGGGGCTATCCTAGGCCGGCTTGTTGGAATAAATGCGTCTTAAGACGTTGGCGGAAGAGGCGGAGGTCCAAGGTAGTGCGAAGGTCGGGGGTAGGTCGTTCCAGAGGGCCGGGCCCGCCACAGAGAAGGCCCTTCCCCTGCGTGTCGCCAACCGGCATTGCCCAGCCGACGGCACCCAGAGAAGGCCCTCTCTGTGGGAGCGGACCGGATAAAGGGATGTATGGGGCAGGAGGCGGTCTCGTATTATTATATAGGGAATACACGGTCTATGTCAATATACCAGTTTATAGGAATGTAAACATTTACTATTTAGGTAAAACGTCTTCCTGTCATTAGCTTGACTGAAGCTTTTGGTTCAATTCATTTCACTCCCCGAAAATCCAATAATTAAAACAACTTTATGGGGATGTTTATTAAAAAAAAACCTTACATATTAATTCTATGTAATTATAATATAGGTAGGTTGAGCAGAAAATAATTATCATGCATCTTTCTCAGTCCTTCTCTCTCTACAATAGAACATAGAAAGTTTTCAGGCTGACTTGTTATCAAGTTAGGATCTTATTTCTGATGTGAGCTTTTAGCAAGGTGGTCACAGCTGGCAGCAGGTGGTTCAGAAAATGCCCATTTTATTTAGCATTATTTTCTTCTGAAATGCTTCACAGCTGATGCTCAGCAACAAATGTTTCTCACTGTGTGAACATAGGGAATATTACATATTGTAGGACTGTAACAGGAAAGAACTTGAGAAATGTCCTTTCTTGCTCATTATTTTCAAATAAATGGCATTTATTCTCAACTCTGTATGGACAAAGAACTACATGCAAGTAAATCTATACTGTACGTTGTACATTGTGCACTAGGTAACATTAAGAACAGTACACGTTTACTTGCATGGTTAAGAGAGCGCTCTTTAAGGCAGATGGGTGGTTTAGAAATAAGAAAAATAAATAAAAAGAAAGAAAGAAAGAAAGAAAGAAAGAAAGAAAGAAAGAAAGAAAGAAAGAAAGAAAGAAAGAAAGAAAGAAGAATTAGATGCTCATTAAGTATCTATATAAAGCATCTGCAAGCATCCTCAGTAGGTGATATGATACAGAAATCATTTCTGGGCATACAATATAATTTATTTGAGAGCCAGTTTGGTATAGGATTAAGGCTAGAATCTTAACAGGCTGCAAATTTTAGTTCACCCCCTTGGCATGAAGCCAGTTGGGCCAGTCCTTCTCTCTCTCAGCGTCAAGAAGGAGTCAGCAATAAACCACCTCTGAAACACTTGCCAAAAAAGCTGCATGGCCTAGTCCACACCCTTCTCAAAAAATCAAAATGGACTTGAAGGCATAAACAAACAACAAATAAAATCCATTTATGCAAATGCATGGCGTGTGACTAAATAAGGAGGTAGTTTCAAATGGACCACTCTTCAGTCCCAAGGTCAAGAGTTTCTGGATTTGAATGTATTAATATTTTATGAGATTTTTTTTCTGCTGTCAAAGATTGCATTCCTGAAGAGACCCAGGTAGTGGGTCAAGAACCAGAGGAGGCATCTTCTCATTGGCTCCCCCCTCCATTTCTGAAATCCTCCTCTTATTTCCCCCGCCCCTCTCTCTCATATCTCTTACCTTCTCTCAAACTGCAACCTGGAGAGAAGGACAAATAGTTCTTACCAAAGGCCTGAATGAACTCTTGCAGAGGGCTTTTGAAATAATGTTGAGAACTATATCAAATTAATCTGAGCACTGCATGTGCCTTGGGCTACAGGTTACCCACTGCTGGGCAATACTGTATAAAATGCAGTTTTCTATTATAGATCCTTTTATGCAATATGGAGGAACATTTCCCTTGTTTTCCCCCCTACTATAACTCCACATACTTTTGCATTACTGGTATATAGTATGAATAGTTTAGACCATCCCAGGATGTATTTGCCAAGATCTTAACTCCTACAAAGTGACCCTTCTCAGCATCCCTCAATGAAAAGTGCATTAAGTGAAAAGACTTTCTTTTTCGCAACCATGTTAGGCGGTGTCAGAATCTTCCCCTGCGGAAACCAGCACCTCTACTTTTTATTCCATGACTGAGAACATTGAACTTGAGGTAAACAAACATTCACTCTTGCCCTGAATGTGTGCAGTTTCACAAATTTGGCAGTGATGATATCACTATTTCTTTCTTATGCTTTAACAAAAGCATAGTAAAATTGTTATATTGTATAAACATATAACTTTTATAAGAGTTAAATTGTATAAATAAATTGTAACTTGTAACAAATGATAACAATATACTTTTGAAAAAAATAATAATTTGAATTTCTGTATTTTGGTGGCTACCTGATTATTTTCAGGCTATATAAAAATGGTTTGAAGTACCATATACTATACAAGGCCAAATGCCCCGAACAGTAATAAAACATTCCATTTATCTGTTTAAAATAAGAAAACCCAGCCATACCAATATCACTCAATCTCCCACCATTAATCTGAAATTCATCAGTAGTGCATACTTAAATCATGCCAAATTTGAGCTTTCAAATACCATATTCTATATTTTGTTGGAATTTTGTGATCCTTTTAGAAGGCTAAAGTTGCAAAATGGATTAGAAAATGTAAGGGGGATCCTGGTCACGAGAAAAATTAGTCTACAGGGCAATGGATGGGGAAACACTGCCATAACATGTGACTCTTGGTACAAATACTACTGAAATGCCTTCTAAATTATCAAGCAAGTAAGGCAAACAGGTCTTCATTTATTCTAAAATAGATTTAGAAATGGGTCCTAATCCCTCCACTCTCTCTAACTGGCTAAACGGAAATAAATATATATTTATTTGAACTTATATCCTATGTATGCTATTTTTAGTTTTATTTATTTTTCACAGGAGAATGTGATGAAAAATTAGAGTTTATTTAAAGATATTATATTTATAGTAATATTCAGTTGTGTCATATGCCTATATATGCATGTGAAAACAGCAATAGCACTTACGCTTATATACCACTTCCCAATACTTTAAAGCCCTCTCTAAGCAGTTTACGAAGTCAGTATATTCCCCCAACAATCTGGAAGGATGGAAGGATGAGTTAACCTTGAGCCTGGTGAGATTTGAACTGCCAAATTGGAGGCAGCAGTCAGTCAGCAGAAGTAGCCTGCAGTAATGCATTTTAACCACTGTGTTGCCAAGACTCAATGTTAGGAGTTCCTCGAGTTTTCTTTTTAAATCAACAATGGCAAAATTGCATACAGTTTTTCAAAAATTTACTGTAACAGTGCCTGAATTTATAGATCCAGCTTGGGTTATACCTTCTCATCAGCATTTTCCATACCACTTGTAATTTTTTAATGTATACACATAGTCCAGCCTGAGCAAAACCCCTGCTTTTGGATTATTCATATATTAGGATTTGCCACTAATATATCAGCCACAGCATAAAATATTATTATTCCTGGAGACCAACTGTTTACCAGAGTATAACACAAACTCTCCTTCTGTGACTCATTTCATCACACTATTTCACATTGTGATGTTTCAATGTGAAATGAAGTTTTTTCATGCTGTGCTTCTGAGTAGAAAAAAAAGACAGACAACATATGATAAATGGTAAGTATTCTGAGAGAACCCTAGCAAAAAACACAGTATGGAGTTATTATATGTGGTTAAATAATTTAGGCAATAAACGTGCTTGTTAACATTTTAGAACTCAATACTATTTATATGACTTACACAGGAAATCCGTAAGATTTGGCTGGCAGAACTTCATCTGATTTCCTATTAAGAAACAAAAAATAAAATCAGCCCTGAAAAATATTTGCAATCTATTTGATTAGTAAAAACCTAGAACTGATATTGTGTCACTATCCAGTATTAGATTACAGCCATATTTTTCTTTGGTGCAGTTTTATTTCAGTGGTGAGATAATCAAAAGTGGAACAGAGATTTGTTGCTCTAAATTTGTTATTGGTTGTTTTTCTCTAACATGCTTGATTTGGATACGAAAGAAATCTATTTTTTTAGCTTTGCATGCTACATAGAATTGTTACAAAATCAGATAGGCTGTCTTTAAAGAGTACAGTACACAAATGAGTAAACAAAGAAAATCAGGATAATATGTATGATAGTGAAAATAAGCCTAGCATTTTGTGCAATGCAGTCTTTGCTTGAAATAGTCTTTTAGGAAATGGGTAAAATTGCCTAAAATTGAGAGAGAAAAATCAACATTGGGAAGGGGTTAGGCTTGTGGTCAAATGCTCACATACCCCATTATTATAGTTCTTTCTTGCCTTTTTTATTCCATGATTGTGCTATTCCCATATGCAACTCCTGCTCACTTTATTTCTCTTACCCTTTTTCATTTGAGACTTCCATTTATTTTCTTCTTTCTGCACTGAATCCTGTCTAAAAAAAATCAATGTTCTGATAGTGCCTTCAACTAACGGTTTAGATTTTTTGTTTTATAGGCCAACACTGTTAAAATTACTTTTTTCTTCTTCTTTTTTTGTAGACCAACACTATCATTAGCTGCAAAAAAAGAAGACACATTTTTTGGAAGTTTTTGTAGTATTGTCTTTTCCATGTCAGAAAGTCTAGGACTCATTTTGCCCTAAAAGGAAAAACTGAAGAAGAAGAAGCAACTTCTTCATTCTTCTTTTTATATATACTTGCAATATGAAAAGCCTTGTTTGTTCTGTACCTTCCAGATTTTTCCCCCAGGAGATAATAAATGAGAGAGTTCCTTGAGACAACTTCTACTTCCTCTCGATAGATATGCTTGAAAAGGGGGCTTCTTTGACCACGGACGTATTGTTTTCTCTGTTTTCTCCAGGGGCCTCTTAAACAAGGAAGTGTAGATCACTCCAGCAGGTGCAGTGATACCCCAGGCTGTTCAGGAACACTCTTTCCTTAACTGGGGGGATTTCTAGAAAGATATAAAAAGTAATGTTGTACACGAATCTGCCTTGCAATTTTTAAAATGCTTTATTCCCTGTGGAATCTCTTTATAAGGGAAGAAAATACTTGATAAAGAAAAATCACGGCATATTATTTTTTCAGTTATTATCATCTTACCTGACAGATTTTTTAAAAAACGAATTGAATGAAAATTGGCTAAAAAAAGTGCACAAGTATTTTGATGATTGTAGGGATAAACATTCTTAGGAATATTGGTGTCCTGGGAAAAAGAACAAAAGCTATCGCTCAATGATGTTAATTATTATTGTTATTTTGAAACAGGAATCTGCCTGCAAATGTGTTCAATCTATAATTTCCACTTGCATATTGATTTAGAACATTTTGCAAATTTTGTGATTGAAACATCTGATCTAATTTTTGAATAATCATGCTTCTTCCCAACCATATATTTTTATTCCATGTTTCCGATAAAGGACCTAAAAGAGAGACAGTTAAATATTTCCATACCTAACATGCAAACACCATTCTTTTCATGCAAAAGCAGCTTTGGATGCAAAGCACAACAGTAATTTTTTTAAGGGCAGGCTACAAAGTATATAGAATTGTGTAAGGCATGTGAAAAACAGGATGGTTTTTTTTAAGGATGTTTGAAGTTGATTTTGTTTTCATTTTTATATGTAGTAAACCAATTGTAAGGTTTAAATTGAAGTATTTGTATATTCTTATCTCATTTTCATTTCATTTCATTTATTCGACTTATTAACCGCCCCCTCTCCCCTAAGGGACTCAGGGCGGTGCACAGGAAATATAAAAATACAATATATCACAATAAATACATAAATACTTAAAACTATATTAAATTACACCCTGTGCTAAAAACTATCCCATTAAAAATCCCTAAAGCCCAATATAACATTTCTCTGCTAAACAACTGAGGCTGAATACGGTAGGTTAGGCCAGGCTGGCCTGTTGGAAAAAGTAGGTTTTTAGTTGCTGGCGGAAGGAGCGGAGGTCCGTGATAGATCTAAGTTCGGGGGGAAGGTCGTTCCAGAGGGTCGAGCCCGCCACAGAGAAGGCCCTTCCCCTGGGCGTCACCCGCTGGCATTGCCTAGTGGATGGCACCCAGAGAAGTCCCTCTCTGTGGGAGCGAATCGGCCGAAGGGATGTATGGGGTACGATGTGATCCTGCAGATAACTAGGTCCCATGCCATGGAGCGCTTTGAAGATGGTAACCAGCACCTTGAAGCGCACCTGAAAGACCACAGGCAGCCAGTGCAGCTGGTGCAGGAGCGGTGTTATGTGGGAATACCTAGAGGTACCCAATATTGCCCGTGCGGCTGCATTCTGAACTAGCTGTAGTCTTCGGGTGCACCTCAAGGGGAGTCTCATGTAGAGAGCGTTACAGTCATCCAGACGGGATGTCACGAGCGCATGAGTGACTGTGCGAAGGGCGTTCCGGTCCAATAGGGGATGCAACTGGTGTACCAGGCGAACCTGGTAAAATGTCCCCCTGGGTACAGCTGTCACATGATCTTCTAAAGACAGCCGGGTATCCAGAAGGACACCCAAGTTGCATGCCTGATCCACGGGGGCTAGATGTTCACCTCCTATGGCCAGTGATGGAATCAACTGGTTGAACCGGGGCACTGGAAACCACAGCCACTCGGTCTTGGACGGGTTGAGCTTCAGTCTGTTCCTTCCCATCCAAATCCGCACAGATCTTCCCATCCAGATCTCAAAATGTCAGGAAGCTGGGTTTCTGATTTTTTACAAGTAGGAGCTTTAGGACCTTAAAACAGAAAGGTGTGCAGCCCTAAGTCTCATGACCCTAATTTTATTTTATTTTAAATTGTTTTGTATGTATTGCTTTTATACTTCTGTGCACCGCCCTGAGTCCCTCCGGGGAGATAGGGCGGTATATAAATATGATAAAAATAAAATAAATAAATGTTGCTTTTCCATAGCCTAGAACTTTCTATAAAAATACATTAAAATAATCTCAGGAGCTTTGGTGCTTTTTGTTGCAATTTTTCATTGCCAGTGGAGAAATGACTTCATGTTCCACTCTATTTATTCTATGGCATCCATCCTTTTTCCCTTTGTGAATGGGAAATTAACCCCGTTTCTCTAATCAGTGATATTTAGATGGTGTAAAAGTGTTGCCTATATCTCAGAAATGCCCTCCCACAATTCCTAATCTGTTGGAATTCCCATTAAACTTTATATTTATTTATTTATTATTCATATTTGTAACCCGCACCCATCTCACCACAAAGGGACTCGAGGTGGCACTTTCCTTGCACTTTCTACCTCCTACCTGATCCTGTAGACTGATCTAAATATGAAGGCAAGATATATATTCTGATTGTCTCATTCCATTCCTTGATTCATAACATTGTTATATTAGAGAAAGTTGAAACGTTTGTGTTTGTGTTTCTGTGTGTATATGTCATTCTATAACCAGTTCCTTTTGCCTTTTCTATATATAGATACCTCTGTCTGTTCCAAGTGAACACACTGGTTGCACTGCTTTTGAAATCAGTAATTAATGCCAAGTGCCATGTAGAAATGCCCTCAAGTATTTATTGTATTATTACCACAATAGCTAATTTTTAGCTAAGACATCTTTTTATTAGCACATAATACTATTTTATTAGCACACTGAAATTTTGAGGATCATATTGCTTTTAAAAATACATTAAAAAAAATACCTGTAGTGGTTTGGAATGACATTTACTTCCAACTATTTCCAACACGAAGAATTGATTTATTACACACCTACTCCATCTGACATAAGGTAATAAACTCTGATGTATTAATCACGTAATTTAATATTTATGGTATTTGCTAAAGACAACCATGATTAAAATTGTTGACATTTTAATAATGATACCCTAGAAGTAACTAAAAGATTTGCTATTATTAGACTCCATATTAGAACAGTTGGTCTCCCATATGACCTATCTAATACAAAGTGATATGCTCTTCTACTCTTCCTACTTGTTCTGAATAGCTAATGTAAAAAGCAATTGCTGTTCTAATTTCCTGTGGATTACTTGGCTTAATGTGCAAACTTTTTTTTACTGAAAATGAATTATAAAATAAGACAGAAGGATTATGTGGACCTTTTATTATGAATCACATATCTGTTGTGAACTCAGAGAAATGACGTATAGCTTAGGACAGTTTTAATAAAGTTCTATTTTCTTAGGAACCTGTTCTGCTTACTCAGAAAATATTACATAGGTTGAACTAGCAGATATAAAAAAGACAAAGCTAAGCTGAGTGAGATCCGGTTAGTATTTGGATGGGAGACTACTAAGAAACATCTGGTTGTAAACCAATTTGGAAGATTTTTTTAAAAATGGCAACAATAATAAAACATTTCCATACTGTGTCCATAATATTCCCAAGAAAACTGTAAGGATATGTCTATAAAAGCATCCAAACATGAGTTTTGATGGACTGTTTCTGCATGAAAAAATGATGCTCAAATTATGTTCTAGCATATTTCTAGCTATTTGCTGAAATATGGACATCTCCCTTGAAATGTTCAAAAATGACTTGGCTCATCTTGCAATATCAGCTGTCAAAAATCAGCACTGATAGACTGTTCTTTAACAAATAAAACAGTGGAATGAACTCTTTTAATAAATAAACCTTCAATATGACTGAAGAATTTAAGACGAAGACAGTGTGACAATTTTTAAATGACTTTGCAGCCAAGGAACAAGTGTAGCAGATTTTCTTTATATTTATATTATTATATATACCACTCCTAAATGATTAATATGCATTTTAGACAGAGATGTCACCCTAAGGCAAGAGACTTGGAAACAGCTATGTAAATATATATATAGATATGTGTAGTTTCTAGGTATTTTTGCTTAGACTTATAAATATTTTGAAATTTTGAAGGACTTTTTGACACCAGATAACTGCTAAGATGACTTACAAAAAAGCATTTTAGCTTACTATGTAAATGCAATACTATACATTTCCAAAGAATCTTTGTAACTCCAGTTATTTATAATAATTATAAGGAAATTTTAGTCTTACACAGTTAGCCCTTCCAGGATTCTTTGATGAAAGGCAATGATCACTAAATCTTTGTGATGGTCAGGTCTTTTAATTAGCATTCCTCTTCATTTTTGAAAGTTTGTTTTCAGTTTCAGACACAGTGGTTTTTTTTCTTTATGAACCCAAATGTCACCAAATAAATTCCACTAGCAGATCTATATTTTTAACATAATGGTTCTATAACTCTTTCTCTTTCTTTTCCCCTACTCTCCCTACACACAGACATATATTAATTAAGAAAAGACAGAAAAACAGGGCTGCTTAATGAATGCTCAGAAGTAGCATTTCAAAATTATAAAGAACAAGCTCTTGCAGAGTAGGGCTATGTAAACTTCAAAGGGTGCTTCACTTTGACAAAAGTTGTGCAAAACAGCCCTTTGAAACTGCTCTTCTGAAGCCGCCTGCCCTGAAGTGAACTAGCTATGGAGCTTTGACTTGAGCTGCTCCAAAGTCTTGTCTGGCAGTTCTGATAGCCAAAACATACTTTTGTACATGGATAGTGCAATGCAAAATGTCCTCTTGAAGAGAATCATGCTGCCTCCTCATCTTGACATGAAAACTTGAAAGAGCTTGTTGAGACAAACTCAAGCTATCTCATATAGTCTTAAGAGAGAATATAAATTAGAATCTACGTTCAAAGCAGAAAAGGATACATTCTGTTTTCTTTCAGACAGATCTCTCTCTCTCTCTCTCTCTCTCTCTCTCTCTCTCTCTCTCTCTCTCTCTCTCTCTCTCTCTCTCTCTCTCTCTCTCTCTCTCTCTCTGTGTATTATATAAGGATGTAAAACCAATTCTGAAAATGAATCTCATAATTATTGATTTAGTCACATCAAAACTGATAACTGAAGAATTTATATTAGCAGAAACAGAAAACAGTCCAATGTCTATTGACTTCGTAGTGTTCCTTATACAGGCTCTTAAACCAGAAATTAGTTTGTACCTGGTATGAATGACAATACCATGCAGATTTTATTTTCGGCCCTGCCCTAAAACCTGTCTAGAAACATCTCTGAAATTATGTTGAATGTAATACTCAGTGCCACTCCTCAGTTATGATTACTTTGTTTAATCCTCAGGAAAGTAGAAGGAATCTATAGTTGAGGAAAGGAACAAGATGGTGTAGGCCAAATGAAGAAACTGCAATTTAAAATATGTCTTGCTTGTCTGCCCTGTATCGTTCCATTTAGCAAAAAAAAAAAAAAAAAAGTGAGATAGTCACAGTAAAGAACAGGTATGGACAACCTGAAAATCTGCAGCTTCATATGGTTATCAAACACCTTTATCATATTTTACTGGAATCTACTGCTTCTCCAATACTAACAACTGATGGCATTATTTCTACCTTTTAAAAAGGAAATTATAATTGTAAAATATTTGTTTTTGAAGGAACTCCTTACCGTATAGGAAAGACCACCCGAACATCAATGAAACCTCTGTGCTCTCCAGAAAACTTTTGTGCTTATGACAGCCAGGAACACCCACTTCTGATGAGGAATGTTGCACAACACCTTCATTTCTCATACTTTCTTATATCATAATGTGGAAGCTCCTTTAACTTTAGGGTAGAAGCATAGGCTTTGCATGCCATGTCAATGACTGGCAGCAGATTCAAAGTGATTCTAGTTTGGGGCAGTTGGAAGATTTTATAGGACAAAAATTAATGTCATAAGCAGTAGTGGTATGTTATTATCTTCACCACTGAAATTGTGTCTCAACCTTCCCTTTGTGGCAACTATTATTTTCAAGGTAAAAAATGATAATGGCAACATGTTTTCAAAGTCTGAATGTATCAATTCAAATTTATTAGGAAATAGACAAAATTTTCAAATAATGATGCAGAACAGCAGATGCAAATAATTTGTGTCTGGCCTAATCTGAAGTGAAACTATCTCACTTTGTCATCATGCAACTTGGATGCCTTTCACATTTTTTTTCATGTTTCAGTCACAATCCATCTGGATTACTGCAATCTGCTTTCCATGAGACTGAATTAAAGACCACCCAGAAATTACAATTGGTCCAGAATGAGAAATCACATGCAATTCTAAATGCCCCATGTTTTCCATGTTATCTGTCTGTTGTGTAAACTGCACTGGTTTTCAGTTGCTTTCCAATTGAAATTGAAGGTGGTTATTTTCATCTGTAAAGCCCTTCATGGTACAGCTTGTTTGCAAGACCTTTCCTTCAAATTCTGCCCATTCTGGTGGGATCGCAGATGTGTGCCTTCTCATGCTACCCCAATTCTACCCAATAGCCTCCCACATGAAATTCTTTCATACAGAAGAATACGAGGACCTAGCTCTTCCTTTGAGTACTGGGCTAAAATGGGATGAACAAATGAATATAGAGTAGGGTTATTCTTGTGGCCCAGCCAGCTCCGGATGAGCTGCTCTAGTGAGGAGTCCTATGAGTCAGCTCTAGAGGAGGAAACCCAGTTTGTCCCGGATGTCAGGCTAAGGATTGAGAGGAGGCAGTTAGTAGAATGACGCCATCAGAGATAATCAGTATCAGCTACCTAATTGCCTAGCCCTTCCCAAGAGGCTTTAAAAGAAATCCTCTGTGAAGAGTAGGTTTGCAGGAAGCAACAGAGAAGCTTAAGAGTCGGAAAATTGTGTCGTGTAATCTTTCAGTCTAGTTCAAGTTAGTTCAGGCAAGCTGCCAAGTAGCAGTCCATCTAGTTAATTATCTTGTGAATGGAGCGAGTCAGAACAGGTTATCATGTGCCCTGAGGAAAAGGGTATGAAGTGTTCTTACATTGTTATTTTATTGATCTTATTTTGAGTCAGCTAGAATTATTATATACAACAGATAACGCATAAAGTCTAATCAAGTAAATAAATTATTCCATCATATTCATTCCCACTTTCTTGTCTCCATCCACCAGTTCAAGTCATTATGTCTGGGTAAAGATAAAAGTGAAGTAATTGACATTTGATATTTAAACAAAAATGCTTTTATAATTATCTTTGGCAAAAATGTATTGCACATTTTCAATCAGCTCCATAGGCAAACTGCACTTACTAGAGTCAGAAGGACAACCAACTCAAATAAATCATTCCTTATTCATAGTTACACATATGTCATATAATCTTTGTTTATCTATAGTAAGAAATTGAGCCTACCTTTCACAATTTAACTACAGGTCATCCAAAGGACGGGGATCCTGTGATCCATGTAGGTTTCCCAAAGGAACAAAACACAAGACTTGCTTGATCCAGCACCTGCTGGGAAATTAGCCCTTAGGTATTTTCTCCTCTCCTTTAAAAAAATTGTTGCCAGACTCTGAAGAGAGAAGAAAAAGAAAGTCAGATGACTGGACTCCAAAATGCCATGATGAAATAATGAGTAATCAAGTCAAGTCACCTCTATCTTGATAGTTTCTCAGAACTAGGAATTAAAAATGAGGTGAAAGTCAGGCTACTATGCAGAGACTCAGACATAACACAGAGCATTCTATAATATTTGGACCTAAAGCAATAAGGCAAAGTAGTCTGGATTTATTTTCATTCAGCAAACAGTTCATAAAAACATTCTGTTAATACATGCAAAAATATTTGGAATATTTAATTGTCAGGCATCTTATGCTTTGAACTTCAACATATCATGGGTTGGGTTTGGTCTTTCAATTTTTTAAAAAAGCTGTCAATATCAATGCATTTATCAGACAAGATGGAGATATAGCTGCATAGGTTTGTGAAAATGTGATGATTTGGGGTTTTTTCCAGTTTCTAAATTATTCAGACATATATCTACTTTAATTTTTGTTTCTAGCAAAGAGAAAACATTTCCAATAAGTAAAAGACAAGATACATGGGAGGGGATGTTTCCATCTGTAGTTTTTCACTAAAAGCATCAAGACCAGCTGGTGTGTAGGCCTCAGGCTTCTACATTTTTGCAAATTCCTCATCTCTAATATTCAATGTTTCACTTTGACGTTATATATTTTTAAAAGGAAATCTCTTGCACAGAAAGTCCTCCAGGGGACAAAATAGGGTTACATTTGTCAAGCACTGCACAAGTACTAATTCAGTTCCTTTCATTGAAGACTGTTAGGAACTGCAGTAGATTGAACCTATGGTAATAATCAGCCATGTAGGATTGCTTCCCCCTCCCCTTTCCGATTTGATTGTAGGAACAGAAAGCCCAACAGGCAGAAGAGTACATGAAAGTCTTGTGGACTTTCACTGGAATACATAAGCAGATGTGGGCACTTCTGAACCTAGCCTTTAAAACCATAACTTCAATGTACTGCAGCAGGGTTTCTGAATGAACATCCAGGTACTGAATCGGGATATGCATCTTTCATATAGTGCGGCAACAAAGACTTCCAGCAGCAATATGGTATGCTTTATTAATAGAAATCAGCTCCACTGAAATCTAGACTTGGTGCAACAGGCAAAACAAGATTGAATGGAAAACAAATAATTTTTCACTCACAAGACTCAGTGTTCTTCCCATTTATTTCTTCTCTTCTCTACTTTTATCCAAATGCAGCAGAAGCGGTTTATTCTTCTCCTGCCATGTGTACCGCAAATCTTTTCTAAGAATGGAAATCTGCTAGATCACTGTTAAGTGCTTCCTTGTTGCCAAGCTTGGCAAAATAAATCTTTCAATGTATTCCAATAGAACCGCATGCAATTATTTTAAAGACTTTAAGGACAGAATAGATAAGAGGGAAAAAATATGCTCTGGATAAGAATTTCTTTTGAAAAAAAAATAGTGGTGTGATGGTTATTAATTTATTTCATTAAATTTATTACAGCTATCTACTCCAACAATGTGAACTTCTCATGTATCTATGAAAACTATGTAAGATACTTTCATTTTTTCTTCCACCTCTCTTCAGGCCCAGGCATGATCAGCGTCATTATAAGTGATTAAGGAATTTCCTTTGGTATTCTGAATATTTGATTTAGGGATATGGAAGGACTGTCTTTGTTACTCTTTGAAGGCACTTCTTCAGTTATTCACATCCTGCTTCAAATGATATCCCACTGAGCTAACTACATGCAGGACTGTGTTTAAAGGCTTCTTGTTCTTGGCAAGACTTTCCTTTCCTTTCAAAGTTCCTGTATCCTACAAGTAATTATATATTTTTGTGAGATACCATTATAGCATTTCATATATACTGGATAAATCTAACATACGGTATACATTAAGCAGTGTGGTACTGGAACCAGAAGTCCAAGGTTCAGGTAAGCTCTTGGCCATTGAAGTTCCTGAATAAAAGGTGGGATGTAAATCTAAGAAATAAGCAGATCTAATAGACTGAGAAGAGACAATCCATATTTAAGGTTAGGGGCTCCATGTAATAAAGTATTGAATATACAACAGCTTTAAACTTTCACAGTAGGAAACCATGCAGGACAATACTATTTTTTAAATTATAATATTACAGTATGCTAACAGAATATTGTGTGTTTGCATGTGCTCCCACCTATGTTTTGCACTGTATTTTTGTGAGAACAGCAGAAAATGTTCTGAATGTTTTCTCAGGCTATAGTCCTGCCCTAACCTCAGATTTCTTTATCTGACCATTATCTTGGTAGCAGCTCTTCCTTTAGTTCCTTAAAGTTATTCCTTCTGACCATTATAATTGGCTGCAGTTATATGTTACTCTTTGTTGATATTATTTAGAGCAGCACATATTTGACAACAGGTAAGCCAAGCTGAGGCTAGTGAGTTGCACAAAGCTTCACAACAAAGCAGGAACTCAAACTGGAATATTCATATGCCAGCCTAACACTGTAACTATCTTGCTAATGTATTTATTTATTCAATTTCTATGGCTGACCATCTCGATCGATGGTTTTGGGCAGCACTACTATTAAAACATTAAAAACATTTTAAAACAATAACACAATAAAAACTCCAAAACTATTCAGATTAATCATACATAGGAGCAAGATACTTGGCCAATTAGCAATATAGCCAGAAAATAATGCCCTTACACTCAGCATCCCAGGTATGAGAACATGTTTTTGCAGCCTTACAAAAGGTGAATTTGGTTGGGGTCATTCTAATTTCTGAAGGGCGAATGTTCCCCAGAGCAGGGATCACTGCAGAAAAAGCTTCTCCTTTGGTCCCCACCAGCTGACACAATCCGCAGCATGCCCATACTGCTGGACCTGGTTGGAGGGATAGAGAAAAAGGTGATTCCTCAGGCACTGCAATGCCAAGTGATGTAGGGCTTTATAAGTAATCACTAGCATCATGTATTGCACCTGGAAACACCAAGGTAACCCATGCATCTCATGAAGAAGTGGTGTTATGTGTGCCATGCATCTGGACCATTTATTAACTGCAGAGCCTCACTGTGCACCAGTTCAAATGGTTTTCAGAGGAAGCCCCATATAGAGAGTGTTTCGGTAATTTAACTTAGAGGTTACAAGAGCATGAATTACTGTGAGCAGGGCCTCCCATTCCAGGTATGGGTGCAACTGGTGCAGCACCCAAAGGTGTGCAAAGTCCCTCCTAGCCACAGCTTCTTCCAGCAGAAGCCACACATCCACAAGGGCCTCCTGATTGTGCACTGGTTCTCTCTGGGGCAGTGGAACCCCATCCAGAATCAAAGATGGAAGAACTTTGTGTCATATGTGTGTGTGTGTGTGTATCCATACAACACTGATAGCAGTGTTCTTATATTTTGCATGAAATGACACTCAGAATTTACAAAGGCTGTTGATCCAAGCTATGGGGCAGCTTTGAATAGAAGGCAAAACTTGGCGGAACTCTTCTCAGTTTTATCTAGTTAAAAGAATTAAAAAAAATAGATACAGGAATCCTCTACTGACCCTATTTAAATACATTCATTCCTACATACATACATACGTACTTAAAAGCTAAGTCAATCTTTTATGGCAGCCAATGCAGCATCCTAGTACAAAATGGCTGAAAAAGCAGAGATCGGGGATTGGTCAAGATATGCTCCTCAGGGTGCATGTCAGCCAACTGGAATGGAGGCATTTGCATAAGTTATTTACCTAGTCTGCAGTCTGTATTATAAATTGTTTTAATTGGGTTTGTAAGGGATTATGTCTTAACTATTTAAATTTTAGCACAGGGATAAACTATTTAATTCGATTTTAATTATTTATACTTTGTATTTGTGTTGTTTTAAATTTCCTGTGCACCGCCCCGGGTCCCTTCGGGGAGAGGGTGCGGTTATATAAATTTTATAAATAAATTTATAAATAAATAAAGAATAGTCGGTGCCAGTGAAAGGGGCAAAACACTTCCTTTAATGCAGAGCAAGACAATTCAAATGCAGGTCGTCTTCCCAGCACGTGGTAGTGATGGACTGAGGATGATATCATCATACCTGCTTTCAAAATATCTCTCCTCTCATGGAGACAAGCAAGAAAGATATATCAGCCCATGTCTGAGTTGAGCAAATGTGGACTGAAACTCAGATGAAACTCTTAGTGAAGGTTGAATTTGACTTAGCTTGCATATTCAGTATATCTAATACAAGCCATATCCTATACCAGGGGTAGTCAACCTTTTTATACCTACTGCCCACTTTTGTATCTCTGTTAGTAGTAACATTTTCTAACCGCCCACCAGTTCCACAGTAATCGTGATTTATAGGGAAGTCAATTAAATTAAAAAAAGGAAAGTGCTTTAGTATTGGACAAAACCCCTACAGTCCACCATGAAAGCTGGAACGCCCACTAGTGGGCGGTAGGGACCAGGTTGACTACCACTGTCCTATACCTTTCACATAAACTCCCATTTTATTACCATGTAGTCCTTATTTGGGGTAGAGTCAGGATAACTGGATGGAGCTGAGCAAAAAGATTGAATCTGTTCAATGAGATGCTGCATTTCTTGTTCAAACAGTTAAATCCCTTGTTACTCTGTAAACAGATTTCAAAGACTCTTATTATAAAGTAGATGATCTTATGCTACCTGTGCTATTATGTCCATTAATGGACACAAGCTCAAAAAATGATAGATTGCACAGGTAGTTTTTACAAAGTTTTAGTTGAGTAAAGTTTATTTGATTCAAAACTCCAGAATGATATTGACTATTTTTTTTATTTTAAAGTTACCCTCAAAAGGATGGAAGACAGGATGGATAGTTAATAGTTGAATGGGAGATCCTAGAAAATCACAAAGATGTAGCCTAGATTAGAAAAAGGAGGTGAGAGAAGGGAATGACCTTCTCCAGAAGAAGATAAAGAAGATAAAAATAAACTACAGTGATGAAGAAAGTATATATTCTTTATTTTCCAAAAACCATGGGTGGAAATATGGAATGACATAGACCTTATAAATTAATAACTGCTTTATTATAATGAGCCTCATGTTAATCTGACATGGAATAGAGTATGTGCTATCTCTTTGTGCATGGAGCAGTGCTGCAAAAATTAAGCGTTCTTCTGAAATAGACTGAATAAATTATACCATTTTATCGTTAATTATTACAAGTGGTGTAGGATAGAAATAATTTTGTCAATATTCTTCTACAATGCCTGTTAAGAAAAGTTTCTAGAATTTTTATTGAGGGAATTCTATTCTCATTCCTGCTGTAACTGTCTGAATATTATGTTTGTTTAATAATTCTTTTAATTTCTTTGTGGTTTCACTAGCAGATGTGTAACTTCTGGGTTTCCAAATAGCTGGTAGGGACAACTCTGACTATTGCACTGAAGAATTCAGGGGTATGTGATGGCTAAATGGTTAAGCTGGAAAGCCAACAGCCCAAGTTTGAGACCTGAGTGCCATGCAACAGGATGAGCTGCTGCTCTACTCTCTCCACTTCCTGACAGCCTAGCAGTTTGAAAACTTGCAAATGTGAATAGATAAATAGGTACCACTTTGGTGGAAAATAACTGTGCTCTGTGTTTCACCGTATGCGCCACACTCTGCACCACAGAAACGTCTTTTGACAGCACTGACTCAGTGGCCTAGAAACAGAGATGGGCACCGGCCCTAAAGTCAGGTATGACTAGTGGATTAAAATCCACAGGGACTCCTTACCATTACAGGATCAGATATGCCATAGTTTCTCTGTTATACAATATACAATATACAATAGCAGAGTTGGAAGGGACCTTGTAGGTCTTCTAGTCCAACGCCCTGCATGGGCAGGAAGCTTATACCATTTCAGACAAATGGATATCTAACATCTTTTTAAAGACTTCCAGGGAATTACAGGATCAGATATAGCATAGTTTCTCTGTTATGTAATATTAGAATTTTTTTGAAGCATAAAATCTATCATTCTATTAAATTATACAATTGCTTCCCTTATATATTTATTTGGCATTCATGATTTCAATATATATTTGTTGTTTCCCTTTGATATAAAAAATTGCACCTTTCAGACAGGTTTTGGATCTTTTCCTAATTAAATTCAGTTATGAAATTAGATTACAAACCACTTTGAAAAACCAATTTCTGACTAGCTTAAGGAACAAGTGTCATTTTTTAAAAGAAAGAAAATAAAACTTCTGCTAGGTATGTTAAGGATTCACACAGAGCATTAGAAAAATCAAGACAGCTGCACTCATATAATCAAAAACCCATGTTGCAACTAAAAAGGGGTTTGAATCTTTGATTAAGTGGTTATGGTTATCATTGACTTTTTTTCGCTTTCTCTGCAAATGTCCCTAGATCAGTGGTGGGTTTCAAATTTTTTTAGAACCTCTTCTGTAGGTGTGGCCTGCTTTTTGGGAGTGGCTTGTGACTGGGTGGCATGGCCAACTTGTAAAATGTGGTGAAACTCACTTAACAATGCTCTTGTTTAGCAACCAAAATGCAACCAAAATGTTGACTCAGAAACTCTGGCATTTGAAGCACGCAAGTCTTAAAGCTGTCAAGTTGCAAGACCCTTGCACCCCTAACCCTTTAGAAAAAAAACCCCAGGGGTGTTCAAACGTGACAGCTCTAAATCTCGTGAACTTCAACTCCCAGAATTCCTCCTCTCGCTCTTCATCTTGATGATGTGTGGATGGGCAGGGAGAGGGAGCTGGAACCGGTTCTAAATGGCACCTTAGATTTGAACTGACAGGAATCCACCCCTGCTGTAGACTCATAAATCCCAATCCAGGAGCCTAAGAAATTAAGGTAGCCCTGCCCCAATTTTAGGTAACAGAAAGCTATATAAGAATTTTGTGTATATGCACACTACAAGCACCCAACTAAAATTAGTGACAAATATACTACAATGGAAATATACATATAGTTGTTTTGAGAAATAGCCTTAAAAATATTTAACACCTTTTAAAAATATGTTTTTGTTCCAGATATCTTCTTCCTCATAAATAAGGAATAGAAAGAAAAAGAAAATGCTGCATGTCCCATCTGTGTCCATGCTATCATACATTTTGAATCACTGGGCTACCTGCTGCAACTTTTGAACTTCCACAAACATTTCATTCCCAATTTTTTTTTCTTGTATGACACTTATATAAACAACTTTTGTTTACATGGTTCTGCATGATTCTGTTCTTTGTAAGTAAAGGCACTACATTGGAACTGAATATATTCTCCAAGATGTTCATTGTTAGCCCATTAAGTGCTCCAAAAGGTAGCCCACAGCTTGTTGCTTGACTGCTATTTCATTTACTATTGATACTATTGATCCTAAACTAATGGCTATAGCAACTAGACTTAATATTGACAATGAAAATAGTAAAGTGGTGGAAAGCTTTTGACTTCTAGAATTTCTAGTCATTCCTGGAAGTCAGACGCTATCCACCACTTTACTATTTTCATTGTTAATGTTAAGTCTAGTTGCTATAGCCATTAGTTTAGTATTCTTTGTATTTAATCTTAGTTCTTTCTTTTCACTGCGCCTTTTCACTTTTATGACTAGATTTTACAGATCATTTGCATTTTCAGTTATCCAAGTTGTGTGTGTGTGTGTGTGTGTGTGTGGGTGTGTGTGTATGCTGGTCTTGTTGTATTCGGGTCTTTTCCCATGTAAGATTGAGATTGTCTTGGCAACGTTTCGGCGAGGTCTCACTCCCCATCTTCAGGTTGGTGTTTTCAGCTTTGTGTTTGTGTGAGTAAAGCATGCTCGGAGCTGCTGTCTTTCTATAAATCTTGGTGTGTGTGTGTGGAGTGCTGGCTTTGTTGCTGTAAGTGGCTTGATTTTCTGTATAGTTGTATCATGATTGGTAGATTGGTGCTGATTGGTGGTGGCTGTGTGTCCCTTCTTCTGGAAACCAGCTCTAGTCAATAAACGAGCCCCACCCACCACCCAGGTTATTACAACACAAAAGAAAGAAGAAGATATTTTTCAATTATCCAGCATGCATAATCTAGTATCAGCTTTCTAGACAGAACTCAAGTCTACACTGGATTTTTAGCAGCTAAAATTAGGAATATTATTTGCATGCTTGATTAAGCCTCTTTGCCTTGATCTTGGTTTGTTTACTGATCTCTACCAATATTTTAGACACTGTCATTCTCCAGATTTGCGGGCATAGTTTGATTGCGATATCAATTCCTTTTTTATTGTGTGCCATATTTCTATAGATAAGACATCAATTGTATTATGGATAAGGCTGCCTAGATTAAATAATGTTGGAAATTATTCTTTATTCCAGTATATAAAATGGCAAACTGAACAAGAAAATAGACAACTAAAAGAGAACTATACTCAATTGGAATCAAATCTTCAGGAATCAAATCAGATCTGATGCTTGAAGTGATCATCTCAGTTTGTCTTCTGGTAAGGGAGGTTCTTGTAAATAGGTAATATGTTATAAGATACTGACAATTCCACTGTACAGAATTTCAGTCTATTCCTATATTTAATTGATCATTTTTGATTGAATTCCCATCTGTCCACTGGTGTCCTTTTGCTCCACATGGAGGTTGGAACCGCCTCTATTCAGAAATTGTTTGGAGGACTTTGTTTTTATATGCCTGTTTCCTTTTTAAAGGTCTTTACAGATGTGGTTCTAATACTGCATTTTTCTCTAAGAGCTTTAGGAAATCCTTTGTTAAGTTCCTTCCTGAATTTTTTTTATCTTTCTTGGCTTTGGCTTCTCTTCTCTTTTTGGCTAATTCACTGTCTGTTCTGCCATCCAGTTTCCTGATATCTAGACCAAAAAAATAAAAATAAATACTTTCTTCCATTTCAAAGTTCTTCTGTTCTCTATCATGGAGGTTTAGGACTTCAAAGCAATTCCTGATTTTTGTTTGAAAATACATGTATTTGTTCATGATCCTAAAGTAGAAACCAGTTGGCTTTGTTCTTCTGGTTTAGCTTGATTTGGAATCTGCACATGAGCAGTTCAGGATCTTGTTTAAGGTCAGCCCCTGGCTATGTTTTTGATGTTATATATTGTTGTAACCTCAATTTTTCTTTTATTTTTCTGCATGACAGCATCAGTAAATAAATGCCCGAAAGCCGTGATGGCGAACCTATGGCACGTGTGGCACAGGTGGCACGTGGAGCCATTTGTTAGGGCATGCGAGGCATTGCCCTGTCACCTCCAGTATGCATGCATGTGCTGGCCAGCTGACTTCGGCCTTCTTTTGAGGACGTTTTTAGCCCTCCGGAGCCTTCAGGACGCTTCCCTGAAGGCTCCAGAAGGCAAAAAATAGCTGTACGAGCAAATCAGAAGTGACTTCTGGTTTGTTTGGAGGGCTGTTCTTTGCCTTCTGGGAAATCTCCTGAAGACTTCGGAAGGCAAAAAAAGCCCTAGAGCAAACCGGCAGTCTGTTCCCGAACAGCCAGTTTGCTTGTAGGGCCAGTTTTTCGCACTCCAGAGGCTTTGGGGAAGCTCCTGAAGCATCTGGAGGTCCTCCGGGCGGGGGCAAGGGAGGCTGTTTTCACTGAGGCTTTCTATTTTTGCTAGAGGCTTTCTAGGAGCCTAGGGAGGACTGAAAAAGCGTGCCAAAAGTGGGAGGAGGAGTGCTGGTCATGCAAGCAAGTGCACACATGTGCGATGGGTCACACACAGAGCATTATGCATCACACAACACCCCCCCCTGTGCTCCCCCTGCTTTTGGCACGTGAGCCAAAAAAGGTTCACCATCACTGCCCTAAAGTTTTTAATCTAGGCACATCATGTGCACCAATACAATGGTATTCCCAAAAATCCTCAGCTCATCCTCAATTGCATTTGATGTGAGGACTATCTGACACTATCGCTCAATTTATCTTGCCTGTCAGGGTAGTTTTCTCTATGAAATATAGGAATAGTTTCCTATTGCCTTGTCCTCTATAATATAAAACGATACTTTTACCATTTACACTAAAGTGACCATATGTATCCTGCTTTTCCTATATCACTACTGTTTAATACAGATGTCTGCTTTTTTAAAACTTGACAGCTAGCATGAACTTCAAGTCTTGAATAACTATTGGCAATATATACCCTGTTTCTTTGAAAATAAGACCTATCCCAAAAATGACCTAGCATGCTTTTATGTGTGTGCCTAATATAAGCCCTATCTGCAAAATAAGCCCTATTTAAGAGCCTGATCAGCTGGCTAGCTGCCCATTCTATCTGGTTGTTCATGGTGCCATAGCCATGAGGTGAGGTGGTGGTGGAGATGCCCAGTGCACCCCACATGACTCATGCCTGACACCTGCCTTGTCTCATGGCCATGGTGCATTGCTTGGCCTCCTGTACCACTGTGAGGCAAGGCAGGTGTCAAAGTATGGGTAGCCTGGCTGTGCAGGCCCTGGGGTAAGCCAATGTGGGTGCATGGGGCATCTCCACACACACCCTGCCTCATGGCAGTGGCACTGCAGTGGTGGGAAACAACCAGTGCTGGGAGCACCAGGTACCATTCTGGTACGGTGCTCCAGAGGACGGACCCGCCCACCCGTGCTCCTTACCTTTATTTGAGCCAATCAGGGCTTTCGCACACACACACACGGAGTGTATGGCACCTGTGCAATGCTCCACCGAGCAGCTGGAGTGTCGCAGAGCCGTCACGGATTGTTGCAGGAGGTAAGTACACATGCACGCATGCTGTGCTCATACATGTTGTGGACGTGCGACCCCATTGCACCATACTGTTTGCAACAGGATCCGGAACCTACCACTGTGGCACTGGCACACCTCATGGCCTCCTGCCCTGCCACAAGCAAGCAGAAGTGAACCTCCCGTACATGGGAGAAAATATGACACCCCCTGTAAATAAGTCCTAGTGCTTATTTTGGGCTCCAAAAGAAAATAAGATCTGGTCTTATTTTTGAGGAACCAAATCCTGGCAATGTTTCCTTTTCCATTCCATGAACTTTCCACCCTCCAGCAAGATGAGGTAGCATAGCAGAATTTGAGGAGTATTTGTAGATGGAAGTATAATAATAAAGAATGAACGCTCCTATTGTTGTTATTTTCATACTGATTTATTTATTGTAGATATCCTGCCCATCTCCCTGATAGGGCAATTTTTATCTTCATTTAATATTGAGGTCATATATTTTCACTAGGATTTTATATAACCATTTAGAGATCATGGAGCTGGTTTTCATAAAGGCTGTTTTCCATGAATCTAAGAACTGGACATGCATTTGTCTTCTTTCCAATATAGAGAAAATGATAACCATATGTTTATTAATATATCATTACCGACCAAATTTTTATTTATTTTTATTATTTTTATTGTATTTCCTTGCCCTAGCAGATGTCTCATAATTTGGCAATATTGCCATTGATCATACGTTCAGTTGACTAAACAACGTAGTTGTATTTTCATAGACAACTTTTCTTTTCCAACATTTAATTCACATCTTGGTTAAATTGCACCTTAGCTTTACATTGAAATAATAAGTTAAATTCAATTGTGCCTGTCAGCCAATGAAAAGTTATCAATCAGCTCAGCAGGTTTCCCCTGGCCCCCACCCTGTCTACTCTTGAACTTTGGAAGACATTCTGGAAGACATTTTTGGGGGTTAGAGAAGGGTTTTCAGGGAGCAGAACAGAAGGATAACTGGGTGTAGAAATGAAAATCTAATCTAAAACTCCAGATTTCCTACATTCTAATAAGGAATTATTTGCAGATGCACTAATAATTAAATTTAAAGAAAGAAAACATTTGCATTGTTTAATATACCCTGAAGCAGTAGTATTACTATCTTTTTTTCTCAGCTGTAATTATATGCTGAAATCACAAAGGATCCTTCTTAACTCTACACAAATAACTTAGTGGTATGGTAATAAAACCTAATACAAACACCTTGCTAACCATATGTAGTAAAATTTCAAAGGAAGAAACTATCTCATCACTAGAATATCTGACCCATAGAGGGTCTTGCAGATGTTTGGATATAGTATTTGGGATATAGCTCATTTCAGGCTCTGTATAGTGGAAACAAATTGTGCATTTATTCAGCTAAAGAATAACTAAATTCCCCCAAGAACCTTCAAAAGGTTTTTTGTTTGCCCTAGCTCCAAGTTCTGCTACTTTGGCAAAGAGATATTAACAATGACTTGTTAACAGTAAAGGACTCATACTTTTACCAGATGGGTTCCAGCAGAGACAGCAGTGTCATCTGCCTTTATTTTAATAGCTTCACTTTTTAAAAAAGGAATAAATAAGGAAAAGTGATGAATGAGATCAACATGACCTGGCCTTAGTTGAAGTCATGGTTTAAACTCTTTCCTTTCATCTTCATTGATGCCTTATTAAGGAAACCTGCTACATGAAAGCCATTCAACTACAATGCCTATGTATCCAAAGGTTTCATAGAAGTCAAGTCGATTGACCAATACCAACCAGACTTGGATTTATAAACATGACAGCTGCACAAACCTTGGACAATAGTTTTCTTTTTCTTTTTTGAGGAGTTTGGCCCTATTTGCAACCTTTTATCAGGGAGTTTGCAACACTCCACGGCATCCAAGATAAACCTATTTTGACACAACATACTGTACATAGGAAATATGACATGTTTCCCCCCCCCCCCGCCCTGTGTGTGTGTGTGTGTGTGTGTGTGTGTGTGTGAGAGAGAGAGAGAGAGAGAGAGAGAATATCTATCAGCATTAGTGGTAGACCAAGATTATAAGATTTTGGTGATTTTGATGTGAAAGAAGTTCAAATGCTTTGTTTGTTTGTTTGTTTATTGCTATAAGACATATATGTTAGTATTCAAATCAGCCAAAGATTTCTATAGTTGTGTGTGCGCGCACACCAGTGGTGGGTTTCTGCAGGCTCGTACCTACTCGCGAGAACCGGTTGGTGAAATTTAGAGAACTGATCAGAGGGGGTTCCACCGGCGTACCTGGAAGTAAATCTGGCCCGCCGCTGCCAGTGACCCAACAGGAAGGAAAGGAAAGGAAAGGAAGGAAAGGAAGAAAGAAAGAAAGAAAGAAAGAAAGAAAGAAAGAAAGAAAGAAAGAGAAAGAAAGAGAGAGAAAGAAAGAAAGAAAGAAAGAAAGAAAGAAAGAAAGAAAGAAAGAAAGAAAGAAAGAAGAAAGAATTTATCATCACAATTGAGTCCAAAATTTTGGTTGCTAAGCAAGAGCGTTGTTAAATGAGTTTCACCACATTTTAAAAGTTGGCCACTCCCACCCTATCACATGACTGCCAAGCCACGTCCACAAAATAGGCCACACCTACAGAGTAGGTTCTAAAAAATTTGAAACCCACCACTGGCGCACACGTATGTATAAATATATAGCAATAGCATTTAGATTTATATACTGCTTCATAGTGCTTTAGAGCACTTTCTAAGCATTTTACAGAATCAACATATTGCAATCTGGCTCCTCATTTTACTGATCTTGGAAACAGTAACAATAGCAATAGCACTTATATACCACTTTACAGTGCTTTTACAGCCCCCTCTAAGCAGTTTACAGAGTCAGCATATTTCTCCCAACAATTTGGTCTCCATTTTACCCACCTCGGAAGGATAGAAGGCTGAGTCAATCTTGAGCCTGGTGAGATTTGAACTGCCAAATTGCAGTCAGCCAGCAGTCAGCAGACGTAACCTGTATGTATGTATGTATCAGAAGTGGGTTGCTGCCAGTTCGGTCCGGATTGGCCAAACAGGTAGTAGCGGCAGCGGGAGGCTCCACCCTCCTGCCCAGATGCTTCTGCGCATGTGCAGAAGCTGCGTGTGTCTGCAGGAACATGCATGGGAGTGTGCCCAAACCAGTAGTAAAAAGTTTAGAACCCACCTCTGGAATGTATGTATATATCAAGAGTGATTCTATTAATCTGGAAACAGTATATAGGAGGGGTTGGATCATTTCGATTGTCATGTAGCTGGGGTATTTCAGAGTTGCTACAGGATATTTGAAAACTGATTCCACATCAGAGGTGGGTTGCTACCAGTTCTGCCCCGTTCAGCCTGGGTCGCAGAATTGGCAGTGACCTAGGCTTGCCATGCCCCCGAACCGGTTCCCTCACTGGCACTGATGCTACCACCATGTTGTTTTCTAGTGACCATGCATGCACAGTTCTCTGTAAATTGTTCTGCACATGCACAAAGAAGAATTTACACTGAACTGTGCATGCATATGCAGCATGCGAGCATATGTGCGAGAAGCGAACTGGTAGTAAAATCGGCAGCAATCTACCTCTGCTCCACATACACTACTGTAATGACAAATTTGGAAATCTATGCATGCATCTTGATAGTTCTTATAATTATCCATCATGTTTAGAATTAAGCAAAACTCCTACAGTTGGGTGTGGCTTTAAAAAAAATTGGAAGAACTGCTTCAAACCTCACGTGACTAGAAAATCAACACCTTGATGCTATTCACTAAAGTAATCCTACCTCTTTGTAGTTTTATGTGACCAATTCAGAAGAAGATTCTGCTGAAGCATCTCTAAGGAGTGAAATATTTTTTCAGTCTGAAAAATAACCAGTATCCTTTTCAAGGGACATTCTATATATGTGGTTCTGAATCATGTGAAAGTTGGTGCCACCTAATTTCCTATACAGCTTTAATTAAAATAAAATAAAGAACCTATCTTTTGTCTTCCTGGTGCAGCAAGCAGATATAAATTAAATTAAAGGTGTTCAGATATGGAGTGGGCTTTCTTATGTACCGATTAGCTGCTATTTAAAGCAATATCCCACAAAAGGCAAGGGAACTTTAAAGAAAAGGCAAAATTGCAGCAAGAGTGTTTATTCAAAGCACCCTTGCCTACTGTACTTCAGATTCAAATATTGCATGTCTAACTCATATGACTGAAATATATTGTCACTGGCATACAGACAAAAATAAACATATACCATATTTCTTGAAGTGTAAGATGCACCTAGCTTTTGGGGAGGAAAACAAGGGGAAAAAAATCTGCCCAGCAATTTGCCTCCTTGCAGCAAACAGCAAACAGTACAGATGATATACACTGTTTGTGGTGTTACATTTCAGACTATACTTGTACGATGCTGCTAAAATTGAAGTGGCTTTCTGGAAGTATACATTATTCTTTGCTATTTAAAAGAAGATGCAAAAGCACTGGGCAAACATTTATTTGAAAAAACTTTTCTTTGAAAAAACTTTTCATTTTGTTAAGTTGTCTAGAACAATAATAAAGCAGTCTTCAAAAAATAAGTCTAATAATTTGAACATTCTATAGGCATTTATAGTTATTGACTTACCTCCTTGCAGCAAACAGCAAACAGCCTATTTCAGTTTAACCTGATTAGCATAAGAAAAAAAAATCTGCCTCTGCCTCCCAGCAATTTGCCTCTTTGCAGCAAACAGCAAACAGCCCGTTTCACTTTCAATTTCAGTTTCAGCACAGGCCTCCCAATGATCAGCTGTTTCAGGCTGCAGGTATTGCCATAGCCCATTGCCGCCTCCGCAAACCCCATTTCCCCCATTTGTTGCAAGGAGGTAAATTGCTGAGAGGCAGAGGCAAAAGGGTGGGGGCTGGTGGATGGGTGGGGTACATTTGGTTTATAAGATGCACCCAATTTTTCACTCTCTTTTAGGGGGGAAAAGTGCATCTTATACTCTTCAAAATACGGTACATATACATGCACACACATCCCTCTTGTACTGGAGTCAGATGTTTGCATAAGCAGGCACAATTGCTTGATTTGCACAATAAATGGAATAGAATAGAGTGTAATCAACCCATTTGGGATTCTGCATAGCACCCTGCCCATGACCAACTAAATGGCTTGGGTTACGCCACAAAACATCAGAGTATACTAAGGGTGCAATTAATATACGTTAACTTATTTTCCACATTAACACTTAGATCAATAGCTGACTTTATTTTATATCCCGATATACTGTATCTTGGTGGAGTCATACAATACATGAAAATGTCTAATTCAATTAATTTTCACCCCCCTTTTCAACAAATATTTTGTAAATCTAATGGGTGGCATTAAAATAGTCCATTTGATCAAGACCATTCATGTAACATGTTGAGTAAAGTAAAAAAAAAAAAGGTGATTGTTCCCAAAAAGGCAATTATTTTCATTGGTTTCAGGTGGAAAAAAGATCAATGCAGAATCTTAGCCACAAATAACCACACAGACCTGGGATGTGCAAAACATTTTAAATCCAACTATTTCAAATTGATAATATCCTGTTGCAAGTTATGAACACATTCAAAGCAGCTATCTCATTTTTAAAGTGGAATATGCTGATTTGAAGTGCTTGAGATTCTAAATACCATGCACACCTCTCCAAAAGCAGAATCATGTATCCTTCAGAAATATTCAGACTGCACAGCTTTGAGAAGCTGGCCGAAGCATTTGTACTCTCTAGCCCAATTTGTCAGATGCTACATTGCTAACATACTGGCACAGGAAAAGCAGGATTGCAATAATGGAAAATCAAATTGAAGAACTGTATATGAACTCAGTTACTATAACATTGACGAACTAGTACAGATAACAAATAATTCAGAGTTGGGAAGCAATTTAATACCTATGTTAGGATAAACACCCATATCTGGATTGAAAGATGATGGAACAAAATGATTAAATTGAAAGCTAATGGAGCTCCCTTTTCTAACTGAATATATTATTTATTAATTTACTTACTAAGATTTATAATGTTATCCAACTCAAACACTGTGACTCTGGACAGGACGCTGCATGAAAACAGGCAATCAACCAGAAAAAAACCTCCATATAACAGTAAAACATGTTTAATATATAAATATAAAATACAAAAGATAAAGTAGCAACCAAGTACCATAATAAAACAACCAGAAAAGTTTCTGCTCATCTGGAACTTGATGCCTTGGGGAAAAGCTGAGTCTTAATGGCACAAGGCAAGCAGAATTAAGGGACTATCATATATTGGGATAATGGGTGTGTGTGGGTGTGGGTGATATAGTTCTAAAGAATGGAGGCAATCATAGAGAATGGAGATGTGTTTCCAGGGTCCTGTAAGATGGGATTTTAAAGAAAGAACCTGGATCATTCAAGCATTGGATTATATTTTTCTGTAAAAAGAAAACCTAATGTAAAAGTAGACAACATCTTCCAACTTCATTTTGTTTTTCTCATAATTCTGAAATTACATCAGCTGTTGAAACCACAAGACTTATTTGCATTCTAATTGTCTCCAATAGAACACAACTATAATATATTTGATTTTTAAAAAATGTTTTTGTTGCTGAATTTTTAAATAGGCGGTAAATAATGCAAAAACATTTTTATGGACGCATGAATATAACAGGGACAAATACAAAGTGCTCACAATGCTGCTTATGTATTGAGACTGGTTATGGAAGATTATAGCGTGTTTTATTTTTAGAGTAAAAATGTGTTTAAAAAGTTAATGCTTGGGCAATTTAAAGAGCTGTGCATCTTTCTATAAGAGAAAAGAATTAGAACTGAAATGATTTGATTCAAGCATAAATAAATGGTAGATGGAACTTCGTGTATTTGAATTTCAATAGAGAATAAATGATAAACTTGGATTTTTGAAGCATTTGGATTGAAAGAAAGAGGTATAATAAGCTTAGATGAAAAGTTATACCCGAGGAAAAAAAACCAATAATAACAAAAAAATAAATAAATTAAGCCTGTCTGGGGAAATTAATATTGAGGTAATATCCAGGTCCTGGAAGCAGATCTCTGCCACTTTTAGAGCAAAGACTAAAAACAGATGCCACAATCTCATAAAATAAACATGCAGTGAAAGGGTAACACGTACATTAACTGCAAACTCATTCAGTAGCCAATACAGTATGATGAGAAAAGAATACACAGTATGGTGTGGTGCACAATAGAAGTCATTAGCCATATGGTACAGTGTGAAGACGGTCTCCATGACGAGTAACGGTTGTATACGGTGTGGTTTATAAAATAATTATGCAATAGCAAGCAAGGTTTTTATAATTATTTGAAATTTTAAAATATTTTTGCTTCCCTAAAAGCATTTAGCACATTGAAGGATGGACATAGAATGTTCATTCTATGTATCTAGTGTACTTTCAGGCAATAGAGTAATGCCTTGCTGAAAATAGTGGCTAATTTACATGAGATTATGGTAGATATAAGAAGGGAGGGGGTTGGCATGCATACGAAGAAGCAATGGATACACACATTTAGAGAGAGAAGATTCCTGGATGAATATTACTTGCCACCTGTCAAGAAAACCTCCAATTTGTATTTTCCATTTTCCCCCCACTGCTCTTAGCAAGTGAATATGTGGAAAAAGAAAAATAAGAACACAGGCTTCTGGGATTGTCATTGGCATGGCAACGGCTGAATTCTTTCTTGAAGGGGGAGAGCCTGGGGACACCAGAGGATTTTAGGTAACTTTGAGGAAATAACTGGCAACCTGTGTGTTGTAAAAAGACATATTATTACTATTCTGTTTTTAAGGGGAAAAGTAGGAAAACCTTGTCATTAGAGTTTCTGTCTCTACTTTCAGGAAAGGCATAGGGATGATTAATACTGATTTAATTCACACATTTTGATAATTGAAGGGATGCTTTTCCCATCCTAGATATTTCATTGGGTGGGGGAAGTGAGTGTCATGGTTCCAAGTAATAGCCCCACAGAAAGCAGAACTGTGAAGCAGGCATATTCCTCAAAGAACCGTTTTATTGGAGATATCATATTGGCACAAACTGATGAAAACTGACTCTGGAAGTTCCCACAGTTTTCACCTGATTAAAAAAGTGAAAGTTTTCCCTTCCCCCAAACAATCAGTCACATTGCCCAAACAATGTGGACAATGGTTGCCTGGTTACTTCACCTCTCCTTCTCCAGCCACATGTTGGAATGTCTTTGGTTCTTACAAGAAATCTATTTTGTTTTGGCTACAAAATTCTCATCTAAGTTCCCCTCCCTATCTCTTCTTCGCATTGTGGCAACCCTGAAGCCTCCAAAATGAACCCAGACAGGTTTGCTTCAGAGCTGACAGTATGGTTGTACGTTCTCATCAATTAATCTCCTCCCTTGAATGTTAGGACTTTCTTCTTGATACTATTATCTGCTCACCATTCTTATTGGACCTAACATATACAATAGTATGGAATGAAAGTCATGTAGGGGATAAACAGGCAACATAGATAAAGTAAGAGAATTGACAGCAATATCAGTGGACCTGAAATGTGCGGAGCTTGGACTGGATGACATCTCAGATCCCTTTCAATTCTATGAATGGGACCAACTGGCACAAAAGATAAAGACTCTCCAAGCCATGACCATCATAAACATTAGGAGTGATCATACTGAGAAATCAAAGATCCTGATTTATGCTACAAACATTTCTTTGTATTATGCAATTATCACACATTGTACAGTTCACTATGAGCTAGTATTGTATCTTTGTAAGATACACTTATCTTTGTAAGAGCCCATAGTCACTGAAAATGAGTTAAGCAGCCATATACATTTTCATCAATCGATCAATAAAATAAATTGTATATCTAATCTTCTATAATATGCATCTTCCATCTGGCTGGAAATTCTACAATTATAGTCTCAACATATTTGTAGACATCAGCTTGGAGACAGTAACTCCTCCAATAAATATCTTCCCTCCACCTGATCTCTAATTATAGCTAAATGGAATTTTGGGAATTGAAATTTTAATTATATGTATACTAAGCATATATTTGGATTCCAGACTGAATATTTTCCCTGATGACAGAGCTACACATTTGTGTGATGTACTGTGTTACAGCCCTCTCTAAGCAGTTTACAGAGTCAGCCTATTGCCCCCAAGAATCTGAGTCCTGATTTTACAGATCTCAGAAGGATGGGAAACTGAGTCAACCCTGAGCCTGGTGAGATTTGATCTGCCAAACTGCTGGCAGCCAGTGATCAGAAGTAGCTGATCATGTCACTGTAACTACTGTGCCACCGCGGCTCATATATAAATAGATATAAAATAGATATGTATTCAAACATAGATTACAGTACTGAGATTAGAAATAAGACATTACCCTGTATCTAAGATCTTACAGTATCTTAGTAGGTGAAACAATGAATTGTCTAGTTAAGTTTAAATTTACTGACAAAGAAATGAAGGTAGAGTAATATAGCAATTTCAGTCTCCCTTTATTTCTATGTTGGTAAATTTAAATTTAACATAAAATAGTTTGTCGTGGAAGCGACTACCTGTAAAGACTCCTGGATTGGGGCTGAAAGACAAAAGCAGAAGTATTATGCTTCGTCCCATATTTGGTAGACCAGGTTGCCCTGATAGTCCATTCTCACTGGAAAACACTGACTGAATTCTCTTCAATTCAAGATCATCTGGTTTCCTCAGTCTCTTCCACATTAGCATGTTAGCCAACCAGAGCATCTCCTTTTACATCCTTCAGCAAATACTGTGTGGATTTTTTTTAAGGCCAAATGCATTAAAATTCATATTCCATAACTGCACTGGCATATGGGAAAGAATTGCCAAATCATGCAATGCAAATATCTTTTACCTTGTGTCTGATATCCAGTGTATAAAATTTTTGTAGTCTCATAGATTGCACTCATTCAAATAAGTGCCACAAAACCTATTCTCAACACATAAAGAAATATTACTTTCCCAATAATGACATGCATTATTCAAATAGTCTGTAGGTTCATATTTGCTCATCAGTGATAGCAATATTACAAATGAAACCATAAAAAGCACACTATCTAGCAATGCGATGGTTTTATTAAGTATATTAGTACATTCAAATAAAATGTTGTCCTGCATATACATCTAAAATACTTCAGTGAAAGGGTGATCAAGTTCATTTAGCTTCACCAGAATATGAAATGACTTATTAATATATTCCTACACACACACTCACATAAGAAGAGTTAAAATGCCACAAAGCAAAAAATGCAGAGCAATATTATACAGAGATGTGATATAGGACAATCTAACTTTTTTGGGGGAGGAATTGTTAAAAATGGATTGTTCTTTGCTGAAAATAACTGGCATAAAAACTGATGAACTGATTATTTTATTATTTTGTTATATCTTATCCAGTACTGCTTGCAAAGATAGCACTGTTTTTAACCTGCATTTGTAGTGTAAATGAGGAGCAACCTATTGTAAAATGATGCATTGAGGATCAAAGGAAGCAGTCCCTATTACTAAGCTGAAATCATTCTGGGGAACTGTTTTTGATTATAGTTAATGATGTAATCAAGCTAGTACACTGCCTAGAAGTTGTACCTGCAGTGGGATAACAAAATACCTAATAATATGGACCAGAAATAAGAGTTTTATAAAAAACAAGATCTTAATACTTACTTTAACGGCACAGAAGATGAGAGCTAGTTGATTAAAATACTGTTAAGAGCTTTTCTTAAGAGGAAATTTTAGTACAGATGAAAATGTCAATAATAGAGAGAGAGGAAAGGAACACAACAGTCATTTTTAACATCTTTGATTTCATTCTTTAAAGACCAATTATTTTTCTGTCCCCAGTGGGCGGAAAAAAACCCACTACCTTCTTTCTTAATGGCAAACCCATTTGGAGAATTCTCTGATTCATTTTATATTTAGTAGATTGCAGTTTCAGAATCATCAGTCAGAAGGAACCCAGCCAACTGACAGACCTGAAATCATGTCCTTTGATTGTAATTGACAGGAAAAGCATTTAAGGTAAAGGGGGGGAAATATTTTATTCATCTTTGATTACACTGTGATGTGATTTGGTGACATAATACAGCCATGAACAGAAGCAAGAAAGATAATAATTCCTACTTCAGGGTTTTGACATGATGTATTCCTTTAGTCTTCTTCAGTCCTTAAGCCTTTAGGTACAATAGTCTGCCTGATGGAGTCTAGACAAAAAGATATACAGACTGCTGCCATTTAAAAGGCAAACAGCTTTAAAATAACATTTCTCAAAGCCACAAATTTCAGCGCTGTGAAGCTGCACCATTTTTCGTTCCCCAAATTATATTCATTCCCCTCCCAAAATAACACATTGTCAGACTTTTTACTTTAATAGGGTCTTAAAAATAATAAAGGAAAAGTCTATTTGTTATGTTGTCACCTTTAAAATATTATCTCTAATATGTTGCAACTAAGTCACTTACAGGAGTGTTTTAAATCCAGTAGCAAACTGCCTAGGAGTGTGCAGTTTTGTAGCTTGGGTGGGTGGGTGGGTGGGGGGAGATATCTTTCTTGCCAGCTTTTAATCCATTTTGATTTCAATAAGTACACTTTCTAGTGCTGTTAAAACTTTCTGGTGGCATGTTTCATCGTGATTACTTCTTTTGTGTCTGCAGCACTCTTACTTTTGAAACATAAAGAATGAATGAATATTTTCAAAGAAAATTTCAAGTCAAACCTTTTACTTTATTTATTTAAGAAAATTCATATAGCTGCCCGATCCACTCTCAGTGACTCTGGGTAGCACACAAATCTAAAAATTTCATATAAAAACAGTTAAAAGCAATGTGCCCAAACTCTTGTCTATAACTATCAATCAAAGAAGTCACCAAAGAAGCCATCCTACTTTGGTTTTCCCAGGCCCATTGACAAGACCAGGTCTTCAAGGCCTTCTGAAAGGTTGCCAAAATGGGCGCAATCTTATTTCTTCAGGGATGATGTTCCACTGGGATGGATCTACCACGTAGAAGGCCCTTCTTCATCTCAGGTAGCTACAATTGTTAAAGTTACTTGTTCAGTGCAGCAGGGCTACTTATTTCCTCCATTCCCTTTTGACTTTGGTGTCACTGATTATCATGGTGATTGATGTTCCGGGTGGGCCAATCACAATTGCATGCTTATAAAGATCTACATTGATGTACTTTTTCTCTGTGGCTATAGCCTCTTTGGTAATTCTTTGCCAGTCCTGCCACTTACTTGAGATAGAGTTGTAAATGGAGCTCATCTATTATTAATCATTTTCTCGACTTCATTTTGTGTCCCCTTCATCCCGTTATCTGTCAGCCAGGGATATTTTTGTACATAATTGATCATTCTTTTTAAAAAGTGCTGTACCCCTGTACATGATCAACACAACTGGCTCGTAACAAGTGTAGAGGTTGTGCTGAGCAGGAGCATCAGAAGCATTTCTTCTTATCTTGTCCTACATCTTGATTTAGTATCGGCAGCTGTCAAGCAAACTAACAGGTAGTGAAATCTACCTTTGGTTGTTTAATCCCACCCTATACGATATTAAATAAAATAATTTCTGTTTTCCCAATAATATCCAGATAGTTTTTGCTTGGACAACTGGTCATTTTATGACAGTTCAAAGTTGTGATGGCCATGAAATGAATGGTCTACAGCCTGTAAGTAGCCTCAATTGCACAGATGGTTGTGCTGCCTCTCCTTGCCCCCGTGATCACAAACTGAATGTCAGGTAGGTAAACTTCATGACCTATCAAGGCATTTCACAGTTATATGACCATGATTTGTTGACTGCAAGAACATCATTTCAGGACTACCTGTATTCATATTAGTGGGAGATTAAATCGCATTAATATGATTTTATTAGCGGAACTAACTGTAGAGCACAAGAAGTGCATTTAATTGCCAAGACTAAACCTGACCTCAATCACTATAAAGAAGGTGGGAAAGAGTTGTTCAGAAAACTCATTAGATAGTCAGTATAGATTTTAAAATCAAATATATTTACACAGCATCTTCCATGGAGTTATTCCCTGAAGAAAAATCTGGATTGGTTTCAAAACTTCTCAGACTAACAAATATACCCGAGATGGGATATCATCACCTTTTGTTCTCTTTTCACTTTACGTTTAAATGGATTGAGAAAAAGAATGAAAGAAACCTCCACATTTTGTTATCTAAACTATTAAGCTTCCTTTTAAATTTTAACTGTACCACATTCTTTTCTTACAACATAATGAAACCTCCTCTTATATTTTATACATATTCATAATATTCATGGATGTGTTGCTTTTTAAAGCAATTATATACAGTGCAATTTTATGCATGTCGCTCAGAAATAATTCCTACACTGTTCAACAAGCTTTGCTTCCTGGTAAATGTGTCTAGGATTGCAGCCTTAAGGATTCTTTAAGTGGAACAGTTAATTTAATGCTTAATTCAGATTGCTAATCTGTCAGTCTGTGCAGCGTAATAGCAGTCTTTTGGTTTCAGCATGGATTTAAAATTGGTTTGAAGAGAAATTATTTAGTCTGATTTTTCATCACTTTATTCCTGATGACTTAAACTGTGCTAAAGCAGCAACATGTGCAATACTGTTTCCAAGGTTTACATATGCAAACATCCATTCCCCACACCAAGACTAGGCATAATCCTTAGCTTTTCATTATTTGTCACATTTATATGCTGTCAGTTGCCTGGTTTAGGTAGAAAGAAAATGGGTAAAATCACACAATGCAGCAACATTAAAATTCAAATAATTTTAAAAGCACAAAACCAGTTACATAAAAATATAAAATTTTAAAACAATATATATTAAGCCTCTTCCTAAAGTGTAAAATTGAGGCCTTTGGAATATGGTGCTGGAAAAGACTCCTGCAAATCCCTTGGACTGCAAAGTAATCAAATCGGTCAGTCCTAGAGGCAATCAACAATGACTGCTCTTTAGAAGGCCAGATCCTGAAAATGAAATTTAAATACTTTGGCCACCTAATGAAAAGGAATGACTCATTGGAGAAGAGCCTAATGCTGGGAAAGATTGAGGACAAAAGAAGAAGGAGACAACAGAATGAGGTGGCTGGATGGAATCACTGAAGCAGTAGGTGTGATCTTAAATGGACTCCAGAGGATGGTAGAGAAGGATGGTAGGAAGGCCTGGAGGAATGTTGTTCATGGGATTGCGATGGGTCCGACATGACTTCACAACTAACAAAAACAAAAGTGTAAAAAGGAGCAGGCAAAGCTGAATTCCTGCAAACAGATTTCATAATACTCTTGTCTGAATATTATTATTAATTGTTAATAATAGGTGAATCAGTGAAGAAGCTGTCAAACTGTTCTGCTAACGCTTTAAAAATGTATCATAGATGGTTTAAGAGTAAGTGAGCCTTCCAGTAACTTGGCTAAGTATTAAATCAAAATGAGCATGCAAAGATGATAAACGTGAAAAATTCACAGATTGATCATAGATTCCATGCATAAATTTGTCATTCTGTTACCCTATAGATAAGTGTTTCTCGAACTTGGCAACTTTAAGCTGTGTAGACTCCCAGCTGGCTGGGGATTACTGGGAATTGAAATTCACACACCTTAAAGTTGTCATGTTTATTTATTTTATTTATTTATTTATTATTTAAATTTATATACCGCCCTAACTCCCTTACGGGACTCAGGGCAGTGAACAGGCAGTCATAAAAGAATAAAAACATCAAGAACAATAAATATACTAAAAATAAATTAAACTAGAAACCTGTTCTAAAAAACCAAATAAAAACCCAATAGATAAAATAGATTTAAAAGCTACATCAGGCCGGCTGCACGAAATAGATGAGTTTTCAGGGCCCGGCGGAAGAGGAGCAAGTCTGTGGTTGTGCGCAGGTCAGGGGGAAGGTCATTCCAGAGGGCCGGAGCTGCCACAGAGAAGGCTCTCCCCCTGGGGGTCACCAGCCGACATTGGCTAGTCGACGGGACCCTGAGAAGACCCTCTCTGTGGGAGCGGACTGGTCAATGGGAGGTATGCGGCAGGAGACGGTCTTGCAAATATTCAGGTCCATTGCCATGGAGCACTTTGAAGGTTGTTACTAAGACCTTGAAGCGCACCCGGAAAACCACAGGCAGCCAGTGCAGCTCGCGCAGGAGAGGTGTTACATGGGAGCGTCTAGAGGCCCCCAAGATCCCCTGCACAGTCACATTCTGTACTAGCTGGAGTCTCTGGGTGCACCTCAAGGGAAGCCCCATGTAGAGAGCATTGCAGTAGTCCAGGCGGGAAATGACGAGGGCTTGAGTGACGGTGTGTAGGGTGCCATGGTCCAGAAAGGGGTGCAGCTGGCATATCAGGCATACCTGATAAAAAGCTCCCCTGGCCACGGCTGTCACATTATCATCTAATGACAGCCGAGTGTCCAGGAGGACGCCCAAGTTGCGAGCCCTCTCCACGGGGGACAATGATTCGCCCCTGATAGCCAGCGATAGAACCAGCTGGCTATGTCATGACGCCAGAAACCACAGCCACTTAGTCTTGGACGGGTTGAGTTGGAGCCTGTTTCGCCCCATCCAGATTCGCATGGCCTCCAGGCACCGGGACATTATTTCCGCGGCATCGTTGGGGCGGCCTGGGGTGGAGATGTACAGCTGGGTGTCATCTGCGTACTGATGGAACTCCACCCCGAAGCCACAGATGATCTCACCCAGCAGCTTCATATAGATGTTGAACAGGAGAGGTGAGAGGACCGACCCCTGTGGTACCCCACAAGTGAGGCACCTTGACGTTGACCTCTGCCCTCCTGCCAACATAAATTGTGACCGGTCGCAGAGGTAGGAGGAGAACCACCATAAAACGGTGCCCCCAACCCCAACCCCTTCAGCCGGCGGAACAGGATACCATGGTCGATGGTATTGAAAGCCGCTGAGAGATATAATAGGACCAGGATAGAGGAGCAACCTCTATCCCGGGCCCTCCAGAGATCATCCACCAAAGTGACCAATGCCGTTTCCATGCTGTGCCCAGTTCGGAAGCCGGACTGGCGCGAGTCCAGATAGACATTTTCCTCCAGGTGCTGAGGGAACTCTTGCGCCACCACACTCTCAACAACCTTCGCAAGAAAGCAAAGGTTGGAGACGGGACGATAGTTGGCTAATATAGCCGGGTCCAGGGAGGGCTTCTTGAGGAGGGGTCTCACCACTGCCTCTTCCAAGGTAAGAACCCCTCACTCAGGGATGAGTTGACAATTCCCTGGAGCCATTCTCGTGTAACCTCCTGGGAGGCCAGTATCAACCAGGAGGGACACGGGTCCGATAAACATGTGGTGGCGTTCAGTCACCCCAATGTCCTGTCCATGTCCTCGGGAGTCACGGGCTCAAACTCTTCCCAAATGACAGTCTCAAGACCTGCCTCTGTCTGCCCGTCTGGACTAACCCAATTGGAGGCTAACCCGTTCCGGATCTGAATGATTTTATCATGCAGATAACCTCCAAATTCCTCTGCACGACCCTGCAAGGGCGCATCCCGAGCCCTCTGCTGAAGGAGGGAGCGGGACACCCTGAACAAGGCAGCAGATCAGTTACCTGCAGACGCGATAAGAGTGGAGAAATAATTCCGTTTCGCCGCTTTTATCGCCACTAGGTAGGTCCTCAAATGGGACCTTACCAGTGTCTGATCAGATTCGGCATGCGTGGTCCTCCAAATGCCCTCTAGGCATCTCTTCCGATGTTGGAGAAAAAGTGAACTATATGTTGGACTTCAACTCCCAGAATTCCTAGGCTTTATGGAAGTTCTACAACCTGAAACCCAATGCAGATTAGAGTGGAGAATACCAGATTGAGACATGCCTATTTGAGTGAATATGCTCAGGCACAGAATACTTGAAAAATTGCTTGAAGAAATTTGCATGCATTTCTTTACTCATGTATCAAAGCCAGAACAGAGGCTTGATTATTTCCAATAAAGTATATTCCTGTTTCATTTTATAGCCAGATTGTTTAAATTAACACCAACCCAATGAAACTGCTACCTGAAACGGGACCTAGCTATCTGCGGGATCGCATCCTGCCCCATACATCCCTGCGGCCGATTCGCTCCCACAGAGAGGGACTTCTCCGGGTGCCATCCACTAGGCTATGCCAGCGGGCGACGCCCAGGGGAAGAGCCTTCTCTGTGGCGGGCCCGACTCTCTGGAACGACCTTCCCCCCAAAATTAGAAAAACTACGGACCTCCGCTCCTTCCATCAAAAACTAAAACCGCACTTTTTCTGCCTGGCCGGCTTGGGGTAACTGAATTGCTCTATTAGGGTTTTTTTAGGAGCCTAATTTTAGTTGGTCTGGGTTTTTAGCGCAGGGTTAAGTTTAATTCATTTTAAATTGTATTTATGCTTGTGTTTTATATGTGTATTTTTAAATCCCCTGTGCACCCGCCTCGAGTCCCTTCGGGGAGAGAGAGCGGTCCATAAATTAAAATTATTATTATTATTAAATTATTATTACCTCTGATAATTAATTTGTGATGTGCAGTTCAAACATGCAAGTTACATGACTAATGACTATAGCTAAGGAGTAAGATATCATAAAGAAATGAGTAGAGCAGTCCAAACTCTGATAATGGAAGAAATAATTCTCAATAAGGAAAAATATAATTCTGTGTTATTTCATCTTTTGTAACAAGTAATTTTGACTACATGTTATGTAATTATTAAAAACATATTTTTAGTAGATGAAAGGTAAGCTATAGTTACTGCAAAGCTATTGCTAAAATTACCATTTGAATGATAAGCAATTTGGGGGGTAATTATAGTGCACACTCTACATTCAATACATTCTGATATATGGATAATTACTCCTGGTAATATGCTTTAGTTAGATATTATAACAACAATAACAATTTATTGCAAAATTAATTCCTTGGCACAATTTAACATTTATTAATGTGAAGTCAGTGTGAATTGTGTTATTTGGGGGCTCTTGTAAGTTGCTTTGCTCTGTTCATCTGCTAATTGGTTATTATAGGTCATTTTAGTATTTTAGTTAAAATTAAATTGGCTTCAAGGTGTACTTATTTTTTTTATAAAGAGGATATGATATGTATAGTTCATGTGGCTTTATTTAGGTTAAAAATGGAACAGTAATGTAATCATCTTTGGCAATAGAATGATGGATGAATGGAACCTGTTTTTTTGAATCAGGTCAATGGTACTGATGATTAGTATATTGTTAATCAAGTTCTTCAGATTGCCATCAAAAGCTTTATCTTTCTTAGTCAGAGTGGTAAGAGGATCATGAATATTAAAGAGATTCAAATAGAGCTGTACTCATAATATGGAGCTCTACAAATGAAAATGCTAAATGAACCTAGACTGTATTATGCACTGTTATACTTTTAAACTAGATATGAATAACTATTCAATTACTGGTGATAAACCTGATAGCCATGAACTCACTGGAGATTTTAAGCAATTATGCATTTATATAAGTATAGTAATAAAAATTATTTAAATGAAAGCTTATATCTTGATGTATGTGTCTTGAAACTGACATTCATTCATCATAACCAAATGTTAATGAATTTTAAATCTAGATATTCAACAACCACTGGTAGTGTCTCAGTAATAATATCCAACAGTACCTTGAATGTACAGGACCACCTCTGGTAAACTTTCTAGATTGCAATAGTTTTATGTTGGTTTTAAGATGGCTGAATATATTATAAGAAATATAATCAACAGTTAAATGAGAAAATGTTCTTGATTGGAGTCGTATGCCTTATGTTCAATATTAATTCTGTATTTGTTATTATTAATGTATTTTTGACCCAGAATTTCTTCAATTTTAATTTTCTCTATTGAGGCTGTCCAATGGAAGTATTATAAAGGTCTATGAACACTTGTCATTGTTGAAACAAAACCACATGTATGAGCAGAGAATATTGCCAAATTGTTTCATTTTTATTAAATGTTTCCTATGTGAGAATAAAATTGTTCTTTCTATAAAGTCACAATTACAGGTTCATTTGTAAATCTCTTTCACAGTCTTTGGCCATGCAACAAACACAATATCCACAAGGAATGAATAGTCCTTCTACAAGGTTTTAAGAACATAAGAACATAAGAATAGCCTTGCTGGAACAGGCTACAGCCCATCCAGTCCAGCATTCTGTCTCACACAGTGACTCCCCATTTGCTTCAGGGTACTCCCAAGCAGATGTCTTCACCTGTTTATGATTCCCTGCAAATGGCATTGAGAAATATCCTGCCTATCTCTCCATCCCGTAGGGTGTCCTTAGGCATCCATAATGATAGCCATTTGATACCCTTGTTCTCCATGAACTCATCTAATCCTTTCTTAAAGGTGTCGAGGCTGACAGTTGTCACCACTTCTTCTGGCAGGGAGTTCCATAGACCAGTGATCCTCTGGGTGAAAAAGTACTTCCTCTTATTTGTTTGAGGTCTAGCTATCAAAAGTTTCATGGAGTGCCCCCTCATTCTAGTGTTGTACAATAGGGAAAACAGTTTTTCCTTTTCTACTTTGTCCACACTGTGCATGATTTTATAGACTTCAATCAGGTCACCTCTCAGGCACCGTCGTTGTAGAGTGAAGAGGCCCAGCCATTGCAGCCTCAGATGGTAAGGAAGGTGTTCCAGCCCCTAATCATTCTGGTTGCTCTCCTCTGCACCTTTTCCATTTCCATAATATCCTTCTGAAGGTATGGTGACCAGAACTGTACACAATACTCTAGATGGGGCCTCACCATAGATTTATAAAGAGGCAAAATGACACTTGCTGACTTATTTTCTATACCCTTCCTAATGATCCCTAGCAATGAGTTTGCTTTTTTCACTGCTGCGGCACACTGGGTTGACACCTTCATTGAACTGTCCACCAAGACACCAAGGTCCCTTTCCTGGTTAGTTGCAAGGAGTTCAGACCCATCAGTTTATAGATGTAGTTTTTTTTTTTTTGCCCCAACGTGCATCACTCTGCAGTTACTCCCCCAGTGTCAAGAGATCCCTCTGGAGCCCCTCACACACTCTCTCAGTTTTTACTACCCTGTATAATTTAGTGTCGTCGGCGAATTTGGCTACCTTGCTGTTTACTCCTATTTCTAGATCATTTATGAAAAGGTTGAAAAGCAGGGGTCCCAGTACTGAACCTTGGGGGGGCCCTCTTTACCTCCCTCCATCTGGAGAAGTGTCCATTTAATGCTACTCTCTGTTTCCTGTCCCTTAGCCAGTTGCTAATCCAGGACAAGGCCTGTCCCTTTATTCCATGACTGGCAAGTTTATTTAAGAGCCTTTGGTGCAGGACCTTGTCAAAGGCCTTCTGAAAGTCCAGATAAACAATGTCAACTGGATCTCCCTTGTCTACGTGCATGTTGACACTCTCAAAAAATTCCAGCAGATTAGTGAGACATGATTTGCACTTGCAAAAGCCATGTTGGCTCTCCTTCAGCAGCGCCTTCTCTTCTACGTGCCTATTAATTTTATCTTTTAAGATGGTTTCCATCACTTTACCTGGGACACTTGTCAAGCTGACCGGTCAGTAATTTCCTGGATCACCTCTGGATCCTTTTTTGAAGATAGGTGTTATATTTGCTACCTTCCAGTCATCCGGCACAAAGTCTTATTTGAGGGTAAGATTATATATTTTGGCAAGGACATCAGCAATTTCATCTTTAAGTTCCTTGAGAACTCGTGGATGGATGCCATCTGGTCCTAGTGATTTGTTAGTGTTTAGTTTAACAAGACATGCAAGGACCTCCTCCCTGGTTATTTCTATCTGGGTTAATTCCTCAGTTTCCCTCCCTACAAAGATAGGCTCTGTTTTAGGTTAGGGAGGCACATGTAGATCACTTCCAAGGTCTTGAATATGGTGCTAAAAACCCTCAACATGACCCCTTAAAGTAAAATTTCAAAGGGAAAAATTATAATTGAATAATGTTGTCTCAATGTCTTCACTGTTAATTTAAAAATATCACACTTAGATGTAGTTCTTTTCTGTTTGTCATATTTAAGGAATGAGCCCTTCAGCATGTATTAAAAGGCCAGGTATGGTTTTTGATTTCCTTCCCCCCCAAATGCTCAATTTCCATTACTTTATAACTATGTTGGATTTCTTCCCTCCTGTGACCAAAATCCCAGCAGATTCTGCAGCTCCACCCATTTGTCATCAATCCCCATCCCTTCATAAATTTGAAATAAAGTTTTGAATCAGTAGAGAGTATCTTCTATTTGATACCATAAATCTACAGTAGAGGTGGAGCAGAATGCCGAGCTTTTTCATCATCAGTCTGTTTTCTTGAACTGTTATACTTGCATAAATGAGGATAACTAATGCATTATACTATGTAACAAGGATGCCTAGGGAAGTCTTGTGGCTTGTGAAAATGTGTCTTCAATTATTACTATTTCCATATAATTTTTAAGCAATGTAATATGAAAATGGACATTGAGAATATGATATTTTATTGGGCTAATTTCTTTTTTCATGTATTTATTGCAGCTTTATTTTATTTCCCCTGATCCTGTCGTAACGAGGACTTGAAATGTTTCCAGTACATAAGTTAAAAACAACAATATTCCACATAGGACATGAAGTCGCACTCTTTTTTTTTTATATTGAAAAAGTTTTATTGGTTTTACATTTTTCCATAGGATGGGGTAAGGGATACAAAGAAATTTTGAGAGCATTCACGTCAAAGTCGTCGGCCCTTCCGGGACTTCAAAATACATTGATAACAATAAAAAAACATTTTCCATAACACTACAAAGTGAAAGCAAGTACATATACCTAAATTCTCAATTCCATGCTGTCAGACATTTACAAAAAATCCAGATACAGATATTATGCAAAATTGTTCAGAAAAATCAAGGCAAAGTTATTTTTTCGATCTAAGTCTTTTGGCTATTGTATCTTCTTTTTCTCCTCCCTGGCCCCGAGTGGGCGGGGCCGTGGCCCCCTCCGTCCCCCCTGGATCTTCCCCCAGGATAGAGGAATGTTTTTTAAGAAAGGCTTCCGCCTCAGTATTGGGCTAATTTATGATTGGCATTCGTGTGCAGTGGTGCAATTTATGGAACAGAATATTCTCTCTTCTTCTTTCCAAATCATCTTTTTTCTACGTCTTCCTTATGCTACTATATGTTTATTTGTCTAATTATTTAGAAAGGATCAAAGAAATGTTATTATAACATACTACAGGGGTGTCAAACTCAATTTAATTGAGGGCTGTATCAGGGTTGTGCTAGACCTTGGTGGGCTGAAGGGGGCCAGCTCAACATCACTCGTCAAGGCTTCATTTTGGGCAGTGATGGCATCCAACTAAAATGGAGCTGAGGACGCATGCACAGCCTGCTTGGTCTCTGTTTTATTGGCAAAAGGCTGCTGGAGGCTGTCGTGGCTGAAAACAGAGCCTTGACGAGTGATGTCGAGCTGGCCATGCCCCTCTCCATCGAGGTCAAACTCAACCCACAAACACATGCAGACCCACCAAGCTACATTTTAGTTGGCGGAGGCACCGTGGTCAGTCCTTCACTATTTCCAGGGTGGCCACGTAGGCCAAATCTAAGCACCCAGGGGCTGAATCCTGCCCAAAGAACTTGGGTTTGACACCCCTGATGTACTACCTTTGTACTTCTGAGATCAATTTTACAGGTATCTATTCAGAAGGAAACCATTCAAATGGAACTTTAAATTTGAATTTTACATAGCCATGAACAAGCATACACATGTTTCAACTATCATCACCTTTTAATGTCATTCCTAAACTTTTTCATTTTGCCTTTCCAAAGCATGAAAAAAGATACCCATGCACAATACTTCAGTAGTATTTTTTACGTTCTTGTAAAATGTAGCACTCACACTCACTTATAACTACAATAGATAGCCTTCATTCCAAATATGGCATTCTAAATTCAGCTAATAAATAGCTTGCACTTTTGCATCCCAAAATTAAAAAGAAATTAGATGGTGTTGTATATAGTCATTAGATTAGATAGCAGAATTGTTAATCTAGTCTTGTTTTACCAATGTCAGCAACAACCTTGCAACTTCCTTCGGAAAGAAATGCCATTTGCAAAATATATACGTATATATAAACTTCTGTTTGCAAGATTCATTATTCATGGTTCAGCGTATTATCTCTGACGATTCATTTTAAGCAACATATTTTGTTACCTAACCTCAGCTCTTTTTCACAGATTATAGTTCTGAATGAGCATTTTTGTTTACATGCTTACTCTTTTCTGCCCTCTAATGGCAGCATAATGAAACTCATAGAGTATTATGACCATCAAGAAATTGATAAAAAAAATAAGACAAAACCAGCAACAAAAATAGTATTTAAAGGAAAATGACAGTTTATATGGGCATGCTTATTGAACATAACCTCAGCTTATATGGGAGGAAAAAAGATGACATAGCTGCATTTTTCTTCTTTAAAAAAAACATCTGTAGATTGGGTAGCAGATAATACAGTATATCAGGTAAATCATGTTTCTTAACCTTGACAGCCTTTAGATATAAGGAGTTAATCTGCCAGAATTTTCAGTGATGGCCATTTTGACTGGGGGATTCTGGGACGGAACTGAAGGCTACACATCAGAAAATTAACAAAGCTGGAAAATGCTGGTCTAAATTATGCAAGTAACTGTGAGAGAAGATCACAGAGGAAAAAAAGAAAAGGAGACATTGTACTAACAAGGAATGCATATCAAGAAACATTGTCTGGAAATTGGCTTGCACAAAGAGCATAATTCATTTGGAGAGAGAAAATTTTGCTGATGATTAGGATGTCCGGCACAAAGTCCCAAAATCTGGAAGAATAAACTTTTGGTCCCAGTGACCGAGTCAGATTGGATCCTGCAACATTATCCTGGTACATGTATGTTTGCTTTCATTCATCTGAAATTAGTGCAGTGGGAGAGACTATTCTCAATATCAAAGAAAAGACATTACATACTTTGCTTCCAGAAAGCATTTTACTCTGCTTCAAAATATCTCTATATTTCTTATCTGTCATTTGCAAAGCTTTTCTTGACTTTTGGAAAAAGCATGCCAATGATCGTGACTGGTGCAATCTCTGGACTCTCCAAAGGCTGGCAAGTGTTGCTAGAGAAAGTGTGAAGAACAGCAAAATTTAAAAGTGAACAGTACACATTGCTTTTTGGAACAACATGGTTTAAGTGAGGAAATGTTAAATATTTTAAGAGAAGCACCTTTTCAAAAAAAGTGTACAATTGTACAATGATTAATAATAATAATAATAATAATAATAATACTTTATTAGATTTATTAGATTTATAAACCGCCCCCTCTCCCCAAAGGGTCTCGGGGCGGTGTACAGGAAAATTAAAAAACCATCTGAAAACATACAATATATCCAAAGTTAAAAATGAATTAAATTAACCTGTACTAAAATTTAAGAACATTAAAATTACAACCCAGCCTATGCTAAAATTCCCCTAAAATCTAACATCCATTTACGTGTTTGGCAGATGTTATATTACAAAAGTCTAAACTATTATGCAAGATCAGCTTGCTGAAAAATATATGTTTTAAGTGAACGGCGAAAGAGGGGAAGGTCCGTGATAGTGCGAAGTTCAGGGGGTAAGTCGTTCCAGAGGGCCCTGCCACAGAGAAGGCCCTACCCCTGGCCACCCCTAGCCGGCATTGACCAGCGGTTGCTACCCTCAGTAGGCCCTCCCTGTCGGAGCGTATCGGACGCAGGGAGGTATGTGGCAGGAGACGGTCCCGCAAGTAGCTAGGCCCCGAGCCATGGAGCGATTTGAAGATGGTAATAAGCACCTTGAAGCGCACCCAGAAGGCCACCGCTAGCCAGTGCAGCTTGCGCAGGAGAGGTGTTATGTGGGAGCAACGAGAAGCTCCCAGAATCCCCCGCGCGGCCGCATTCTGAACCAACTGGAGCCTCCGGATACACCTCAAGGGGAGCCCCATGTAGAGAGCGTTACAATAGTCTAAGCGAGACGTCATGAGTGCTTGAGTGACAGTGCGGAGGGCATCTCGGTCCAGAAAGGGACACAACTGGCGTACCAGGCGAACCTGGTAGAATGCCCCCCTGGTCACGGCCGTCACATGGTCGTCCAGGGACAGCCATGAATCCAGGAAGATGCCCAAGTTGCGAGCCCTTTCCACAGGGGCCAATGACTCGCCCCCGATAACCAGCGATGGAATGAGCTGGCTATGCTGAGACGCCGGAAACCACAGCCACTCGGTCTTGGACGGGTTGAGCCGAAGTTTGTTACTTCCCATCCAGAGCCGCACGGCTTCCAAACACCGGGACATCACTTCGACTGCATCGTTGGGGTGGTTGGAGGTAGATATGTACAGCTGAGTATCATCAGCGTACAGATGGTACTCTACCCCACAACCACGGATGATCTCACCCAGCGGCTTCATGTAGATGTTAAACAGGAGGGGTGAGAGGACCGACCCCTGAGGCACCCCATAAATGAGTGGTCTCGAGGTCAACCTCTGCCATCCTGTCAAGACAAATTGCGACCGACCGGAGAGGTAGGAGGAGAACCACTGTAAAACAGTGGCCCCCAGTCCCAACCCCTCCAGTTGGTGCGATAGGATACCATGGTCGATGGTATCGAAGGCCGCTGAGAGATCTAATAGGACCAGGATAGAAGAAAAACCCCTATCTCTGGCCCTCCAAAGATCATCCACCAACACGACCAATGCCGTCTCGGTGCTGTGCCCAGGTCGGAAGCCGGACTGGCGCGGGTCTAATGATTAATCTAATGATTAAGTTTAAAGATATTATTATAATAGAAGGAAAGGTTTTTAATCAAGGCAATTTTATCTATTCTGGATAAAATTATAAAGCTTTTAGAAATATTGGGAATATTAAGGAATATATTTAGGAAGCTGTCTTCTAATAAAGCAAGCCATTAGTTTATACAGTTCTACATTGCTAATGTTGACTACTTAGAGTTTCAACAGGAGTAACTCTTTATTTGAACCAGGGAATGGAACCTGACTCTTCTCTTTACACAGTGAGTGTTCAACTTACTTTTGCTCTTGGAATCACTGTCCTTCATAGACTACAGTCTATTGTCTAGTCTATACTCAGATATCCTATCACTTCAGAAATGTTATGGAACTAAAACATGGGCCTGACTGTAACATTTTTGAATTTCCTCCTGTTATTGATTTATTTATGAAATTTATATGGCTGAAGATCTCACCAAATGACTGCATAGTTGGAAAATTACTGGAAGACCAATTCCTTGAGGAATTTAAATATGTAAAATTGTTGCCCTGGGAGCTGTTTAAAATTGTTTAATACCAGATGTATATGCAAGCCATTTATATGTAACTATTCTAATAATTTTGACAATGGCAATGTAAATAGCGTTAGGAGGAAAAACAGCAAAATTGATTAGCTAAAAGAAAAATGACTTGGCAGTGAAGTAAGACAAATTAAAAGAGATTCTGTCATCCATTTCCTGCTTTTAAAGTTACAAATCCTTCCATCCCCTGCTTCGCCCATGATGGAGCCACATTTCTGAACAAAGATCTTGTGTGAAATGGTTTTGTGTAGTGTTGCTCGCTCAGAGAAAGTATGGAGACTTTTCATATTAAGCTATGTACAGTGGCATCAGTGATGTGTAAGTATGTACGTTTGTGCAGTCCTTGCTGCTCTCTGAACTTGTTGTTTGCTTGCAGACATTTCATCACTCGACTAGATAATATAATCAATGCTAGTGAGCGTGAGGTTTGCTCCGTGTTTATATAAAGCCTGCTGGTGTTGGTGGGGATGTAGTTTTCTTCTTCGTAGTTTCTTGACTGGAGTATTGTTTTTTGCTTGATTGTTTGTCTGTTATTATAACCTGATAATAATGATAATGATAATGATAATGATAATGATAATGATAATGATAATGATAATAATAATAATAATAATAATAATAATAATAATAATAATAACAACAACAACAATAACAATAACAACAACAACAACAACAACAACAATAATAATAATAATAATAATAATAATGAATTTAATTTATAGACTGCTCCCTCTCCCCGAAGGGACTCGGAGAGGTGCACAGGGGAATTTAAAAAGGTACAAACATAAATACACAATAAATATATAAAATCAGATTAAACAATTTATCCCTGCGCTAAAAAACCTAAAATCCTAAAAACTAAATCCCTTAAAAAGCCAATTAAAACAATTTATATATTCAGACTAAAAAGGCTGGAGGTGGTTAGGCCAGGCCGGCCTGCTGAAAGAGATGGGTCTTGAGCTTTTGACGAAAGGCGCGGAGGTCCTGGGTTGTTCTAAGCTCAGGGGGTAGGTCGTTCCATAGTGCTGGGCCCGCCACAGAGAAGGCCCTTCCCCTGGGCATCGCCCGCTGGCATTACCTAGTGGATGGCACCCGGAGAAGTCCCTCTCTGTGGGAGCGAATCGGTCAAACGGATGTATGGGGCAGGATGCGATCTCGCAGATAGCTAGGTCCCGTGCCATGGAGCACTTTAAAGATGGTGATCAGCACCTTGAAGCACACCCGAAAGACCACAGGCAGCCAGTGCAGCTCGCGCAGGAGCGGTGCAACGTGGGAATGCCTAGGGGCACCCAAAATTGCCCGCGCAGTCGCATTCTGGACTAGCTGTAGTCTTCGGGTGCACTTCAAGGGCAGCCCCATGTAGAGAGCATTACAGTAGTCTAGACGGGATGTCACAAGGGCATGAGTGACCATGCGAAGGGCATCCCGGTCCAATAGGGGACGCAACTGGTGTACCAGGCGAACCTGGTAGAAGGCCCCCCTGGCCACGGCCGTCACTTGATCTTCCATGGACAGCCAGGCATCCAGGAGGACGCCCAGATTGCGTGCCCCATCCACAGGGGCTAGATGTCCCCCCCTATGGCCAGTGATGGAATGAACTGGTTGTACCGGGACACCAGAAGCCACAGCCACTCGGTCTTGGACGGGTTGAGTCTGAGTCTGTTCCTTCCCATCCAGATCCGCACGGCTTCCAGACACCGGGACATCACTTCGACAGCATCGTTGGGGTGGTTCGGGGTAGATATATACAGCTGCGTATCGTCAGCATAGAGATGGTACTCTACCCCAAAACCACAGATGATCTCACCCAGCGGCTTCATATATGTGTTGAACAGGAGCGGCGAGAGGACCGACCCCTGAGGCACCCCACATGTGAAGGGTCTTGGGGCCGACCTCTGCCCTCCTGCCAACACAAAGTGCAATCGACCAGAGAGGTAGGAGGAGAACCACCGTAAAACGGTGCCCCTCACCCCCAACCCCTCCAGCCGATCCAATAGGATACCATGGTCGATGGTATCAAAAGCTGCCGAGAGATCTAATAGGACCAGGATGGAGGAACAACCCCCATCTCTGGCCCTCCAGAAATCATCATAATGCCCTGATTATCTGGGTATTGGTTGCTGGAGAGTGTGTTCTGATCTTTTGCTTTCCTTCTTTGCTTTTTATTGTCCCTTTCAAATAGTGTGCAAATGCAGTTTATCTCTATCAATATGATTTTCTTGTTTTCAACAATACATTATAGTTTCATAGGATGTGATGAGTGGCCTTTCAATAGCTGATAGTTATCAGTCATGAGCAGGCTAGGCTGAGGTGATGAGTGGGCTTTGGCCTGTAAGCATGGACCACTGAAGGGGTTCTATGTACCACCAATACTCCACAATAATGCATGTTTATTTTTTCAGAGTTTTCCTCAAAGCTTATTATAATATAGTGCTGCGGTGGCACAGTGGTTCAAATGCAGTACTGCAGGCTACTTCTGCTGACTGCTGGCTGCCTGCAATTTGGCAGCTTGAATATCACCAGGCTCAATGTTGACTCCGCCTTCGGTCCTTGGTAAAACGAGGACACAGATTGTTAGGGGCAAAAGGCTGATTCTGTAAATCACTTAGAGAGGCCTGTAAAGCATTGTGAAGGAGTATATCAGTGCTATTGCTATTGCTATAATCTGAGGCAAGCTGACACAAAATATTGCAACTATTACAGAAGCTGCTTTTTATAGTTTTATTGTTAGAAAATGGAACTTAAATAGGCTTCATTCTGTTCTTTTCCAAACCTATATTTGATACACATAAATCTACTTGTGTTCAAAATGGAAGCCATGTTTTAAAGATGATTTAGATTCTTCTACAGATAATGTACTTAATTTCTTAGGGTTAACCCTGGACGATTCTGATCTTGATATGCTGAGATACCTCAGTAGCTCAATGGTTCCTGTGATTAAAAAAAACACCCAATGATGTCAGAAGTGATATTTGTTTTTGGTTAAAGTAAAATAAAATGGTGGTGCTATGAACTAGAATATTGACTGATGGCCATATGTAAGAATAGGAGACCTTAACTCATCTTAAAGAAAGTTCTTTCAAAATAACTGTGCTGGGTGGGTATGTTTCCATAAAAGGTAGGATCAAATATAATAGATACATTTTGTATACCAGTAAGCATGGAAATATATTGAGCTGCTACATAATTATTAGAAGAAAACCTTGAGGTCTTCTATAGCAAATTACAAACAGTAGATGCAGCATTATAAACATAAATAATACTTTGTGTGGTTGAAATGAGAAAATGGGAAAATGGAGTTTGAGATTTAAAAAAACAATAATGCAAAATATAAATTAATAGAATTAAAAACAATTCTTTGTTTATTGCCAATAGGTTTCAAGTAAAATAAATGCAGAAGGTGCACATGTAATTCACCAGATAGGCAACTTAAGACTCATGGTATCACTGTATTTTTCTCATACAGTTGATGGAAAAGAAATGAATGTTATGGATACATTTGTTATTTTAGGCTCAAAATCTTGTTAGCTAATATTTAAATATACTTCATATAAGATTCTCTGAAATTTACGTCAAACTGATATGATTCTAGTAGAATGTCAATTCCAGAAATTCTATCATTATTCCCAGGTTAAGACACTGAGTTATCTTCATACTCCATAATACTAACAGTACAGTTTGGAAGAATTTTAGTTAATCCTATTATGGGATTATGGTTCTTATTTTTTCTTTTTATTTTACCAAAAGGTTGTTTAGGGAGTTGACACACAGTAGATGTTTCAATTAAAAACTAGCAGAATCATTTGCTACACTTTTGTTTGGTAATGAAGCAAAGTTTATATTTGAAATTCTTGAATAGCAGAATTTTTCATTCCTTTAATAACTTTTTTCTATTTAGGAGAAAACAATTAATAAACAAAGTCAATCTTTTTATCCTAAATCCATTGAGGTTAAAATAGATTAGTATTCATACAGTTTTGTCGCATATTGAAAAGCTAAACAACATATTTGATTTCTAACAGCAGGAGAAAAACGGAGAAAACAAAACTTAATTACATTGGTGATCTTAGGATTTGGGAAGAGTTGAGAAACACCAGAAGTCCTGTTGCAAATTTCTAGATTCAGGACATTTGTAAGTTAGTGAAATTCTCAAAGGACTGAAAGTTACTGTAAAACAGCATGGATCCCAAATTGTTTTATTTCCAGAGTTAAAATTTCAAAAGAAGGCAGCACAAACAGCAAATAGATTATTTTTTTTATCATGTATTCATTATATCAGATTCATTTTTTATTCATGTTATTACATTAGTATAATAATACAGCTTTAATTTTATAGAGCTGTAGGCATTTAGGTAATAGCAGCTGTAATACTCTGTACGGGCTAGATGGTTTAATTTAAATCATTCTAACTGTATGGAAGCTGTTGGGATTATGCTGAGTCGTACCAACTAAAAATCTGACCTCCACAATATTTTATGTATTTTTTCTATGAAGTTTCCTTTCTCCTTCCTTTTCTCATTAAACATTTATTTAGAAACAGCAGTGTACTAGGCACTGTATGGGATGCAAAATTAACATGACTTGGCCCAGTAGGTTCAAGAAGAAAAGCTGAGATTTTTATGCACTCTGATTTAATTTCATGGAACTTATGGGACTTTGACCTAATAAAATCAGAATGCAAATAATGTGGACAATACACAAAACAATGAAACAGGGCAAGATTTGTTAATGGAATGTTGGAATTAAAAAATGGAAATTGACTGGATAATAAAAAGGACACTCTACACAGATAAAATATGGAACAAGGCAAAATGTTTGATTTGTAAAATAATAAAGTCAATTGGCTGAGCAATTGACTATTCTCTCTAGGTGTCATTCTCTATTCCCCCCTCCCCCCCTCCGAGATAGATCTCTCCTACCCATGTGTATTTATCATCTCTCCTGGCCATCTGACCTGTATTTGTACCATTCTATATGTATTTTTCTCCTTTTTATCTGCATTTGCACCATTTTAGTCTGACTTGCTGCTATTTTACCATCTTGGCGTTTCTCCTTTTAGAGCCAGCAAGGCCTCACCGGATGCTATCGTATTCAAGGTTAGACCTCCTCTGCCTGTGGGAGTTTCCCCTCTCTCAGGCCTGGCCCCCTGGTCTAACACGGGCCCACCTCGAGGATGGATGGATTGATCCAGAGAGGTGGGCGAAGCGCAAACTCAGGGGGTTTTTATCAAAAAATTTAATTCGGCTTTTAAGGGGTCCCGGGGAGGTTGGAGGGCGTACTCAGTCAGATGGGGGTCAGGGTACAGGGCCGGCGGAATTAGGAAAAAGGGCAGGTCCATTAAGAAGGGGGGAGGGGGGTCGTTCCTATGGAGGACTTTCCCATCCGATTGGTCCTAGGGAGGGGCAGGGGCGGTTGGAGACAGGGAGTCCATCATTCATTGGGGGAACGTGGCCGCTGGTTACAAGCGGTCACTCGCCCCAACCCCCTGTGCTCCCCTTGGAGCCTAGGAGGTCAAGGATTACCGGGCCGGGGCCCCCAGGCTGATGTTCTGCAATGCCAGGTCCGTGGTGAACAAAGCCCCCCTCATTAATGACCTAGTGTCAGAGGGGGACCTGGACCTGGGGGGAATTACGGAGACCTGGTTGGGCCCCGAGGGGGGATTACCCCTCGTGGAAATGTGCCCACCAGGCTACCACGCATTTCATCAGCCTTGGGCCCTAGGCAGGGGTGGGGGGGTGGCGATTATTGTTAAGGAAGGTTTTGAACCAAGGGAGACCACTGTACCACAGACCACCGGCTGTGAGTCCCTCTACGTGAAGTGGGGCCTAGGGAGGCAGCTGGGCTTGCTGTTTATATACCTGGCTCCCCGCTATGTAACAGCAGCTCTGCCCGAGTTCCTTGAGGTGATTGCCGAGATGGCGGTTAAGACCCCCAGACTATTAGTCATGGGGGACTTTAACTTGCCATCGGCGGGCGAAACATCCGAGGCAGCTCGGGAGTTCATGGCTTCCATGACGGTCATGGACTTGACCCAAGTAGTTCAGGGCCCCACTCACGAGGGAGGACACACGCTGGATCTCATTTTTGTCTCTGACCAGTGGAGTAGTGATCTCGGAACCGGGGATATAGCCATCTCTCCCTTGTCATGGACAGATCACTCTCTCCTTCATCTGGACTTTCCAATCGCCCCACCCCACCACAGGGAGGCGAAACCTGAGATACCTAGATGGTTCCGCCCCAGGCACCTGATGGATCCCAAAAGGTTCCAGATGGAGCTTGGGCCAGTACCGGTATCCTTGGCCCGTGACACGACTCAGGACTTAGTGGCCGCATGGTATTGCGGCCTCTCACATGGCGTAGACTCACCCAGGCTCCTTGGTTTTCCGAGGAGCTGAGGGAGATGAAATGCCGGAAGAGATGCCTAGAGAGTAGGTGGAGATCCTCTCGGTACGAATCTGATCGAGCACTGGTAACAGCCCATTTGAGGACTTACCTAGTGGCGATGAGGGTGGCCAAACGTGAGTATTGTGCCACTCTTATCACGTCCGCAGATAACCGCCATACGGCCCTGTTTGGGGTAAGCCGCTCCCTCCTTCATCAGAGGCCGTTGGAAGCCCCTCTACAGGGCCAAGCAGAGGAATTCAGAGGAATTTGGAGAGTATCTGCTGGATAAAATCGCTCAGATTCGGAGCGAGTTGCCCCCCACTGATAGTAGTCTAGAGGACTCATCCGATGCAGGTCTTGAGACAATTTTATGGGAGGATTTTGACTTTGTTACTGCCGATGATATGGACAGGTTGTTGAGGAGACTAAAGGCCACCACATATTTATTGGACCAGTGTCCCTCCTGGCTTGTACTGGCATCCTGGGAGGTGACACGAGGCTGGCTCCAGAATATAGTGAACGCTTTTTTGAGTGAGGGGTTCCTGCCTACTGCCCTGAAAGAGGCGGTGGTGAGACCCCTCCTCAAGAAGCCTTCCCTGGACCCAGCATTATTGGTAAATTACCGTCCGGTCTCCAACCTTCACTTCTTAGCGAAGGTTGTCGAGAGTGTGGTGGCACAGCAGTTTCCCCGCCTGGAGGAAATTGGAGGAAATTGACTATCTAGACCCGCGCCAGTCCGGCTTTCGACCCGGTCATAGCAACGAGACGGCATTGGACACATTGGTGGATGATCTCTGGAGGGCTTGGGATAGAGGTTGTTCCTCTATCCTGGTCCTGTTAGATATATAATGTCAAAATAACATTATAAAAATACAATAACATAAAACAGCCATTTTTGGTATAAAAAATTTAAATCAGGGAAAAATAAAGCATGTTAGCAATGACTCAGAATTCTTTAAATAAATGGACTTCCGGTTCCGGCTCCAGCGGCGACGGGCGAGCCTAGGGCTCGCTCGCCACTTTGTTTCTTTTCCTGCCCCCCCACGGGGGCGAGACGCCCCGTTTTTGGGGGTCTTCCATAAAGCCAGCTTGCCTGGGTCGTCCTCCCCCAGCGGCAGCTGGGAAGCGACCCTTGTCTTCGGCTTAGGTGGAGGAGGACATGCTGCGGGGGGTTTCCCGTTCGCCAATGGCGGGCGGCATCGTTCTGAAAACATGGAGAGAGCTGGCCATCTGAGTCGGAAGGCTTCCCGGGGCTTCGGCTGCGAGGGTGAAAGTGAGTGGTTTAACCTTTTTTTTGCTGTCAGCCTGGGCTGAAAGAACTTGGAGGGGGGTGTCTGCTTGTTAAACCCCCCCTCGGACTAAAGCGGCACTTAAGAATGGCTCCTCGCTGCGAGGAAGCGGATATCTTTAATCTGGACTGTTTGAAACAAGGGAAAGTGATCTGCGGTTTGTCTTTGAAACAAAGTATCTAGGTCTGGCTGATTTGAAACATTTTTTTTTACCACTCTCTCCTTCTGGTTCTGAGTCTGGGCGGTGGAAAATGGCTTCTCTTTGTCCCTGAATGACTATTTTACTTATGGAAAATTTCCAGCGTCTCTTTGTGATTTGGACTCCCTCTGGTTATTAAAGAAGAAAAAAAAATTTTGGATTTGTGATTTCTTTTCTGGAGTGCCTTCATTATTATAATTATTGATCTGGAAAACTGTTTCTCTCTTGGTTCCTGAACTTTACAACCCTGAACTGAACTTTTGGCTCCTGACTTGCCTCAACAGCCCCATCCAAAAAACGCCATTTTAGTGGCACGGATCTTAACAGCTAATCATGGCACAAGAATCAGCACTGGCAAGCTTAGAACTAAGGATGGCCTCTCTTGAATCTGTTATACAAACTTTGGTACAAGAAATCAAGACCCAGAGGGCAGAAAATATCAACTTTAAAAAGGAATTATTGGACACACGGAAACAAGTGCTGGAGAACACACAGAAGAATGAAGAACTGGAAGGGGGGCTGGCGGGGGCTAAGGGAGAGATTAAAAATGTTACTAATGAGGTTGTGGAAATAAATGGGCTAGGATTGATATGGAAAGGATGACATATTTTTTGAGATTTCAGAATGTTTCTGAGGAAACTGGTGAATGTCTCCCTGAACTCATGAGCACAATTATAGCAGACTATTTACATAAACCTAAGGATGAGATCAGGGGGGACATTGACCTAGCCTACAGAATAAACTCTGCATATGCCAGGATAAATGAAGTACCCAGAGAGATACATGTTAAATTTGTTAGAAGGTCAACCAGAGAGGAAATCTTGAAAGTGCAAAGAGGAGGTCCGTTAATTTTCCAACAAAAGGAGGTTGCCATCCTGAAGCAGATCCCAAGAAAGATTAGAGAAGCAAGAAGGAAATTTTCCTTCTTGTCCCAAAAATTGTTTGACCACGGGATCTGGTTCAGGTGGGTGATGCCCGAAGGGATGCTAGTGTTCTGGGAAGGAGGAAGAGTGAGGATTAAAACAGTTGCTGAGGCGGAAGCCTTTCTTAAAATAAATTCCTCTGTCCTGGGGGAAGATCCAGGGGGGGCAGGGGGGGCCACGGCCCCGCCCGCTGGGTGCCTGGAAGGAGTGATAGAAGACACAATTGCCAAGAGACTTAGATCTAAAAAATAACTTTGCCTTGATTTTTTGAATAATATTGTATAACATGTGCATCTGGATTTTTGTAAATGACTGACAGCATAGAACTGAGAACTTAGAAATATGTACTTGCTTTCACTTTGTAGTGTACGGAAAATGTTTTTTGTTAATGATCTATTCTGATGTCCCGGTAGGGCCGACGACTTTGACATGAATGCTCTCAAAATTTCTTTGTATCCCTTACCCTACCCTACTGAAAAACTGTAAAACCAATAAAACTTTTTCAATATGAAGAATTCTTTAAATATGTTTTTCTTCAGACTCGGGAGAAACTTTAAAAAAGCTTAACCAAAACGATTGTAAAGAAGATATTGAGTGTGCCTTATACCATGCTGGGTTTTACCACCAAAAAGTTAGGGCCTCTGTTTGCTGATAACTCCTCTTTTTGATTCATTGGATGAGCTACTGCAACAGCTCAATTATGGACAAATTTCAGTTTCCAAATCAGACCATTTTCATACAAAGTTCTATGCAGTCAGCAATTTGAAATAGGTCTTTTCATTATGATCTATAGCAGAGAGGTTGGAGTGTATATATATTTGCTTATTTCTTATATATTGCTTTGATATAATCTGTTCCATGTTCTAGAGCAGAGGAGAGCAATAAACAAATTGCTGTGTAATCACAAAAGGGCTGTAGTCTTAGAACCTGCTTATCTGGTTCATTCTCAGGAATAACATAAATGGAAATTTGTGGTGCTCATCTTCTTCAGCTAAGCTATGAGAAGGATCTTACAATTGGCTAAAATTTTGAAGGACTTCCAAAGTCAAACTGACTTTTTTTTAAAAATGCATAAAATAAATGATTAAATGTACACTGTTACTCTTCCATAAACCAATATCCTTTTTTTTTTGTCTGCACAGAGTCATGTTTGATCCAAGCTATCCAGATGGAGTTCCTGGAGAAACCCAGATTGTGTATGGGGGAATCTGTGCCCAGAACAAGTAGGATGATTGCTTTAGTTGCATTTTTCATTTTCTGTTGTAACTGCCAACACTGTGAAACACATCACTGAAAGCAATCCTTTAATGATTTGTGTTTGTTTTCCTTCCCCCCCCCCCTTTTTGAGCATTGTACATCTTGTTTTGTTTTTTGCTTTCAACTCTTTCTGATTATTTTCGTGATGAGAACTATGCTGGAAAGCATTCTATATTTGATGTTGATGTCCTTGAATGAATTCATTTAAACTGATAGAAATCCATAAGCATAAAAACCAATATTATTTCATGTGTAATATTGTCACTGTGGCAGGCATAGAGCCTCATTTCTGCTGGAATTGTTTTTCCTAATGCACAAGTTACCCAAGTGCATTACAGATGATTATTTTTTTTTTTGCTTTTTTCAACTTTAACCCTCTATTCATACACATATTCTTTTAAACACTGCAGGTTAAATGCTCAGAAAAGAAAGTAACCAGTTTATAGGCATTTTCTAAACTCTTTTAATTGATAACTTTAAAAGAATAGCAATATTTAATCAAAAAGCTTAGCATAACACAGTTTATATATCACTATGGCATTTTAGGACAGGTAATCCAGAATTTGTCCACAACACAGTGAAGACAAATATTGTAATCCCAACATTGCAATTCTTTCACTGTATTGAATCCTTCATTTATGCATCATGTCGAATATGCTAAAGTACAACAATTAAAAATATCATAAAGCTAGAAATAACTCTGATTTTATAATTTCCAGCATTTATTAAGCTACTCTTTTTATGACAAGCATCGTTAGGTAGGCATTTAATTTTAAAAAGTATTGCATAAAAGCTAGTTTAATTTTATACCAAATGTCAAAGTTGTTCATTTTCAAAAAAGACCTATCTGAATTGGGAAGATTTAGGGTTTTTTATCATTATAATTTCCCCCCCAGACACATGAACTGCTACTTTTATATAGCCTGTAATTATGAACTTGGTATTTTGCAGGTGTCCTACTGACTGGTGGTAGGGTGGGAGAAGCAGAGAGGGAATCTCCATTTTTGAAATTATGGGATGCTGCTTTGCAATGGCAGAATTTAATCTGCTCCCAATTTGTGACAGCTTTCTGCATTAGAAAAAGATCTCAAATACTCTCGAAAATTAGGAATCAGAGGAAGGTTTTTCCTTGGCTTCATAAGCCCAATGCAATTAAGCAGCAAGTGACTGTATGCCATATGCATTTATTGCTCTTCTTAGCATGTGTTACTTTGATGTGTTAGCCTGGAAAACTAGCTCTTTTTCTTGGGCAGCCTTCCTCCTGGGTCTTTATACTGCTTAGCAGTTGAGTGCAGACTTTGAAACACAGCCTAATTTAGAGGCAGATGCTGCAGCTGCTGCTGTCATTTCAGCGGACTCCCCCCTTCCCCATTTTTGCTTTGATGTCAGCTTAGAGCCATTGTGGTTGCATTCAGTACTTTGGCTTCTTCTTCCCCAATTCACAAAATAGAAACTGCACAATTTTTAACTGTATGTTTTTCCTCCCAACACTTATTGAAGAAATGCTACTCATTTAATACAGAATGTATTTTTTTTTCCTGGCTGTATATTGCTGCTTACACTCTTTTATAACCACATGTGATCTTCTTTTAAAGAAGGAAAAATATATGTATAAACAGTAGATAGTATATTCACTTACTCACTCACTCATTCGTTCACTCACTCACTCACTCTGCATGATGATCAGGGAATGGCATTCTTTGACTGATATGGTAGCTATTCAATACTTCCTAAATCCTTTATGAATTATTAGTCAATTTTCCATGGGCTACATCAAGAATTGCAGCATATTTGCTGTTGATGTTGGGTTTTCGGTTTAGCTGAGTCTGCATAGAGATGTTCTTTGTACGGAATGCTCATACAGATTGCTATTGCTGTTTATTGTACACATGCATTTTGTATCTAATGGGATCCTTCCCAGACTGATTTGGAGATTAAGCTGCCTTGGAATGGAGACGGGTATGGAGAGATCCATATTGTTTGTTCCTTGTGAATACATATATCCACGGAAGCTTTTATCAGTGCATGTGTTACAAAAGTGTTATTATCATCACATATGGCACCCATGTGTATATCATTCACATTGAGGGAGTCATTCATAAAAACTGCACCACCTTGCTATTGCTGTCCAGCTCCATTGAGCACCCTGTTGATTTATGGAATGTGGAAATGACTTGAGTAGGGACATGCAGATTAGGCTAAATCTGCTCCAGGTTGGTGTTGCAAGATGTCATGCATTATTCTGTTCTGTTAATAGTTTCTCTTTTTTCTCCCCAGTTTCTTTTCTTTTGTTTTAAATGTTTTAAAAATACTAAGACCTGTTTGTTGGTGTACAGAAGTTTTCCTATCATCATAGAGATCTATATGTAACTCTCTAACACATACTTTAAAAACATAACTATCTCTTGTATGCTTTTTTCAATGCAGCAGCACATGCTTTTTATGGTTATTTCAAATATGCTGTCTCTTTAGCATATACTGTCCCCAAATGTATATGCACAGAATGAAAGATGCAAGTATTGTAGGTACAATTTTTTTCAATAGAGGAGAGTATCTATAGCTCAACCTTGAACTAGGGGATTCTTGATGCTCTCTGATCGATTATTTGCCTTTAAATTACACCCCCATCAATACTGGCAGGACAAGTTGCTGCATAGCTGCCGAGAATCATTTGGTAGAGTTGGGCAGCTAGAGAAATTGAATAAATAAATATATAAAATAACAAATATTAACAGGCAGCAAACTTCACACTGACTTGATATTTCTTAGTTGGTAATGAAATGTCTACAAGCAAACAATCAAGCTCAGGGCCTAGTTACCTACGAGACCATCTGCTGCCCCATACGTCCCTATGACCAATCCGCTCTCACAGAGAGGGTCTGTTCCGGGTGCCGTCAACCGGGCAATGCCGGTTGGCGACGCCCAGGGGAAGAGCCTTCTCTGTGATGGGCCCAACCCTCTGGAACGCCCTACCTCCTGAACTCCGTGTCATCTTGGATCTCCGCCTGTTCCACCAGCGGTTAAAAACGCACTTCTTCCAACAAGCCGGCCTGGCATGATTTTACTCGACACTGTACTGCTTTTTAGTTGACCAAAGTTTTAATTTAGGGGTTTTAAATTGGTTTTAGCACAGAGTGGGTTTAATTTAATTTAGTTTTAAGAATGTTTATATTCTTGTATATATGTATATTTATATTTTATATTCCCTGTGCACCGCCCCGAGTCCCTTTGTGGTGAGATGGGTGCGGCTTATAAATACAATAAATAAATAAATAAATAAATAAGAAAGCACCAAGAACTCCATATTCCATTTATTGTTAGCCCTATGTGCAGTGGCTGAGATAAACTTGATAATCATGCAATTTATCTCTTAGATAAATGTGTGGTAGATTTCTTTTACAACTCCTAGTCTTGAATGTTCCATAAAATTGCTTCCTCGCCCAAGAGATAAAACTCTTCATCTTTTTGGTGCACACTTGAGCAGAAACCAGTGTGACTCTACATTACACACAGGTAGCATGTAGATGGAAAAAGACCTGCAATTCCTTTGAATGAACACTCAAAGAACTCAACCACAAGTTTGCTTTGTGGCAATGATGAGTCTGAAGAAATCATTCCTCCTGCTATTATCGCACTTTTACAAAAGATCTTTTCCATGTGTTTCAGCAACTCTTTTTTCAGAAGAAAATTAATGAAAGTATGCTTTAAAGTATGCTTGGGCGTCCTCCTGGATTCTTGGCTATCACTAGAAGACCATATGACAGCCGTGGCCAGGGGGGCCTTTTATCAGGTTTGCCTGATATGCCAGTTGCGCCCCTTTCTGGATTGTGACGCTTTACGCACAGTCACTCAAGCCCTCGTCATCTCCCACCTGGACTACTGCAACGCTCTCTACATGGGGCTTCCCTTGAAGTGCACCCAGAGGCTCCAGTTAGTTCAGAATGCGGCCGCACAGGGGATCCTGGGAGCTCCTACATGCTCCCATGTGACACCTGTCCTGCGCGAGCTGCACTGGCTGCCTGTGGCTTTCCGGGTGCGCTTCAAGGTATTAGTAGAATAGAAGAATAGAATAGAATAATTTTATTTATAGACCGCATCCTCTCCCCAAAGGGACTCGGAGCGGTGCACAGGGAAATTTAAAAATACCAATAAATATACATAAATAGAATAGATAAAAGACAAATTAAACAAAGATTATCCCTGCACTAAAATCCCCAATTTTAAAATTACTAAAATCCCCTAAACCCTATTAAAAGACGGAAGACTAACCTAGGCCGGCCAAGCAGAAAAAGTGTGTTTTCAGTTTTTGATGGAAGGAGCGGAGGGCCGTAGTTGTTCTAATTTCGGGGGGAAGGTCGTTCCAGAGGGCTGGGCCCGCCACAGAGAAGGCCCTTCCCCTGGGCGTCGCCCGCTGGCACAGCCTGGTGGACGACACCCAGAGAAGTCCCTCTCTGTGGGAGCGAATCGGCCGCAGGGATGTATGGGGCAGGATCCCATACATAACTACCTTTAAAGTGCTCCGTGGCAAGGGACCTGGTTACCTGCATGACCGCCTCCTGTCATCAAATACCTCCCACCGACCAGTGCGCTCTCACAGAGAGGGTCTCCTCAGGGTGCAGTTGGCCAGGAAATGTTGGCTGGCGACCCCCAGGGGGAGAGCCTTCTCTGTGGCAGCTCCTGCCCTCTGGAATGACCTACCCACTGACCTACGCACGACCACAGACCTGCGCCTCTTCCGTCGGGCTTTGAAGACCTATCTATTTCGTGCGACCAGCCTGGCATAATTTTAAAATGGTTTTAGTAGGTTTTATTAATGGTTTTAGTACAGGCGCATTATTTAATACATTTTTAAATATATATTTCATTTATTTTTATCATTGATTTCATTGCTGCCTGTACACCGCTCTGAGTCCCGGAAGGGAGAAGGGCAGTATAGAAATTTAAATAATAAATAAAATAAATAAAACTTTCAGTAGATATTCTGAGAATAACATTCAATCACTATTAGAACATTGTTTATGTGCATTTAGGATGAAGTATTACATTTTACTTTATTGTGCTGAGGCAGTGTTTGACCCATGCAACTGAAGTTTTATTGACAAGACTCTGGAAGTAGTTTTTCATGCTTTCTAGACTGATTGGCCCAAGGTCGTCCAGCTTCCTAAAATTGGAGAACGTATCCAGGTTTTAGTCTGGTGCCTTTACCAGTACCTCAAATTGGCTTTCTGTTAGAATACATAGATCAGCCTAAATGATAGGCTGATCATTTGATGAATATGATATATGTGATGATGAAATTTGATGCATTCATATTTTACAAATATTAATCTTAATAGAAAAGCCTAAAGAAAAAGATTTGAAGAAAGAAAAATTGGCACCAAAAATTATATGAAGCTGTAGTTATTGATAGAGAATATATTATCTGAGTTAAGATGTAAGCATCTCTTTCGTTGTTAGGAAACTGGAACCTATCAGCAAAATAAAGTTTAGTTAAGCTGTCTCAGTCATCCAAGACTTTATCATCTGCTCCTGAGTTCATTTATTGATTCATTTATTTACATTGGATAGATTCAATGTGATTTTTGTATTAGAAAAGCATAGAATTTGACTATTAATAACTTATTTCCTTCTCTGAAATAAGGCACGGGGATGGAACATCATTTAACCTTTGGATCTGCTTTTGACTAAATAAATGGGGAACTCATCAAATTTGCAGATGACACCAAGCTGGCAGGAATAGCCAACACTGCAGAAGATAGGCTTAACATACAGAAGGATCTTGACAAACCTGAACATTGGGCACTATCTAACAAAATAAAATTCAATGGTGAAAAAAGTAAGGTTCTACATTTAGGCATGAAAAACAAAATGCACAGGTACAGTATAGGTGGTACCTGATTCAATATTTTTATTTTATTTTATTAAATTTATACCCCGCCCTTCTCCAAACGGACCCAATAGTAGCAACTGTGCGAGGGATCTTGAAATCCTAGTGGACAAACATTTAAATATGAGCCAGCAGTGTGCAGCAGCTGCCAAAAAAGCCAACACAGTACTAGGCTGCATAAACAGGGATAGAATCAAGATCACGTGAAGTGTTAATACCGCTTTATAATGCCTTGGTAAGGCCACATTTGGAATACTGCATTCAGTTTTGGTTGCCATGATGTAAAAAAGATGTGGAGACTTTAGAAAGAGTGCAGAGAAGAACAACAAAGATGATTAGGGGACTGGAGACTAAAACATATGAGGAACGGTTGCAGGAACTGGGTATGTCTAGTTTAATGAAAAGAAGGTGTAGGGGAGACATGATAGCAGTGTTCCAATATCTCAGGGGTTGCCAAAAAGAAGAGGGAGTCAAACTATTCTCCAAAGTACCTGAGGGTAGAACAAGAAGCAATGGGTGGAAACCAATCAAGGACAGAAGCAACTTAGAACTGAGGAGAAATTTCCTGACAGTTAGAACAATTAATCAGTGGAACTGCTCCCCTCCAGAAGTAGTGAATGCCACACCACTGGAAGTCTTTAAGAGGATGTTGGATAGCCATTTGTCTGAAATGGTATAGAGTTTCCTGCCTATGCAGGGAGTTGGACTAGATGACCTCCAAGGTCCCTTCCAACTCTGCTATTGTATTGTAAATTGGCTATATATATGTATATATATGTATTTGCTTTCATAGATTTTCACGGATGTAGGTATGCTGGCATTGCTGGCTTCGGGTGTTTTCCCATTTCCATGCTATATACACGGGAAAACACCCGAAGCCAGCAATGCCAGCATATATATGTATATATGTGTGTGTGTGTGTTACGTTTTTGACTGATCAATAAATTTATTGATCACTCAAAAACGTAACACACATATAAAAAAATTACACAACGGAATTCATGGCTTTCTGTCTAGATGGTCTCTGGTGATGAGCCGAAAGGCAGAAAAGGAAACAGTATGCTTCCTCCCTTAATTGGGGCCTAACAGGGTGTTGTGGAAACAAATATATATATATATATATATATATTATTTATTATTTATTTATTTATTGATCAGCTCATAAAAACTAACACACACACACACACACACACACACACACACACACACACATATATGTAGGTCTTTGGTTGTTCGGGTTTTCTCCCGCGTAGAATTGGAAGTATCTTCACGACATTTCGATGAAGTCTCATTCATCATCTTCAGACTGGTGCTTTCGGCTTGATACTTCCAGGAGCAATGTCAGATCTCAGACTATATATATATATATATATATATATATATATATATATAGTCTCCATGACCTATTTATTGATCAGCTCAAAAACGTGACACACACACACACACACACATATATATGCTGGTCTTGTTGTATTCAGGTGTAAGAGTGAGATACATGGGAAAACACCCAAATACAAGACCAGCATAACTACTCCCGTGAAAATCTACAAAAACACACACACACACATACATATATATATACTTGTGTCACAACACCCGGTTAAGCCCCAATTAAGGGAGAAAGCATACTGCTTTCCTTTTCTATCTATTTCGACTAGGATAGATCTTCGACTAGGATAGACTAAGATAGATCTATTTAGATCAGGGAGACTAGGATAGATCTAGATAGATCTATATCTAATCAAAAACCTAACACACATATAAAAAAGTACACAATGGAACTCATAGCTTTCTGTCTAGATGGTCTCTGGTGATGAGCCAAAAGGCAGAAAAGGAAAGCAGTATGCTTCCTCCCTTAATTGGGGCTTAACAGGGTGTTGTGACACAAGTATATACTTATCCTCCTGTCTCAACTGATCAGGATAAGAACCAGTAGTCTAGAGGCAATTGCAGCTGCCTCACATGTAATACTTCCCTGGTTCAAATCCCAGTAAGGGTAAGGCTAGCTGATGAGAGCTAAAAAGCTCAAAATACATCTATCCTAATCTCCCTGATTTATTTATTGACCTAACCTAACACACACACACACACACACACACATATTCATATTAATGTTGTCTCTTGGTTGAAAGATCAATCAACAAAAAAGAATGTGAGTAAAATAATTACTTCCTGAATCCTACAGCACTATTATCATGTTAAAGATAACTTCTTATATTCCCATATTCCTAAAATGACAGTATTTCTCATGTAAAAGATATAACAGCAAGAAATGGCAACTATGAAATATCTGAAAGAACAGAGCTTCTAATTTATTGGAAGTTGGCAGCTTCCGATTTTGTCTGACCTGGTTAGCTTTGCTGGTTGATTTGCAAAAAGAATATGATGAATCCCAGGGCCTTTGAAGTCATGGCACCCCTTAATGAAATAGAATTTTGTGGTTAAAAGGTGGCACAAAATTATATAATTCATTGGAGATGGGGATAAATTAAAATGAATAAATAAAAATTAAGAAATAATACGTTCCAGAGCTTCATATTTTGTGACTCAGAATTAATTTAAAATACACAGAGGCATGAAGATCTTTCTAGCAGACCTTGATGAAAAGTAATTCAGAAAAAATAAACAGATTAGCCAAATGTTAATCATAGAACTCAAAAGAAAGGAAAGACACCAAGGAAAATGAGATTATTGTTCTTGTGGATGTTTATAGCACAGTTTCAGAGCCTCACCCACATATTTGTTGCCTGACTTTTTTAGAAAAGGTCAAATTTTGAGTAATTGTTTGATAGTATAATTAAGCTTAATTAAGAAGTAATTTCAGGAAGACTGAACTGTTATAGCAGTGATTTTGTGGGGATAGGTTAATGGAAAAAGTTAGTTTTTAACTCCTTAACCACTTTTCTCTGTGTTGTACAAAAGACAAATTTAGAAAGTCAAAAGATATGGCTCATTCATTGGGACAATCGAACCAACTGGTCAACTGTTTTCAGCCCCGAAAAAAGGAGGAAACATAGAAGTCTGAAGCCACTGCAGCTGTTGTTTTAAAAGTATAATAATATTTTAAATAATATTTTCTTACCATTGTATTTAAAATAGCGAACACTAATCTTATAAAATTAACAATAACACATATAAGAACAGGTGAAAAGCCTTTCACCTATTTTTATCACATCCCTTCTGCAAAATCTTCAGGCATTTTTACCACTTCAATTCACATGAAACTTTCATCTCACCTACAATAGATGTAAACGTCTATCAAATCAGTCTGATCTTCACCTGCTATGAAGGAAGAAGAGAGAAGGAGGAGGCCACAGTATTCTTTCTGGGGATGTAGCTGCATGATGGCAGCGTCTTGTCTTATATGATAATTTCCCTGTAGAGTACAATGAATGTGTATGTTTTTCATAACATATTTAGAATTTGGGGGGAAAATACAACCATTCCTTTACTAGCCAAAGATTGTGATCTATTGTCATTTTTATTAAAGATTATGTATTTTAAGGTGTTGCTTTTCCCTAAGTATAGAAATAAAATCTGGATAGAGCAGTTAAAAATGGATTGACTTATGACTGAATTAATCATAATGAAAATATTAGGGCTCAAGGATCCAAAAACAACACATGCAGTTATTTAAGACAGGGGTCCCCAACCTTTGCAACTTTAAGTCTGAAGGACTTCAAAGCTGGCTGGAGAATTCTGGGAGCTGAAGTCCTTCAGACTTAAAGTTGCAAAGGTTGGGGACCCCTGATTTAAGAGGACTTCCCTTTATTGTTCTTCATCTGTAGACAGAATCTTGCAGACTAAAGCAAACTTTACAAATTTCCAAGCTTCACTGCCTCTTTGTCTTCTGGAAAGCAACCCCTCCCTTTTGGGAATCCAGACTACATTCACCACAGAAAGATATATTAGAAGAAGCTATAAATGATACAAAATTAATGAACAAAGACTATAAACAAAATAAAAGGACACACATATTGACATATATCAACACAGCTTTATTCAAAATATTATCTTGGAAGATTCAAGGAATCTAGACATGTTAATAATAATAATAATAATAAATTTTATTTATAGCCTGCTCTCTCTCCCCAGAGGGACGCGAGGCGGGGCACAGGAGAATTAAAAACAATAAACACAAACAGAGTACAAAATTTAAAATCACAATTAAACATATCCTGCGCTAAAAACATCTATAAAAACTAAAAACTGTTCCTAAAACCCCTTAACACTATAACTAATTAAAATTACCCTAGGCCAGCCAAACGGAAGAAATGAGTTTTTAAAAGCTGTCGGAAGGAGCGAAGGTCAGTGGTCGTTCTGATTTCGGGGGGAAGGTCGTTCCAGAGGGTCGGGCCCGCCACAGAGAAGGCCCTTTCCCTGGACATCGCCCGCTGGCACAGCCTAGTGGACGGCACCCGGAGAAGTCCCTCTCTGTGGGAGCGAATCGGTCGCAGGGATGTATGAGGCAGAATGCGATCCCGCAGATAGCTAGGTCCCGGGCCATGGAGCGCTTTAAAGATAGTAACTAACACCTTGAAGCGCACCTGAAAGACGACAGGCAGCCAGTGCAGCTCGCGCAGGAGCGGTGTTACATGGGAGAACCTAGAGGCTCTCATAACTGCCCGCGCGGCTGCATTCTGGACTAGCTGAAGCCTCCGGGTGCACCTCAAGGGGAGCCCCATGTAGAGAGAGTTGCAATAGTCCAGCCGGGATGTCACGAGGGCATGAGTGACTGTGCAAAGGGCACCCCGATCCAATAGGGGACGCAACTGGCGGACCAGGCGAACCTGGTAAAACGCCCTCCTGGCCACGGCTGTCACTTGATCTTCCATGGACAGCCGGGCATCAAGGAGGACGCCCACGTTGCGTGCCCCATCCACAGGGGTAAGGTGATCGTCCCCTATGGCCAGTGATGGAGTCAACTGGTTGTACCGGGATGCCGGAAACCACAGCCACTCGGTCTTAGACGGGTTGAGTCTGAGTCTGTTACTTCCCATCCAGGCCCGCACGGCTTCCAGGCACTGACACATCACTGCTATGGCATCGTTGGGGTGGTTTGGGGTAGATATATACAGCTGCGTGTCGTCAGCGTAGAGGTGGTACTCTACCCCAAAACCAAGGATGATCTCACCCAGCGGCTTCATATATGTGTTGAACAGGAGTGGTGAGAGGACCGACCCCTGAGGCACCCCACAAGTGAGGGGCCTAGAGGTCGACCTCTGCCCTCCTGTCAACACAAATTGCGACCGACCGGAGAGGTAGGAGGAGAACCACCGTAAAACGGTGCCTCCCACCCCCAACCCCTCCAGCCGATGCAATAGGATACCATGGTCGATGGTATCAAAAGCTGCTGAGAGGTCTAATAGGACCAGGATGGAGGAGCAACCCCCATCTCTGGCCCTCCAGAGATCATCTACCAACGCGACCAATGCCGTCTCGGTGCTGTGCCCGGGCCGGAAGCCGGACTGGCGCGGGTCTAGATAATCAACTTCCTCCAAGTGACGGGGAATTTTTTTTTTTTTATGTTCAAGAGGCATGCAACTTTCTTAAGCAAATACAATAACAATTATTTATGCTTAGTCTGGACAGAGAAGTACGTAGGAAGTGTCTTATGTTACCATTTTTACCCAACTCCTAATGATTTTTATCAATTATTTTAACAGAGACAAGCATGGCAAAAATCATGAATTTCAGCTAAAATGTCTATTTCTTTTGAATGTTGAAAACAATAAGTCAATGATAGATAGTTGAATGAATGGATAGATAGATGCAAACATACATACAGACAAGGCATTCCATGGTAATGAAAGCATATCACAAATGAAACACATCCATTGATCCTGGTCCTAACAATTTAACTGGCAGTTCAACTCGGCTCTTGAGTTTCACCAATCCAACATCCATTATTGGGATCAAAACTTCTTTTATTTTCATCATACATATACTGTTCTTATCCCCTTCATGAACTATTACCTGAAGAGTCTTGCTCCTACCATTACTTCAAAAAGAAAGTTTGTTGTTCCAAACATATTCATGGATGTATTTGTGACTCTTCCATACACACACATTGAAGAATTAGGAAACAGGGTAAAGTTGATACTGTCAAAGCAAAAAATACTCATAGGAACTTGCAAGCTCCTTAATCATAATTGTCAAGATTTAACATTGACATTCTAGGAATCAGTGAAGTAAAATATATAAGAACAGGTCATATCAGAGAAATATCATAACATCAATTACAGGTTAAAAAATGAAAAACCATCAAAGTGGAAATGAGAGGTTAGATACAAACGTACCAGTGACAGAATAACTTCAGTTTAAGACTGAGACAAACCATTAACTATTTTAATAATCCAGTAAGTGCTTGAAGCAGAGATGCATAGGATGTAGAGGTTGATCAGTTCTCTGGTGACTAATGTAAAATACACCATTCTAATTATAGATAAAGGGAATGCTAAAGTTGAGAGCAAAATAGTATTAGAATAATGATGATTTGACTTTGCTGTACAAAATATAACAGGCTGCATACCAGTAAGAGATCTTTATTGCAAATAATTCTTTCCAATACCTAAAGACAATTCAACACCTAAAGGCAATTCAAAAAATCAATTTGTCTACATGTTCTGCAAGAATGGAAAACTATTTAGTAAGCAGAAAAGAACTTGATCATGACTTTGTCTCAGATTACAAATTTCATCTTGCAGAATTATAATTTAACACTCAAGAAAATATATAAAACAGAATGTGGACAAACTATGTGAAGTTAGAAACGTAAAATAATTACTTGCTGAAGGTAAAATTAATCTATTTGACTGCTTAGCTAGCTAACTATCATTCAGGGATTTTTAGGAACAAAGAATCAGGATGAAATGTGAAATTGCAGTTCAGAAGATACAATAATACAATAATACAATAGCAGAGTTGGAAGGGACCTTGTAGGTCTTCTAGTCCATCCCCCTGCGTAGGCAGGAACCTTATACCATTTCAGACAAATGGCTATCCAACATCTTCTTAAAGACTTCCAGGGTTGGGGCATCTTCTTAAAAGACTTCCAGGGTTGGGGCAGATATATTGTTCAAGCCTATACACAAGAATCTTGTCAACTAATAGTAAGCATTAAATTGGCACTAGATAAGGGTCAATGAAATTCAAGGGAAACTGGGCCTGGATCACACGTGGCAGCATAATGATTCCAAGCTGATGACATATTTAACTCTGCCTTCCCCAGTTCTGTATTTCTTCTCCTGCACAGAAAGGAACAATGAACAATAGCTCGGAATGTTGATGATTGCTCATTCTAAGCTCTCTTATTTCTTTAACATATGACACTTGCAGCTTATCCTGTACTTCCCAGAACAAACATACACATAAGCACAGAGACACAAAGATGATTGGGGGACAAGAGGATAAAACATATGAATAATGTTGCAGGAATTGGGTATGTCTAGTTTAATGAAAAGAAGGACTGGGGTGACATGATACCAGTGTTCCAAAATCTAAGGGGCTGCCACAAAGAAGAAGGGCTCAACCTTATTCTCCAAAGCATCTGAAGACAGTGGAAAGACTTGTCTCCAGAAGTTGTCTTTCACCACTGGATGTTTTTAGGAAGACTTTGGACAACCACTTGTCTGAAATGGTATAGGGTCTCCTGGATGAGCAGGAAGGTTGGCTAGAAGATCTCCAAGATCCCTTTCAACTGTGTTATTTTCTTGTACAACATAAAGGGAGAGCATAAACAAATATGTCCATGCCCATGTTCAATATGTTATTTCATTGCATAAAATACAAAGCAAATGACTACTGCATCTACTGATTGAGGGACTGGAGAAAGCTGCAGAAGCATACTATGTATGCTTTCTTTATTTTGCATTATTATTTCCAAATTAATAGAATGTTGAGGAAATAGTATAAAGTGACACAATCACACTCACTCTGGCCATTTATATGTGATGGTACTTTTTGTGAACAGCCTCCTGAAGGCTCTGGAGATCGAAAATCGGTCACTTCCTCTTTGGGCCATTTTTTGCCTTCTAGAGCCTTCAGGGAAGTCTTCGGAAGGCTCCGAAGGACAAAAAATGATCCTAAGAGCAAACCAAAAGTCTGTTCCCAAACTTCTGGTTTGGCCATAGGGCTGTTTTTTGCTCTCCGAGGCAAAAAGGAAGTCTCCAAAGGGCAAAAAACAGCCTCAAAAGAAGGCTGAAGTCAGCTGGCCAATGTGTGCATATGCGTTGGTCAGCTGATGAGGCAAAACCTTCCGTTCCTTAGCAAATGGCTCCGTGTACCACCTGTGGCATGCATGCCATAGCTTCACCATCACAGGTATAGAACATAAAGGAAAAAGTAAAACAAAATTGATGTTTATATAGTTTGCCATGACCTAGTACTGGGCCACATCCCGCTTGGAACAGGGCTGAACAAGCAGCAGGCGAGTATACATGCACAGCTCCATTTTCACAAGAAGCGGGCACTCATGTGTGTGCATCAGTCACTCTCACAAATGGAGTTTTACACATGTGAGTGTGCACCGCTCATGAAAATTGAGCTGCACTTACCATTCACACAAAATCATTTCCTCTTCCCCTTCCCCTACCAGTCTGCAAAGCCAGAAAGTTTGGAGACCACTGTTCTAAAACACCACTTGAACACCATCAGCATTGACAAAATCACCACCAGTTAATTCCAAAAAGCAAAGCTATTACTTGGAATAGCTAACATCCTGAGACAATATCTTTAACACCATTAAACAAAGATTTCTATCCCAGGTCCTTGGGAAGGAGTCGATATCTGGTTGATTGTGTGACAAACCATAATAATTTGTCTATAATAAAAAAACAAGCCATAACTGCTAGTGAGAGTCATAATGATGTGTACAGAATATTAATATTTGTGGCTTTTAGGAAACAAAAAGTATTACTCAGATGCTTTCATTTTTTTAAAGTTATTTCTGCTTAAATATGACTTACATAAGCCACAATTATGAACATTGGTTTTGTTGAAGAACATTTTAAAATTGATACTGCACATTTATTTATTTATTGAATTTATATTGCTGCCTATTCGCCCATGGTGATTCAAGGCAACTTAAAGAATATAATACCACATTTAAAACAATAAATCTAAGAAAAAGAATCAAATAAATTAATATGGTATAATAAAATAAAATTACCCCCACCCCTGCCCCAGATCACATGAGCCATTTAATGGTCTCCATCCCGCTCTGTGATTCCCTTGGTCCGCTGGCAGAACCAGGTCTTCAGCACCTTCCAGAAGAGTATTAGAGTGGGGCCCATTCTAATCTCTGGGGGAATGATGTTCCAAAGAGAGGAAGCCATCACAGAAAAGGCCCTTCTTCTGGGTCCCACCAGGTGTATATCCCTCAGGGATGGGACCCTGCCTCCCCACTCTTATGGATCAGGTAGATGTGACCAGCAATAGATGGTCCCTTAGATAACCTGGTCTCAAGCCATGAAGGGCTTTAAAGGTGACAACCAGCACCTTGAATTGCACCCAGAAGCAAATCAGCAGCTAATGCATTCCCGCAGGAGAGGTATTACATCTACACACCAGGGTCTGCACAAAACCATTCAAAATTATTTTGTGCAAAATTCACAAAATGTGTATTATTGTGTCTAATAACTTACACATTATTGTTGTTTGTAATAGCTTCCTCAACATGAAAAGTTCTTAGGGATATGCAGAAACAAAGGTTTCCTGTACATTTTATTAGGCATCTAAACATGTCATCCCACATAAAGCAGACTTGTATCTGATTATTCTCAGGCTTATGGAAAGTGAAATGTAAAGGCAGGGGAAGTTAGGATCATACATTCCCTCTGTAACCAAAGCGGATTTAGAGTTAATGGGTTTGCAGCATAGCATACTATCCTAATCTGACGATTCAGCAGCTGCATAATGCAGCAACATAATTTATTAATGCAATATGTACATTCCTGTTATAATAAAAGGACTGTTGGAGTTTCCTTTAATTCTTCATAGGAGCACCTTGTAATTAGTAGCTAAGCCAATATTTCAGCATCTTTAAATTTGAGCTGTTTGGGGTCTCTGGTTCTGAATATGATCTATTTATTCAGAGGAAGCTCTATTTTATCTTTACATCACCAGAATATAATTATTAATAATATCTTTTCATATTAAGAAGTGCAGTTGTGCTCAAAGTAGTCAAGAGAACAAATGAAGCTGCAAGCAAGGCTGCAAAAATAAGAGAAATATTTTGTTATCTTTAATTTCTCAGGTCTATAGATCAAACTGCATGTAATATTAATTGTATAAATATATAAAGCCTCTAATGTTTTATTTATTCCCCCCCTCTCTAAAAACATCTGGGAGGGGACAATTGAGATTGACCATGACCTGCAGAGAGAGGAAAAAACTCCTACTCCACTTATGCCCCCTGCAAAAATAGCAATTAAGCTGCCATTAGCCCCAGGAAAAACCTTCTATTGTGTGATGATGTCATACTGAGCCTAAATGTGTTAACTTTTTTTTTTCATTTTTAGTCAGAAACTCATACCAATTTATCTAATATTGGAAGTCCCTTGTGAGGCTGCTGTTAGGAAATTACCTATGTTCTGTTTATTTTGCCAAAATAATAGTGATTTTAAATGAAGTCAATTCCCTTTTGAAAGATGCTGCTGCACAATTACAACTCCCAGTGTTGTCACCATAAGTCCTACCAGTGTGGACTTATGACTAGAATGAAAACCTCAGCAACTTCCAGAGCACCACAAGTTCTGAGTCCCACTTTAGAAACTACAGTATTATTGATTAAGGACAACTTTTCCTATGCTGTGTGTGCTTTCTGCAAGATATAAGTGGTGTTTCGGGAACTACAGTTGGATTCAAATGCCCTTGCTAAATTCTTTGCCAATCTGTATATCATTCTTCTAAATTTCTCCAGGGAATGAAAACTAGCAATTTCTCAAGAGCAAGATTCTACCTTAGTACTGACATGGCACTGTTACTGAAAAAGCTTCAAAGGAGCTGTTTTCTCATAAGTGAAGTATATGATAAACCATGGACATAGTTTAGTATTGGAGAGAAGGCTGTAAAAGGAAAGATTTGATATTTTCTTTGGCCATTTCATAACGAAATAAAATAAATTATTCCTCTTCAGTTTTAAACTCACTAACCAGCTAGAAGCAATGTCTTTAAATATCCCTCCCAACTATACCCTCCTTCTTCTTATTTTAATAAAGAGATAATAACCCTGGTTTACCTAACCAGATTAAATAATAGTAAGAAAGATTTTGATTGGATTCTAATCCTTCTGGGCATAAGCAAAAAAGTGACTTTACAGAGTAAGCGGTATTTTTTTCTGGTATCAGTGCTACTGTGTCTCATGGATTGTCATCTAAAACAGTGTTTTTCAACCTTTTTTGTGCAAAGGCACACTTTTTTCATGAAAAAAATCACGAGGCACACCACCACCATTAGAAAATGTTTAAAAAATTTAACTCTGTGCCTATATTGACTATATATAAAGTAATTCTCTTGAATAGGAATCAAATAAACACAAAGAAATTATTTTATAATTACTTTATTATGAAATAATAAAGTATTTTATAATTGTTCATATTTCTGTTTACTTACTCAGTGCGAAACCTGGGCCTGTTTGGCTGAACACAAAGCTGATATTCTGGCAGGAATTTTTCCCACGGCACACCAGA